>JAPUBX010000649.1:177500-642894 GCA_028672205.1 Proteocephalus fallax
CGGCTCGTTTAAATGTGACCCGTGGATGTGGGAGTATTTTTAAGTTTCTCTGTCTCATACTTTGTGAATGACCCTATTATATGGCCATTGGGGTTTTTGTTGATGTTGTTGTGTTGGTGGTGGTGGTTTGATATGGATTTCCGAGATTCCATTTCCACCAAATAACATATTTAGGGTATAAATGGGTGATATGATTTCCCTAGAGGGTACAATGAAGAATTTTTGCATTTAAATTTCGTGAATGAGTTTTCAAATATTTGAACAATTAACTAAAATCCTACTTCTAATAAGGGATAATTATTTGGGCTTCGCAAACTGTTGTGTAATCGACGAATGTAAATTGTAGTCGGTCTTGTTATTGCCTATTCTTATTTCCAGATAAGCTTTTTCGCGAAGAAGATTGAATTTCGAATGGCATTTTTTGTTTGAGATTGATCCTAAACGAGCATAGATGCGTTAGCTAATGGACACAGGTCATGAATCACCACAGCCTGGGAAGGCGATAAGTTATCCAATGATGACATTTTGGCCTCCACATCCCATTTCCTTAATTTCGAAAAAAATCCACTTCACTGTTAAACTTTAAAAAAAGCGACACATTTTCCCCCAGTGTCTAGTCAACCGCAATTTCGTCTTTTGGTTCTCTCTCACACCCGAAAGAGGGTGATAAGGCGATAGCAAAACCTTTTCAACATCCGTCGCCACTCTCTAAACGCATGAGTCACCGCCAGCCTCCCGACATCGCGACGGTAATTGGGAGCGGTTCTCTCTCTCACCAGATACAGGTAGAATTAAAATTCGCGCCTTCAACTGTCAGACAGGCGGGTGTGTTCTACTGTCATCAGGATGTTCACATCAGTCGCAGTTGATCTGATCCAATCTTGACGTAGTTTCTGACCTCTTTGACACCGGTTCACAATTAACAGTTTCACTCTCTGTCTAAACGCCTCAAGGCGGGGCCATCCTGGTGTCAGCAGCCCTTAGCTACATTTTAACTGAAGTCGTGATGTCGCCAATTTATTAATTGCCAAATTGCCCATATCCGGCGGGAGCGTTTTACTTTTTATTTTCGGTCGCGCATGTGTGACTCAGACAGCTTGGGGCGAAAGCCTGAAATGTTCATCATCGGTGCCTCCTCCCTTAACTATGAGAGACAAAATCCAGAAAATGCAATGGTACAAGTTTATATGAATTTTTTGGTAAATTAGGGTGGAAAATAAGCATTTGTTCAAGAGCAAATGTTAATCTCAACACTTTGTTAAAAGACTTTTGTTGACAATGACAGTGGTCAAACGTTTTACGCAAATCTCGAGGTCTGTCGCTCGTGGTGTTCCTTGGAGTTCTTTCTCCTCTAAATACGACGAGTTGACATTCACTAGGTACCTGTGTGCGGTTTCCGGGAATCGTTCTCACCGGAGATCTTGTGATCATTTTGACTCCGTGGGGTGAGATTTTTCGTTGAACCGCGGATCGTGGGGTATTATCAGTAGTCTTGTGCTGCACACCAAGTTATCGTCCCAGCCTCGTGCAGTTCTAGACAATTGTTTCTGGCGTCCTTTGACAGCTCGTTGGTCTCGGCCATAGTGGAGGTTGGAGTGTGATTGTTTGAGATTGTGAACAGGTGCCATTAATACGGCTAACCAGTGTTGAATAGTGGGGACTCTTCAAGAAGAGGTTTCAAGTATGTGTATGGCAGAGATCTTGCTAGTTATTAGGTCACCAAATACTTATTTGACCGAGGAATTTACCAATAAATCCATTAAAAATCAAATTATGTGATTTCTTTTTATGTTTGTCTCTCAGATTTGAAGTGTACCACCTTTGTTTATAATAACAGGCTTCTCTCATCGTTGTTAATGCGGAGAACTTGCACAATTGGTGGCCGATTAACTATTTTTTTTACCCTCCTGCCCACACATTCTACATTCACAGAGACGTGACCGGTCGTGCGGTAGAATTCATGCCTTAATTGGTTGTCTGTTTAGCACAAGGCCCATCCCTACCCCTTCCCGATTCTCACGACGAGACTTGGCTTTCCACCCGCGAAAACAGCTTCCCCGATGGACATTTTCACAGAAAATTGTGCGGCCTCGTCCAGACTCTGGTGCAACCAGTCTCCTTGTCTGGAATCCCCGTCGGTGGGGAGGGCGGCGTGCGGGAAGGCAGACACCCTGGCTGCCCTCGTAATCAGCGCTCTCAAGTGCGGCACGCAGGCCAAGTGCGAGACGCGAATCCTCCTGAAAACCCCCCGTCTCGTGTCTAGACTTAAAGGTATCACCAGAACGGCCTCGCATACGACCAAACAACAACCCCAAGGTAGAAACATCTAATTGCCAGATTATTTCAACATATGAATCTAGTTGATTGATGGATAAACGTTATAGCGCATGAAACCCGGAATTGCTTTGCCTAACGTCGCGTTAATCAATATCCGAACATAATTTTTGATTTTTGATGCTTCAGATGTGGCAGGTCTGTTTGAATCGTGCCTCAGGGCATTTGACAGCCGCGATCAACCCGAAATAAGCCTGCCCTGTGGTATGTTGCATTGGTAAACCGAGGAGACAAGATCAGCCAATAAAACCGCACACTTTTAGAAGCAGCCAATGGGGATGACCGCAAACCGGCCTGTCAGGAAACCGCCCTGAATTTGTTAATAAGGTGAGCAACTTACGATGCGATATCCAATCTAATTAAAAGGACTTCTTAGACGAAGAGGTTGCCACCAAACAATGGTTTCTATATTTTCCGTCGTATAGGTATCTACACGTGGAACACTCTTCTGACATTTTTGGGCCTTCGTGAGCAAACGTTTGTAAACGGGCACGTCTCAGACAGCCTAGGCGGAGATGACTTATATACGGATATAATAGCTGGCGTTCCTGTAGGGGATTAGAGATGTATATGTGTGGAATAGAGCTTGGGTGAGCTATGAGCATCCTGTGTTTAGCGTGAGAGAAATTTGTCTCACTCTAGAATCTAGAGTGTTTATTTCTAATGCGATGGGTGGGCTTGCTTTCGAGAGCAAATAAGATTCAAACGGGGCTCTAATGTTGACAAACATTTGGTCGTCTATTCGAAGGAGTCGCGCTCTCTTTTTGATTTGATTTAAGTCAAAGCCGAAAATCCAAATTCACAACACCATGAAGACGCGAACGGCAAAAGGATTTTGACTGCTTTCAAACTGAGAGCTGGAAACAACTGCTTCAAGGAGAGCCAAAATTCGTCCAAACTTTTTTCGGCGAATCCCAGTCGATGGAATTTGTCATTTCTCAACTCGATCAGCTCTTCTTCCACTTGACACGAAAGATTTGATGTCTCGTTGCTTCCAAACGGGTTGATCACCCAGTCATATTCATCGATATTAAGTGATGGAAAATAATGGTGAATTGCTAATTGAAGGCTTATCAGTGTGGAAATGATGTCATCAGCGACTGTGTTCTTTAACTGGGATTCGTTTACGGAAGGGAAGCATTCAAAAATATCCTTCGAAAATTTGCTTTTCCATAGCGTCAGTTTTTCATCAAACGATTTCAGTTTGCATGTCGATGAGATAATGTTTTCTGATGGTCCTTGGAGGCTCAAGTTGAGAGAATTCAGTTTGTCGAACAGATCAGAGAGAAACTGAACTTTGAGCCACCAAAACTCTCGCGACACACAGTTTGCGGACCACTGCTCTAGATGCACATGAGGCTAATTAATACACAGTTCCATGGGAAGATAGCATAGGAAGATGGTGGTCGCTGATCGCAGAATGCTGGAAAAATATGCCCACACTTGAAGCCCGCGTGGATAATGGCTCCCCGAAACATGTGCATCACACAGTTGAATTTGTTGTCGTCGTCCTCTCTATATCTTCTTCTTCTTCTTCCACTACAATTATTATTATTATTATTCTAAAAAACCAAAGCCCAATAATATAATTCACTATGCATCCCTAATTCCGCTTATTATCGTGAGTTAATTTTCGTGTTGCCTTTTTTCTCAGTTATGGCCGCAGAGTTGCTGCCCTCGACGTTAACGTCTCGGCGTCCAATCAGAAGTCGGATGCTGGTGACTTATTTACGTCGATTCGGGGCGTTCTACTGCTGCAGCAGCGACCTTGTCCCTCGACCAACCCGATCGACCAACCCGATCAGACCACCGCCACTAACAGCAGCAGCAGCAGCAGCAGCATCATCACTACTGCGTCGGCGCAAAGTGAGCTGAGCGTTTCGATGCTGAGTCGGTGTTTTACTGGACTGGTTGTTGTCTTCATTTTAAAAAAAACATTTCTGTTGGCCGCAGTGTATCTGTTCTCTGCGACATAACCGAAACAGAAAGGAGAAGGGAATTATTCTGAATATTTGAAGACCTTTTTAATGAAATAGAGCGCTGTTGACGATTGATTAAATTGCGTTTATGTTGGCATCCGTATGATTTCACGTTTTCCGTGGATTACGTGAAGCATCTGCCGTCCTTGGGGACGATTCAATTGCCATTGGTGGCATTATTTAATCGATAAAAAAATGTGGAGTGGTCCAATTGTGAAAAGAGAAGGGTTTGTATGGCATTTTCGTGTTTTCAGAAAATGATGAAACACCCGCGGCTTGCTTGACGCAATCCGTCGATTGGTTCTGCGCCTGCGTCTTCCTCATCTTCGGGGGGCATTCCAGCCGCGCATTCGCCTTCCTCACTAGATTCTTCAACACTCGGCTGGCCAAATACCTCTGGATTCACAGAAGCCTCTGTCTGGTAGGTACTGACATGCATGCACGGGATTCGTAATAATAAAATTGCGTCTTCGGTTGGCCAGTTGGAGACGGATACACAACGCCAAACCATATGTTCTCACCTTATTCATTGCAACTCACGAGAGATCGTGACGCATGTGTTTTCTTTCTTCCTCCTAGGAAGATTCCATGGACCTTGACACGACGCCTTTCAATTACAAGATTTGCCACCTGTTCGAACTCATTCTCTCCCGGGAACTCCCCACCGTCTACAACACCTTCCTTCTGGCTGCCCTCCCACCAGCCAAGGTTCGCTGACACCCCCCACTGAAAACGACAGTCCATACTTTCTCAAATGCTGTCGATTTCTGCTGAGCGATCGCATTACTTCTCGTATTTCCACACACGATTAATTTCCTCAAATTTGGATGCCATTTTCGGCATTTCGCAGTGCCCGTGATCTCCAGTACGGGAAAATTAATTGACCTCGGAGGCTTGAGTAGTTTCTCTAATGAGCACGCGTTCTTCTAGAGCGCAGAGCATTTCGGCCAAGCCAGGCTCCGTGCCATGTCGAAGAAGCCGTTTAATAATAACAGTGTATGTGCTGAAACTCAGAACCCACGATAGAAAATGCAATTCTTTTGGCACTGCTCCAAAGATTCGTCGCAACCATTTGTTCCCAAAGTATTGAAAGGGGTGTGTTCTGTTCTGTTCTGTTTCTACAGGTGCTGTCCCACTGGGCGTCGCAGTGTTTCCTGAACTATCTCGACTGGCCAGGCATCGTCGATTACCTCCTTCTCTGCATGCTCTACGGCCCTGAAGCTGCCGCCTTCACTGGACTCGCCATCGTACGTCACCTTAAGCCCAGCCTCCAAGTAGCCATGTCCAAAGGCTCTCTTCCCACCATGCTCATGGTAGGCATCATCATCATTATCATCATCACCATTATTTTATAACCTTCTTACTGTCGCGAGAGCCCTAAATTTCGGTCTTTGGCCATAACCTCACCAGAAACTGCGTGAACTAAGTTGCACTTCTGGTGTCCGGTGTGACCGTAGAGCAGTGGTTCTCAACCTTTTTCACTTGCGACACACTTGGGATGTCTGAAAAGTTTTGCGACACACCTTAAGTAATAAAAAAATTATATCGGTTAAACTTTTTTTCAACGCTTGAATTTTTAATGCGATGGCGGCTTCAGGTCCAAAAATCGTTTCAACCACAATAGCAAGCGCTGGTGTGATTATTGTTTCACCTTCAGAGTGTGCTTTTCTTCAAATATGAACGTATTTAAATACAAGCTGAATTATAAGTTGGAAAAGAAATATTGGAGTTCAAAAACCCTAGCATTTTTGAATATTTTTCAAAAATCTCGCGACACACCTAGGAATCTCTCGCGACACACAGGTTGAGAAACACTGCCGTAGAGAATCTACCGCTGGTGCAAATGTTTGCGTGTCAATGGTGGCGGCTGGAGTGGCTACGACCTTGGAAGACGATGATTCCACCTAGCGACCAATGAATACCACAATATCCCCAAAACCTCACCATTCTTGTGTCTTACGGCGATTGTCCTTTTTGTCTCTTGCAGGAGGAGCCAATAAGAGAGTTTCGCCTGGTGGAGCATTTGCCGTTCATTGAGAATCTCGTTGTCAAGTATGGCGAGGATATTTCCACGGAATTGGCGAATCCAACTGCGATTGATTAACAACACCTGCGTTTTTCTGTACATAAACCGTTTTATCAGAAAGGCAGTAAAATCATCCAGACATTCCATGCATTTTGGTGGCAGAATGGGAGCCCCCTAATTGGTGCTTAAAACGATGGTATGCACAGCCTGTTTCTCATTATTAACTACGCAGAAAGTAATCAACATTAATCTACAATCTACGAATGCATCGCTGTTTGTGGAGGGAGGTGGATTCAGCTAGCTGGCACAGCTGTCCCCAGCAAGAATCCTGTCTTTGTTCATCGCTGGAAATTTTAAGCGATTCTAGGAAAGCGATAACATCCAATATTTGTCACAATTGGGCCACTCCAATGCCATTTTCTAAGAGTGTATATTTCGGAATAAAGTGACACTGAAATTTGACTGCAGTGACTACACGTGAATGACGAATAGGTCGCACTAAGCGGCATTCAGGCCCCATGGACGGCCACTTTCAACATTGATGCGCAAGTCGAAAAAGATGCATAATTAGAGTGAGAAGTACGCAGTAATTAGGGGAGAGATGCTCCCATTTATCGTCGACTAGTCTTTTGTATGCGCCCCAAAGCCATCTATTTCATACAGCAAACGAAACCTCGAAAAATACTTAATCATGCCATCATAAGACCAGATCCACACTGTCGATAATGCTGGCATCTATTTGTTCCGAATTAATAGTTGATGCTTCCAATGTGTGTCCACACACCTGCAGTGACCTCCTGAAGGAGCTGTGGTTGTTCTTCATCTCTTTTGGTTCAAGATAGCAATGCGATTCATGGGGAACAACAGTGAACTCACGAAGCTAGCGTTATTAAATGTCCCTTGCGCGCGTACGTGGATGTACACACGCACCCGCGTTGCTTAAGTAAAAATTAATATATGCTAACAGCCGCCTCCTCGGCCAATGGGACGGCAGCATTCATCCCGTCTGCCTATAAGCCAATCAGAACCGTCCTGAAATGATTACTGTTCGCGCCTTACGCCTCCTGCAAGCCGTCTACACTTCCCCGGAGTGGATTTTCACTCGCAAAATGACCACCGAGACCGAAACACCCGTCACTAAAGAGCAGTCGAATGCAGCCTCCACCGCCACGGATGGCGTCCCCGACATCACGACGAGTGAGGCATCTCCGCCGCCACCGAAACAAACGAGATCCGTCGTCTTGACCGGTTTTGGGGGGCCAAAATACGTGCGCATTCAACCGAGGGATCAGAGGTCGGTGGGCGCAGGTGAACTTGCCATCGACGTGATAGCCTGGTATGTGTTGTGCTTTTATTGTTAGAAGAATACGATATTGTGGTCAATCTCTGTTGTTTTTTGAAACCTCGAGAACCCAAGTCCAGCTTGATGACAATATTTAATAGTTTAATTTTCTCTACTGAGCAGCTGAGTCCAAATGACGCGGAGATTTGTTATTTTTAGGTAGACCAGGCTTATTTAGTTATGTTTTTTTTATTTCAGCGGCGTCGGATTCCAGGATCTGATGATTCGACAGGGTCTATTGGAGTTTTACGGGAAACCCCCCTTCGTAATGGGCAGTGAATGCTGCGGCAAGGTCGTGGAAGTGGGCGAGGGAATCACCGAATTCAAGGTAGGTAGCTCCTTCCGCTTAATTCCGGCTCTGAAATACATTTGACAGTACAGTGTCGCCCTAAAGACAACTACTTGTCGCTCTGGAGTATTAGCTTGGATCTTAATTTAAATTTCGGTCCTTCCATTGTATCTATCAATAATTAATGCTTTGTTGACTGGGCGTTACATTGGCGAAAAAAACAGGTACCAGTCATGTCTGATGGCGGTGCACACGAACGTAAACAATATTTTTGGTTGGTAATTGGCAAAGCGCTAATGTGGAATTCGCGTTTGTTCCTTCATCAGCCTGCCCCCACCTCCCTGTCCCACACACACACACACACACACACACACACACACACACACACACACACACACACACACACACACACACACACACACACACACACACACACAGCGGCATTGGTAGTCACAGACACAGCACTGTGGCAAATTCATTTTCAGACGCTGCAACGTCTCTTTATCGCTGACTAATTTCAGCCTCCAATTTCGACAGGAAGCCGGCTTGTTGCCATAGTAACGCGGTCCCTTGTTTTGAAGGCACCTCTCGAGATCGATAATGTCCCCAATTCATTTACCGATTAGTTCTACCATGAAGAAGGCCTCGTTGAATTGGGAGTAGAGGTTGCGGCCAAGTCAATCGTTTATCTGGCAGACCTTAGTGTTTTCGAAACCACAAACTAACCGAGAGATAAGTCATCCTTACGATGATCTTCTGCCCAGCGTCTCGTAACCTGCAGGTTGAACACTTTTGATCGGTTCGTGTTAATAAGGATGGTAATGGGTCGGTATTTGATGTTTTATCTATTCGTAGCAGAATTTAGTCCCACAATTAACCCTTATCCATCCAATCAACCATTAGTGTAACGGGCGAATGATTTATGATGATTAAACTAAATGAAGTTGAATCTGGCAAAATGTCGGATGACTAATGTTTTTCTCGTGGCTTAATTAGCTGAAGGTGACAAATCAAATTACTCCTTTTTCCTATTAATTATTAGAGACTGGGACGGTGGGCCTTTTGTATAGTCCTGTTAGAAGGAGGAAATGAATTTGTTAAATTTCCATGTTTACTCAACATTTCGACTTATTTTGACTCATTTTGCTTATTTAATCAACAAAATTATAAACTTTTTTCTCGTGACAAATCAAATTACTCTTTTTTCCTATTAATTTCTTTTCAAGGTTGACGATGAGGTGATTGTTCTTGTGGATAGCGGTGCCTGGACCGAGCATCTTGTTGTCACACCAATTCAAAATAAGCCCGAGGAGGATTCAGAGACTTCGACCGCGGCCAACGGCTCTCTAGCACCACCGGCTCTGGTTTTCCACAAACCCGCCGAGCTCTCCACCAACCAAGCGGCTTCCTTTCTGATGTCATACCTCCCGGCCTACCTTCTACTGCACAAGGTCGCCTATCTTCGTTCAGGAGACGTGGTTCTGGTGCACTCGGCAGGAGGTGGAGTGGTAAATTGACCACCCCCCCCCCACTCTCCCCACCCATACCCTAAGAGTTCACAAAGCTAGGTCTTTTTACAAACTTCAGGGCACTGCGATTGGACAACTGGCCAAGGAGATCGAAGGAGTAAAATTGGTCGGCACCGCGTCGCCAGCGAAGCACGAGAAACTCCAACCCTACTACTCACAGCTTATAAGTAGCACTCAGGACTATGCCGCCGAAGTTAAAAAGTGAGACGTGCATTCTTAGGTTCATGGAATTACTGTGCAACCCGTAATTTTTGTGTATTTTCGATAGGGAGCACCCGAATGGCGTGACTGTTGTGCTTGACAGTCGTTCCGGCGAAGACACCAACAAATCGCTTTCACTTCTTCAACCCCTCGGACGCTACATCATTTATGGTACTAAACTCTGTCTGTAAGACCACGAAATCCTGTTATTTATGTGCCATTTTTCTCACAGGAAACTCCAGTTTCGTCACTGGTGAACGCAAGAACCTCTTCACTTTCGCCAAAGCCGTAGGTTTAGTGTCCACTCTGTGGTGTACATGGGCAGGGTTTCCGATTTATTTTAAGGATTATAATTGGCCAATTTCCCACCTCTTCAGTGGTTGCAAATGGACCGCATCAGTCCACTGAAGTTACTTGATGAAAACAAGGTGCTTGGAGGGTTTGCAATGAAGCAGATGATCTTTCGCCAACGCGGCCAACGTTCCGTCATTTTCGAGGCGTGGAATGAGCTGAAACGTTTACTTGCACAAAAGAAAATCGAACCAATAATCGACAGTGAATGGAGCTTTGAGGAGGTGCGCTGCAGTTTGTTTAAAATATTAATAATTTGATTAAATATATTTGCTCGCAAATATATTCGCTTTTTTAGACCAAGGATGCGCTTCAGAAATTGCAGGACCGAAGTAACTTTGGAAAAGTGGTGATCAGCCCCAAACTGAAACCAAAAGAAGTAAGTACGAAAGCTCAAATAACATTTCGGAGCTCCAAATTGGCGATTTTAGACTACGATGGTCTAAAAACGGTCACCCAATACAATTATTAATGGAAACCCCTCTATCAAAGGTTCTGGGCGGCCCGCGCTGTTATATAAAATCTTCAACTAACCCGGTGGCGTTCGGTTTACATGAGATTTTTAGATTAACACTAGCTGAATTTAATTTGATTTTGACGATTACTTTTCTTTAAGCCTGAGCCGGAAAAGAAACCCGAAGAACAAGAGACTGCGGCACTACCAGCAACTTCGTCTTAAATTTGATCATTCTTTGCTTTGTGAAAGGACTTTGACAAAAGCGTAAACATTCTGTCTCGTTCTGTCCTGAAGTGTCAATTTGCTTACTTGCCTTTTCTGATTTTTCTCTGTTTGTTCTCGTCCGTTTTGCTTTGCCATGTTATCAAAAACAGTAAAACGTCATTTCTTCGCCATAAAGCTTTTTGATAGGCTTAAGGGAATAATTTTAAGAACGCAGTACGTGACTCCAAACGGAATAGTTTGGTTTTCATTGAAGTCACACATTCAGTTGTTTATAATTAATTACCAACCTGATTGAAAAGATTCGCGCTTCTTCTTAACGCTTTACTCCTCCTCCTCTATAGCTTACTTCTCGAGAATTAGATATTAAGATGCTCCATTACGGATTTATAAATAAAATTAATTCCTAAACGGTGGGTCGCGCAACATGGTGTGCTTAACAGTATATATAGAAACACAGGTTCAAGTTTTGAGAACGCTGTTTCAGTAATTTCTCTGTCTAAATAGGCACCCACAAGCCACAACCTACACCTGGACTCCCCCAATCCAATGGTAAAGCCCGGATAACTACAAAACGCTCGTTCCAATGTGTACTCGCGTCCGCCATCCTTGCTACTCTCATCGTGGAATAGGTCCACAACGAAGTGACAACCCCCTACCGAAAACATTGAGGATATGCCGCCAATCCTAAAAACGCCCTCATATCCCGTTCACTCTATCTAGCGCCTTTCCTTGCTATAGAAAAGGCGTAAAGCGGAAATTGTTCAATAACTTACCCTCAAACTAAAAATTGCATTACTCGCAAATTGGATGGGCTTATATCAATTGTTATCAAATAATATTCCCCAGTAACGTCGAGTTAATTAGACTCAATTAATAAAATCGAATCTTCAAAACGATGTTTTAATTTCTACACAAACTCGACAAGGATGGATCAAAATAAATGAGTTAAATATGTCGAAATGGAAAAAATAGCTTGTTTTAAACCACCAATTTGACATTTAAGGACGTTAAGGTGTACATCAATCATTACATGGTTGCCCAATCGACAATATCGAATACTGGATGTGAATTTCGTGGCATTGCTTCTAGTAATTCTTTCGGCTGTACATGTTTGACCACGTTTCTGGATCGTTCGATTTGTTCCAGTTACCATCGTTATCTTGTACTGCCTCACCAGTTACTGGATTATTTATCAAGCGCCTACAACATTGATCTCGTAGCCTCAGAATAGACTAATAAAGATGTAGAAAGTTGCGACTGCCTGCCTTATATTCACCTATAGCAAGGTGCCACAAGAAGACAAATAATCAAACGGAGGAACGCCGGTTTTATAATTAAGTTACCGGGCTCGGTTTGCTTTGGAGAGAGTGGGGGACTACAGGCAGCTAAGCTGGCATTTTTTCCTGTTGACTCGTTTGAGAGTCAACGAATCTGTTAATTGAGACCTGTATCTACAAATGCGTCTAATTTTGGAGTGCGCTTACCGCTACCGTTTTGAAATGACAGGACAGAAAGGTGTGGCATGCGAGGTGACGAAGAAGTAGCCAACTCGAAGATTTAATTCCACCAATATGGTGTTATGCAATTGTTTGTGCAGAATCAGACAGATCTTCGCGATGCCATAATGGGGTTTCGGTGTTGGAGTACTTTATCACTGCTGCTAAGTCAAACGGGAATATCGAACTCACCGTAAAAGGTAGCGATTGCTTGCCTTTTATTTGCCCATAAGAAGGTACGATAAGAATTGCCTTTGGCACGTGTCGAGGGAACGGGGATAAATGAGCCGGTGCATTCTCAGCCGCGGGTAGAACGTCTTATCTGTTCTCCCTCATGGTTCGATATATGTAGTGATTGTCGAGGCTCGAATTCCGGGTGTTTTATTTGCTTGATTCGCACAGACCGGGTTGATTGTTTAACCTCAAATGGACCCTCAAAGGTTTGTGTGAATTCCACTTGTTTCGTAATGCTTTTCGTTTCGATACCGAAATTTTAGTCCTAGTTTGCTCAATGGACACAACGCCGGGTTTTTTTATTCACTTAATTCCCTACGCCTGTTCCAATTTCATATTAAATAATAATTATGGATGCAATTATATATCTAATTAGTTGTTCGCCGAAAATGCATTTAATAGATGGTTTCTTCTAGATGGTATCTGCGGATGATGGATACCCCCGAAATCGTCATTGGCGTCTTCTTCGAAGTTATGTAAACAAGACCGTTGTCAACGATTCTCAAAATCAACTTCAAAAAGCTGATGTCTTTGATTTATTCCATTTTAAAGTAGCCGAATCAACTCCCGTGAGTTTCGAATTTATGTCATCTGTTATTATTAAGCAATTATGGAAATATTTATCAACATGAGAGTAATACTGTGTGTTGGTCGTCGCGATTTTGTATTGAATCAGCTAGCCCGTTAAGTTTGACTAGTTTACTATCTGTGATTCCTTTGAGATTTTTTGTTGCAACTTAACGGCTATTCTCCAGAAACCATTGTCTTTGAAGTTCTTGGCTGCTGCAGATCATTGACTTTCGTTTGTTCTCTACCTGACAGGATGAAGACGAGGGCACCCTGCTGTATCACCTGTCCCCGCGTAGTATTCCAGACTCTTGCGTTATCCTTCCACTTCGAGGCCACTTCCCCGCCAAGACTGTACCCGTCAACCACCTCGCTCAGCTAGTTGGTTTTGATCGAACCGGCGTAATCAAAATTTGGTCTTCTGAACTTCTCCTGGCGCACCACTTCCTCGATCAAAGAGATACCCACCTTCAAAGACCTCGTCGAGCCGTCGAGTTGGCTGCTGGATACCATGGAATCGCCGCGTTTGCGCTCTCCCAATCCGATTTCGGTTCGCAGTTGGAGTATTTGGCTATTACTGATGGCAATGAGGAGTGTTTCGCGGGCTTGCGGAAAATCACCGAAAAACACCGCGGGAAATCGACGGCCAAACCTGAGCCAGCCTTTCTGCGCTGGTCGAAAACGTTTGACGAGGTGTAAGTGCAACCCTCGAACTGGGTCGGTAAATTTAATGACCTTGAGCTGTGATTGGTTTACTATTTACCTCCTTGATAATATTTTACTTGGAAATATTTGGCTCGCTTTTAGACCACAACTTCCAGATAGAAGTTGGGAGCATTCTTTCGACTTGATCTTCGCCGCTGATTGCTTTTTTATGTACCAAACTCACGGCGGTTTGCTTCGTCTTATTGATGCTCTCCTGTCGCCTCGTCCAGGCTCTCGTTTCCTGGCCTACGCGCCACTTCGTGGTAGCACGCTACACGCCTTCATCGACTTGGCAACCAATTGGGTTTCGTCAAAGTCGGACCTGCGAATCTCTGTGATGCTTCCGGAAGCTGCTTTTCCCAATTTGTGTCGCCCCGGTGAAGTTGAAGTTGACAGAGAGATGCTCCTGCCGCACATTGTTACTATCGAGCGGCACTAGCCACGCTAGTATTTCGCCGCTTATATCTTTTATTTCATTCTGTACGCGGTGTTGATACAGTCTAAACGCGTGTCCTGCCGATTATTAGTTACTTCATAAATTGTTTATTGCGTGCGTGTCACCAGGTTCAGCGCTGATCATCGAAATAAGAATATTTCCATGTGGTTAACCTTCGCTACAGTTTCAACCCGAAAGCAAATAATCAAAAAGAGGAAGGCCGGTTTTATAATTCAGTTACCGAGTTACCGCTGTTTGGCGCGCTTTGGCGAGAGGGTGAGGGCAGGACGCTGAGCTCGCATTTTCCCGTTGACTCGTTTGAGAGCCATAATTTGCAGCGAAGAACTCGAAAGCTCTTACTTCAGTCGTATTTAATGCACGCCTTTGGCTAATAGCCCTGCCACGGGAGACCAAGGACCATCGAATCTAGGACGACATGAGGCAACAGCACCCCAACGCCCTCTATTCTATTTTGACAAACACCACCAGACTTGCTGGACAAGCCTCTCATGTTTGAAGATCATTGCTTGCCGTCTCTATCCCTTAATGTCCAGACGGTTACTTATGGTCAATATAAGTCATTCACCGTTTTTTATAGCACGTCTGCCATACACTTTACGTTACCCCCTCCATTTCAATCGGTTCGTATGTATAAATACTTGCATAGAGTCTATTCACCCGGGCACTCCTATCTTCTTCAATTGCCTCATTCGCACTGTCTTTCATTTGACGGGACATAAGAATTGACTTCGCAGAAGACTGCAGAACAAGCAAACCTCTGTCGGTATGGTTCCCGAGGTAGTAGGGAGTCCTGGACGATGTAACAACCACTTTTCTTCTGCAAGAGGACAAACCGACCTCCTTTTAGTGGGTCCTACAGGCTTCTGTGCGCGAAAGGAACCGCCTTTTGCCGTTGGATTCTGATATGGATCTCGTCGACCTGTCTGCCGGGGGGGGGGGGTTTATTCGCGTGTTCACCGAGCGATTTACTACCCAGCTAGCCGCATCAGTATTGGCCAGCCTGTTTAGCCGTTTACGAACGGGCTGTGGCCGTTGTTGTGTGCCACTACTTGGTCAATTGGAGATCAAACAGCGCGAGTTATCCTGAGGCCTGACAGACTCCGCGACGACCAAAGATGCTACCCCGTACACTCCCGCAATACATTGTATAATTTACCACCACACACCCTTGAAGATACATTTATTATTTATGAAGTATTGATAAAAATCCGCAAACCCAAATGATCTAAGTAATGCACCATTTTACGTGCTTGTGGGCTCCACGGTCACCCGCGATATTTTGCTCCGACCGCCGTTTTCAAAGGTCTCTTGAAACGTGAATCTGTAGTAGCCGGATACAAAGCAAGCGCCGGGGTCGCGCGGATAGGACCTGTCATCGAAACGCGCGGTCTCCACACGCGAGATCCACTCGTAGAGGAGGCCGCCCTCGACGACCTTGCGCGTCATCTGCAGCGGAATGTACATGGTGGCGCGGGTGCAGAAAATACCGCGCTTCTGGGCGAGGTCGAGCGCTGAGTGACGCAGTCCTTGCAGGGTCCTAATCTCACCCTGACTCAGGCCGGATCGGCCGTCTTTTGGGGTTGGCGACCAGGCCACAGCCACGCCTGTCAGACAGAAGAGCAGCAGCAGAAGATTGCTCGTGTTGGACATGCCTACGGAATTTTCTACGGAATATACCCTCATGTTTATATAGGTGTGAGGTCAAATTAGATATGCGAGAATGGATTAAGCTTGACACCCTCCGGCAGTATTTTTGCGATGTCAGTTATGGAAATGACTTGGTTATTGTCAGGCTCTTAGAGCCGTTCATGCAAATTAAAACCATAATCATAGTCTTAATTGAGATAACCGAAAGAAAGGTCTCTATTTCCAAATTTCAACTTTTTACGACCTGTTTTGAACATTTACGAATTCTTGTTTTTGGTCTAATTAGTTTGATTGGTGAGTCTGGTGTCTAGATTTCAAGCATTCCAGACGAATGCAATTGGTTCACCCCCATCTCTCCAGTAATCGTCGCCACGTAATCTGTTGACAAGCATATTCCAGAGGCGGCTGGTACGTATTTGATAGGAAACGTAGACCTTGTGAAACCTTTCCTTCATATGTTGAAACCCGTCAGATGATAAAAACGTTTTAATATTGTTCGTGATGCTCTCTCCTCCTCCTGCTAGAGGACGAACCTGTTGTTTCAGCGTCCATAACGAATGGCAGTAGTGGTCACTGCTGCATCATAAACACATGGAACTGGGGCATTCGGGATAGTGCAGAGGCCTCTGTGGTCACTTGATGATTACAGGCGAGCACGCAAAACGAGGGGATCGAATAAAGTAGAAAGGCTAACCGCTACAATATTGTTTCATATTGCCAGATATGTATGGCGGCAAATTAAATTTTAAATAATCCTTTCTTATCACTATTATTAATGCATTTTATACAAATTTGGGATTTTTTTGGTTTGTTGTCGATTTGAATAAGATGCGCCTAACATGGAGTGATCTTTCAGAATAAACGCCTGACTGTGGGTCCAAGTTCCAAGACAAGTTTCGAAAAAAAATAATTGTGCCTCAAATGTTCTCGTATACGTTTAGAGAGCTCTGATTGTCGACCAAATGTGGGCGCACCCTCCCAGACAATATTTCTGCTGTCGGGAGAATCCTACGTGCTTTTTTAAAATATCGGTGATCCCTTTCGTACACAGTTATGCGTAATTTGGAAAGCGATTCCCATCCTGTATGTTCGGAGAGAGTGAGTCGTCTTACTCGGAATGAAAAAAATGAGTCCATATCCCTTCATAAAATGAAGCGATGTCGTTACATGCTCACGCCTTTAGGGTATCCAAAATGTTCATAAGGGACAAAAATCCTCAAATCCATCATCCTCTCACTCTAACTTCTCTTGGTTCGAGTAATGCTTATACAATTGCATTTTTCAATACCGTATAGCGTTGCATGCGTTAACGAAACAACCTTCAGTAGTTCTGTTAATGTACGGAAACCTTCGAAATATTAACTTTGAGTTACTAAGGTTACATTCGTCATGAGAGAGACTAATCTTGCCACGACGTAATCTGTTGCCAGGACTAGAAGTTTATTGCTCGATCGTAATCCGACCAACGAGACTATCCACCTAAGGCACGCCGATCAGTTTACAAACCTCCCAAGTAACGTTGTAAGGGATCATTTGGATGTGCCGGTGTAAAAGAAAACTATCTTAGTTAATTATAACTAATGTTTTTAGTAAGCTTTTACATACTTTCCAATAGCTTTGGTAGTTCTTGTCTCGATTAAGAGTTTTGTTTTAAATGGAACCACAGCCGTGCTGAAGCGCCGACTTTTGGGATCGTCGAGCACGCTATCGTGAGCTTTGTGAAACCATTGATACTCCCTTTTAATTCTTTATATTGAGGGGAAATGGTGAAGCAAATCAAGCAGACGAACCGAAATATCCTGCCAGAAATGGCCGTATTTACGAGAACGTCGACAACAGAAAGTCGACCGGTTTCTTCTTCGCGCGAAAATACGGAAGAAGACGGGCAGAAGTCAGAAGCGGTGCAAATTCGCCAGCTGTGGGCGGAGATTTCGAAGCTTCGCCTAGAAATGCAAGCTATGAGGCAGAACACAGAAGATTTGCCGATAACCCCTGTTTATTCACCACGACCGTATCCTGTAAACCCAGTTACTGCCTGTCCTTCCATGGTGAATGAAATCCCTCTTAGCCACGCAGCGTCCTCCTAATTCTACAGTCGGTCCAAAGGCTACGTTTGATCAAACCCTATAAATTTCAACAGGGACACGGTGGCTGAAGACGTTTTCAAGACTGGTGCAACACTGGTGCACCTAGATCACACCCATCAAGGAAATAGGCCGATTCAAGATTGCGTGCGTTCTCCTACGAAACAAACACCTCTTCGCCATACCCGAGACACTGGAAAATGCGAAGAGCTGTTCCAACATAATTAATGTTAATTGACTGTAATTTTAGACTGAAATTTCCAGCATGGCCCGTCTTCCTATATTCATCAATTAAAACGAATGCGTCATTCTTTTTCAAACTAATGATATTTTATTTACTTTGGTAACGTGCAATTCGAGTTGACAGGGTTACTACATTTCTATCAATTGTTGTTAATACTATAATAGGCAGGATTATCAAGGACGAAGGTCTCTTTTGAATAATGTAGCGCACCCGTCCCGCTGACTAGTCATGCCCAGCGGAAATGCTTGGCGCGTGTTGTCTATTCCTAAACGTCACTTCGGGGGACTATCACTGATTTGTACCGACACTATCAAACGCAATCCATTATGTTTGATGTATCGAGATTGTTTGTTCCTAATTTTAATTCTGAAAGTTCCGAAAACCTTTAAACTGGCTTTTTATAACATACATACAAACCTATTTCGCCCAACAACACTCGACCGCAACAACAGCTGTGTACATTCGATCATTTTATAAAAAGAACAATCCCGATTCCAATTCTTAATCCTTTTAAGACGCGTAGGTAATTAAAAGGTTTAGTTGTTTGTAAGTAACTTCGACCAGTAACCACATGTGGCACATGTGACCTTAATAAAGTGAAAACGATTATAATTATATTATCGGAATCCTTGACTCAAATTTATGAAAACATTAATTAATAAGGTAATAATAGCATTTGCCGTGCAGCAGTGTATTAAAAATCAGACAAACCCTGTGAAATGTAAATAGCCATTTTACTTGTAATACGCCACTGTCATCTCAACCAACCTTGAAACTATTGTACTATTTAGGAGGGCCAATCGACATTTCTGTTTGTGTTTAACGCGGGTTAGTGATTTATATAAGTTTGTTTTTAAGCTCATTTTCTGTTTGATTATTAATTATCTTAATAATTTAAATAATAATTAATTTAAAAAATAAAACTGCGCTTTTTGGAGGCATGCTAATTTCACTTCCAATAGATGAATCTTAAATTACATTCTACAACCTCTTCAGGCAAATATATTCTTTTGTTGGGACTCATTCATCAGTTTATGTCTTTGAATTTATTCCGACCAGACCGGAGTTTATTATCCACATTTCAAAACGGCTAAGCGCAACCATACCGATTTATTTTAAGCTCCCGGTGCTTGCTGCAAACATTCGTTAAAGCGAGGACATTGATTTCATAGTTTCGATTATTTAAATGCTTTAATAGTATTCAAAGCATCTGCCGCATAAATTCTCCCAAAAAAACTAATTTATCGTAAATTATCCTTTTTACTCTTTCTTTTCGAATCGCTTTAATGTGGTTGGTTTCGATGGGCACTGTCGCGATCGGTTTTCTTTTATTTATTTCATAAGCATTGGAAATGACGACTTTGGGCTGTTTGAAGGTATTATGCGTATTGCTACTCTGTTGTGCATTGGCGAATGGGGATTGTGTGATGTTTGGTTTATGTGACGCGAAACTCTACTGTCTTGATGGCGGGCCAGCACGAACAGTCCGTAATAGCACTTTATCGTCTGTTTGCGGAGTTGATCATTCCACCCAATGCTGTGATGAAAAACAATTGTCCGCATTGTCGACAAATTTGGAGCTTTTGGGCGTCATCCTTGGAACGTAAGTCTGTCTACTCTCTGTCTCCTGCCTAGGTCTATCCTCAGCTAACAATTCTGCGTTTCTTACATTCGTTAGAGATAATGGTGACAATATGTGTTTTGATGGACTTCGGCGATTCTTTTGTGACGTCACCTGTCACCCTAAACAATCTGATATGGTTACGGTTAATTCTCACAGAAAAGGTGTCGTAACTGCAATCGATTTCCGAATTTCACGGCAAGAGGCCCAACAGATCTTCGATGCCTGTGATGTGAGTCTTCCGTTTTTACCTCATAAAAATATGGACAGCTTGCAAATCGATTTTTCGAATGTTTATTTTAGAAAATTGAAAGTTTCTTCCTTGGCAAAGCAGTATCAATGATTTGCACCAGTGATTTATGCAATATGGAGACTTTTTTTAAGAGTCTGGGTACTTCGGTGACTGACGGCGGACAATCGCCTTACACCCTCAACTTCGTATTTCATGAACCGCAGTCGCCAGTAAAAATAGATGAAAGCCGTTTGGAAGTGACAGATACAACTACAGCACCAAGTGAATATTTGCGCCTGCATTGGTGATCTTCTTTTCGACGAAAAGAAGACCAACCCATACCATTCATTCTCTTTGTAGAGCGTATGATTGACAGTAAAGTTCAACTTCCGCCGGAGATTGACGAGTCTCCAGAGGAGGATGGCCTTATTCAACGCGTGGCGACGCGTCCGCTGGCTTTAGCAATGCTTTTGACCTTTATCGCATTATCACTGATGTTCCTGGCTGGTATCGCCCTTCGCTGGTGCTACGATCGCCAACGCGATGACGCCAGTGACACAGCAGCCGATACCTCGTACTCACCTCCTATCGGTGTGTACTCCAAAGTGGGCGCGACCATTCAATTCGGTACCACTTGGGTAAGCGCTTGTAAACATATTGAGCCCTCAATACAACATAGTGGACTGATGTAAATTGGTGTCATTTTAGTTGTTTGTGCGTCAGGGCGCCCTGGTTGCACGGTTTCCCCTGACAACTCTCTTTATTACGTTTATCCTCCTGTGCGGGGTTTGCTGTGGATTTTTACGCTTCCGGGTCACGACAGATCCGGTAGAGCTTTGGAGTGACCCGAAGTCGCGCGCTCGCATTGAAAAGGCCTACTTTGATGAGCATTTTGGGTGAGTGGCGTTCAAGAAACCTTTTACGACCTCTACACCTCTCAATCCGCGTCTACCTTTTGATGTCCTTCTACTCTTTTTAGTCCATTTTACCGCACTGAACAGCTGATCGTTCGCTCCGCCAATGGAACTCCCGTCACGAGAGATGGTGAAACGTACGGTCCTGTTTTTGAGAAAAATTTCCTCCAGAAGGTTCGTATTATTTATATTATCTACTCAGTTAATTCATTGGAATTTAATTCCACGATTTTAATCTGCTAGAGTATTGCTAATTACGTTTCACATCTGCTACGCCAACATTCGCTCCTCCAGTGAATGTTTCAATAGATGTATGTGGGACTCTCAGTCTGTACGAGAGTTTCCTTCGTTGTCAACGTTGAGCGGAGACTGGGAGAAAGAGATGTCTGATTTCGACTTCTCGGGTGACACCTTTAAACATATTCCGAATTGGGCGCAAGAAAGAAACAAGCGAAGCCATGAGCGCCCTTTCAGTTCGAAGTGGACTATTTATTCAAATCGTCCATTGTAGCGTTGACTCATACCTTGGTGGCCAATGGCGTAACCCTTGACGCAAGCCGGGGTATTTGCGTGTGTGATTGCTATTAGCCGCCTTGTCGTGTGGATGACAAATTGTTCTCGTGGTTCCAATTTGTTCCTAACAAATCTCCAACTGGATAAAACGGCCTCATGTGGATTTTCCATGAATATTTTCGGCAATATGTTTACGGATGGCCCTCCCAGTGCGGCCAAATAACGCCAGGGAGACTGAAAATCGCGAACGGGGGACTCTCTCTCTCGTTTCAGATTTAAATGCGGTAGAGTTTCGAGATTGTGCACAGATTAATTGAGTTGCTTGATTTCCAAGGTAACGTCTGTCAATTTGGGAAATGTTGGGTTGTCCGTGATAGGAAAAACAACCCCAAAACCCCACACGTATGCAAACGGCACCTTTGATAGCACACATGCATATCACTTGGGTGGTGGGTGTTAAAAAGGAAAAGGGTTGGTCTGTCTATGTGTCCCAATAATACTCCGACTTATGCATAGGTACTCAGTCTGCAGAATGTCGTCACAACCGTCAAGGCGTGTTGTGAAGACCAGACACTTGGAAACCCGGTGGCACTCGATGACATCTGCTACAAGCCCTTGGAGCCTGCGTCCAACGAGTGCGGTGTCTTTAGTCCCCTGGAGTACTTCCAGAGCAACCAAAGCCGCTTCGACGCGGTCACCGTGAGTTGCTGGACTAATGACGCCCGCCCGCCGTTCCCACCGATCCTTAATTCTCTTTCCCCCCCCCCCTCCAGAATACTGGAAAGGACTACATCGATCACATCCGCTACTGCACCAGGAGTATGGCCTCTGGTAGTGGTCCGTTGGGTGGATGTCGTGCTCGATCCGGCGTGCCGATGTTTGGAAATGTCGTCTTCGGTGGTTTTGAAGGTTAGCGACCTCTAAAACTTCTCATTTCTCTAATTTCGACGAATTTTTGGAGGAAGGACACACCCGCTTCGGTGGGGAGTTTTCGACGCGGTACATGTTTGTAAAGTAAAGCCATAATGTGAGGGCAATGTTTTTCTGGCACTGTCGCGCTGAAGTTTACCTCATATTTACAAATAACCCGAACCAGAACCCTAATCTTGTCGTATTTCCGGCCACTGCAACGTAAGAATAGTTGAGGAGTCTATATGCCCACTCGAGCAGTCCTTCTAACTGAGCTATTTCCCGTCTGTCTATCTGCCTGTCTGTCGACAAGACGACAAATACATGCAGGCCTCCGCATTGGTGATAACTATTTTGGTGAAAAACTCCGTCGATCACGACTCCGCGGAGGTCAAAATGGCCAGAGCCTGGGAGTCTGCCTTCATCACCGCCGTCCTCCAGTGGAAGGAGGACAACCCAGACGTCATCGTCAGCTTCTCTGCAGAGGTGCGTTTTGTTTCAGCCATTTGTTGGAGATGGCGTGTCTGGCGTTAATTCTCCACGCGCGGCGGTGGGTGCTGTTTAATATTTCATACTCAGACAAAAGAGATCGTAAATTCCGCGGATGCGCTTACGTCTCGCTGAAATTATTATCAACAAGATAAATAATGGAATTCGCCTATTTGCTTCTGTTAGCCCTTCGCAAACTGGCTGGGCTCTATTTCATCGCTCGTTCATATAGTCAACGTCGTCATTTGCACGAATTGTTCAGTGCATACGTAGAAAATCCTCTACTATTTTCTCGTTGAAGAATAATGTTTAGTTTATATTATTTCCAGTTACCGTCTTGCTGAGATTCTGTCGAATTTAAAAATCTCTCAAATAGTAGTAGTAGTAGTCTCATGTTTCAATGTCGGCATTCATTGTTCCGTCGTTGTCCGGGGTTTCTGTGTCAAGAGTTGGAAGATAAATTCCCTCTTAGTCAATGCGACGAATTGACTGAAAATCTGGCGTTGTTTGAAGCGGCGTTTTGTAAGGCAACGTCGACCTTGTCCCAATGTGCGCCGTCATGCTGTTCTCCCCATTCTAGCGTTCCGTCGAGGATGAAATCGTTCGCCAGTCGCATTCCGACGTTTCCACTATCCTTATCAGCTACGCAGTCATGCTCATTTATGTGAGCGTTTGTCTGGGCAACTACCGCGGCTGGAGAACCTTCCTCGTGAGTTTTCAAATGATCTATGCTAAGCTATTTCTGTGCTCACGTTTGTGATTTGTCCCTGTCAATCACCGCCAATTTCCCCCTATCAAAAGCAACGTCCGACACATCGCCTATCCCCTCGAAGTGCTAGGAATCGTAGATGAGGAGGAGGAGGAGGAGTTGGAGGAGGAGGAGGAGGAGGAGGAGGAGGAGGAGGAGGAGGAGGAGGAGGAGGAGGAGGAGGAGGAGGAGGAGGAGGAGGAGGAGGAGGAGGAGGAGGAGGAGGAGGAGGAGGAGGAGGAGGAGGAGGAGGAGGAGGAGGAGGAGGAGGAGGAGGAGGAGGAGGAGGAGGAGGAGGAGGAGGAGGAGGAGGAGGAGGAGGAGGAGGAGGAGGAGGAGGAGGAGGAGGAGGAGGAGGAGGAGGAGGAGGAGGAGGAGGAGGAGGAGACGGGGAATCCGGATAGGTGGGGTATTTATAGAATAAAGCAGAAAAAAGACAGGTTGGAGATGATGATAAGCCTGTATCACCCCGTTTCTCCTAAGCGAACTCACAACTCTACCTCTTAAGCTCCCAATCTCTCTCCCATTACCCGAACACAAATTAAGCAATATCAGTTAGAGAGAGAGTGAGTGAGAGACTCTCAATGTGTGGACCGTACGCGTTTCTGTTGCAGGTGGACCTCAAGATATCCCTGAGTATCGGCGGTGTCTTGATCGTGCTGGCCTCAGTCTTCTCGTCAGTCGGTCTGTGGTCCTTTGTCGGGGTGCCGGCAACTCTCATCATCATCGAGGTCATCCCCTTCCTGGTGCTGGCTGTCGGGGTGGACAACATCTTCATCATGGTGCAGGACTTCACGATGCACGAGGATGCCGAGGACGAGAGCTTCGGCATCGACGAAGGTGACCTCGACGCAGCCGGTGACGAGGAGGACAGCGACAACGTCGGTGGAGGTGACTACGCAAGGTGCCAGTCGGTGTCCGCCAGGGCATGCCAGCCTCCTTCAGCCAATCTGAGAACCGACGTGGAGACAAGAATCTCGCAGACTCTTGGACGTGTTGGGCCATCCATTTTCCTGTCCAGTCTGGCGGAATCGGTGGCTTTCTTTTGTGGTAGGTCGTCGTTGCCAAAGGATGCTGGTCGTGACCGGGTGCGCACCTTAATCCAGCGGTGTCGGTGTCTGTCTGGTGTCGGGTGGTGGTGGCAGAAACAGGCCCGAGTTCCACTTGTGGCCGGCCAATGCGTGCTTGCTACGTTTTTGATGGCACTGGAGGAAACTGTACAACTGCTACGAATATTCCCAAGAGTATTCTTTGTGAAAATGGCAAAATTCGCAATGAGCAGCCGGCAGTCTTAACCAGGAGGAGCTTGTTGTATGTCTCCCCAAGAAAGAAACCAGAAAAATCCGAATATTTCCTAAGGGCACCTTCCCCATCCCTGAAATTAAATATCAAAATGTACTGATGCCAATGACTTTGCAAACGCTGCCTCTATTTTCCAAATTCGTCATTTCTCGTTTTTTGGCTAAATATGATACTTGGAGAGAAGAAGGGAATTGCAATTGGCGGCCTTTCGTGTGGCATTTAACGGGCATAATCTTTGCACAGAAATAAATATTTTCGATTTTACTATTCACGATTTGTGTGATTGGTTAACATCTTCAGGTTCCGTTGTTCTGGGAGTTGCCTGATTGGCCGAACCGTTTTTGTGGGCGTGATGCCATGCAGCAGCATGTGATTGGGATGTTGTTTGGCACAAAAACCAGATATGGAAGACCTGTTGAAACAGCCTGAAAAAAACAGTTTTCTCTCTTCCAGAAACAAATGGACGAATGTTGTCAATTGAAAATAAACTGGCGTGGTGGAAGCAAACTAAAACGCTCCTGCTGGTGGTATGGTATCCGGTTGTGTTTCCAGAAAAATGTAAAGCAAACTTAAATCGGGGGTAATTCTATTCGAAGTCTGTGGGGTCATAGACACCGGTAGGGTGGGACTCTTTATGTTCTTTATGGGTGTCTGTAAATTCAACCTTTCGTGCGCGCATTAAGTCCGGATCCCAAGAACCGCGAAGGGTCGTAAATTTGGGGGTCTGTGGTACCTGTTTCGTGGAAATGGTTTAGCACAAGCCTATTCGTGTATCATGTCAACCTGGTTTTCATGTTTTGTTTTGTTTTCTAAATTCCCTAGGAGCCATGACCGACATGCCGGCTGTCAGGGTGTTCGCGCTTTATGCAGGCGTTGCCATCGTCATCAACTTTCTCCTCCAGATATTCGCCTTCACCGCCTTGCTAACGCTGGACGCCAAACGAATGGCAGTAAGCAAATTATACTACTTCTAATGCTGTTGCTATTAACACTACTACCCGGCATGGCTCTTGGCCTCTCAGGTACTGGGTATGCTTTGATCGATTCTCGCGGTACGATTCCGCGAAATGGGCTTCCTAGAGTGAAACGGAGACTCGGCGACCAAAGAACACCATAACCATTTGATTGAATCACGCCCGAGTGTGCCAAACCAGGCTAAATATGATTCAAAGTGCTCATCTTACAACCCAATGTGTTCAACATGGTTTGAAATTATGGGTGGTTGAAATCGTTCAGTGTGTTTTCGTGGTAAACACCTCGCTGGGTTTTATCTTTTATCCTTCTGCTGTCGTCGTTAAAGCTTGAGCGCGACCTTATACTGTTGTCCAATTATGTATCCAAAGGTCTCTCTAACTCCGATACTACTACTACTACTACTACTTCTAATTTAAACTCATCCTCTCGCAGCGGATAGCCTCACTAAACAAGAAGAAGACAACTAGTCCAAATGTTGTTTAATTTGGGGATAAGTTCATTAATGGTTTACTAATAGTTGGTCTGCTCTGTGATCTGGGCATCCACGGAAAGATTAAATACATTTTTTGCGCTCTTGGATTTTTTCGAATATAAAATAGCTCGTGTGTGTTTAAGGGCGTGGCTTTGTGGTTTTTTATTTCTGTGTTATTTCAGTGTATTGAATACTTATGAGTTTCGTTATTTTTATCCAACGGCGATTTGATAGAAAAAGCAACAATTCCTTCAAATCCGCCACCACTATGTCATTTTCCAAGCCTTACAATGTTTCTCCTTTTAAATTGCCTTTTTCCTGTTCGCTTTAATAATGTATGAGTTTTAGGCAAATAAATATTCCTATCAATATGCAGCAGATATGATTTCGTTAATTTTGTATTATTTACCATTTTATTTTCCACCCATACATTTTACCAGAAGTAGCATCGTTTATCAACGCAAAGTGGTGTTGGACACACGATATCAGTGGCCTTGAGAATCGCCCGTTTTTTGGGCATCCTGATTGGTTGTAGCTGTGTTTGCAGAGGGCGCTTCGCGTCGCGTTACTGGTACTCGGCAAATGCATTCCAGCAGGATGCGTGTGCCAAAACGGATGGAAACTCATCGGATATCATGCAGCACCCATTTGTGAACTCGTCAACCGTCACAGAGCGTGATTGGCGCCGGCAAATTCGACTCACTAGAATATCCGTATTCCTTCTAGTTTAAACTATTTTGGGTTTGAAAACACAGGGCTTCGTTGTCAAGTCCTTTCTAAAAATGAGGTTTTTCTATTCTTGTACATCCTTTACCAACTCATGTTCGGTCTCCGGATTTACTAGCGCCCATAGTGAAACCATCGAATCGGTGAATTGCATATAGTTGTTGTTCGGTGTGAATCGGATGGCCGGAATTTGAATGGCACCTTGACCAAAGCCGAAATGCCAGGAATTAATGATCCTGTTAATTATTTAGTCCTGGTGTCGATACCTTCTGAATCATTTGTTATTTGCCGCTAGCTTTAAACTGACCCTTAAACCCCTCTCGAGACCCCCAGCATCTCGGGATGGCGTGACTCAACGAAATCCCCGCGCATTCTCGTCCCACGAGCCGGCAGAACAGCAACAAGACAAACAAACTTGAACTCCTTTTTCACACCCAATCTACCCTGGAAAGACAAAGTGTCAATAACTGTAGAATCTCCCAGTCGGATATCAATAAAACACGGTTGCTGTTCCTAAAATATTGAATAAGATGGTTAATAAATTACAGCATAATAGGGGATGATAATATACTTGACGTTAACTAATGAGAACCGACCACGCTGAGTTTTGGTCGATGCGTGGAAGGAGGTAGATGGGAAAATGCAGCGGAAACTAACAAGAGTTTCAGAAGGCATGTACACACCCCGTTATAGTCTGGAAGGGGCCGAAAACCACACAACCACGTGTAGGTACTAAATAGTCATCTTCTTTCACACCTTTTCGTTTTCTTTTAGTCCAGCAGGTTGGATCTCCTCTGCTGCGTTCAGATGGTGCTGCCCGAGCAATCCTACCGAGCAGATGGCAGCATTCGTGAGGCAGCTGTGGTCGCCAAGAGCCGTGGCAGTCCACGCAGTGAGTTCCCTATGGCCCTCAGCAGTCCTCTAAACAATGGACGTCGCAGAAGGCTATCAGGCATCACCTGTGGCAGCGTTAATTTTGTTCAAATCAGTCAAAAGCGATGGGCCAATTTCTCAATCGCGGGGTCATGCAGCGTACCATTTGCCTTGTAGTCGTTAGGCGTGTTTGGATATAAGAATTCGTTTATAGCGCCCAATTCCACGATCCCGATGGGACTCTCCTACGCCACTGCTGTGTTCCGCGGATCCCGGTCTCGGTGTTAGCTGGATGATCCCTGAATCTGCACCAAAACAACCTCTTGGAGGTACCGGGGTCTCGCCGGTACTCTCTCTCGGCGAAAACCACGGGAGGCTGACGCGTCCAGGCTTCCCATTTCAGAAAAACGTGATCGGCCCTGGCTCTACCGCTTCGTGGCCCACTGCCTGGCCCCCACCATCCTCTCCAAATGGGTGCGACCATTCCTCTTCATCGTTTTCTTGGGTTGGCTGTGCTTCTGCATCGCCATCATCCCCTCGGGCATCCAAATCGGCCTCGACCAGAAACTCTCCATGTCGCTGGACTCCTACGTGCTGGAGTACTTCGAGGCCATCTCAACCTACTTGGCCGTGGGGCCCCCTGTCTACTTTGTCGTCACACAGGGACACAACTACGCCTCCATCCACGGTCAAAATCAGCTCTGTGGGCGACCCAGTTGCTACCACAACTCATTGGTGAATACACTCAAGTCGCAAATTGACAGCCAAGAGTGAGTTGGCCTTTGCGTTTTCCATTTATCTCTCGCCGCCTGCTTGACGATGACATTTCCATGGAGATTCTTGCAGTTCCACCTGAAGCGGAGGAGGTGGAGTTGGCAGTCAATGCTGTTCATGAAGACTTCAAATGTACCCGTCAAACTGGCGATATTTATCGATTATTTGTAGATGAACGTTCTATAGCAGGCCGCTTCATACGTTAGCCAAAAAGTTAAGCTGAGACTGAATCGCTGAACTACAGGCCCACATCACACAGCCATATAGTCCTGTTGCGATAGTAAATTGTCGAATCAATACCATTGTTGATTGCTATGTCCTGATTGGACGTGCTCTTTGACACAGCGGCTACCTCTCGAATCCCCTGATGTCCTGGGTGGACGACTACACCCTGTGGAGCGGTCTCTCCGGCTGCTGCGGCGTCGTCAATGCGCGCACCAACCTAACCGCCTGCGCGCACAGCCTCTCGACGTCCTGCGATAAGTGCCCCCTCGTCGACGGCCGCCTCTCTGGAGACGCCTTCAATCGACTGGTTCCGGAATTTCTCACACGCACACCCAGCTTCGTTTGTCCCTACGGGTGAGTTGGATGCACCCGTAACTTCTAGAAATCCATTCTGTTGTGTGACTGAATGTGTGTGTGTGTGTGTGTTGCTAATCCCCAAATTTGCTGGCTCAGTCGTGTAGCGGTCAGCATCCACCTCGTTCTTTTGGTTTGAGGGACCAGACACACTTGGTTCGACTCCCAGGCCAGGCTTCCAATAGCAGCCGCAATTAAACTCGGACAACAAATTGTGGTGGGGCTGCAAACTCTTACTTCCAGTTGACGAGCCGGCTTTCTGGATGTCGCGCATCATTAGCAACCCACGCACGGTGATCGGATGCTAGGCAGAACAGATTGATAATACCGTTCTTTTTCCTACGACGCACCCAGTATACCTTCTTTGGCTCTACGTGATAGTTGTTGATGCGTCCTTATAGAGCCAAAATTGTACCCGATAATGTGAGTCCACTGATTGGCTAGATCTGAGTGAAATTCTGCTGCTTCATTTAAATTTGAAATTATATTGTGGCTCCTGTAACTATCGGGCTCACATAAATCAGCATCTTTAATTCCCTTGCTGATGAAAGGAGGTTTTAACTCAAAATCTCATTATGCATTGCCTCTTTAATTCTCTCCTTTACACGAATCAGTCGTCCTAGTACTTTTGCAGAACAACAGCCTCAAAGCATGATTTCTCCATCCCCGTATTTTGAGTGGTGGTCTCGGCATTCTTTCTCCGCCAAACACGGTCCGGTTTCATCTGATAATATGGCATCCTATTCTGGATCACCTTAATGCTCTCTGGCAAACCTCAGACGGGCCTGGACATGCTACATGGAGGTGTGGGAGATTCTGCAAACAGAACCGGCCACAGACATATACTTTCCTTATCCTTTATCGTCAACTGTATTGGGGTTTCCTGGAAGTTTGTGCAAACTTCTGGCGACGAGAAATGGTGTCGAAAAACGAAAAGCGGAAGATAAAATAGCCTTAGTAACATCGGTTTTCATGAGGGATTCAATATTTGCCCAAAAAAGTACATTTCTGGGAGCTCATTGTGTTCGCCTGTTGTCATGGCCTTTGGTTGGTTGCGCACAGGATGCGATATTTTTAACCCTTTCTTTCTTTCTTTACGTTGTTGTTGCCATGACAAAGTCTCAATTAACCTGTTAAAACATAATTTGTTGAGCCTTACAGAATTCCCCTCCGTTTGCGGGCCGTGGGTTGCTTGTCGGGGTGAGGGCAGTGGAGGCTGGAGAGGGGGTTGCTTGTCGGGGTGAGGGGATGGGAGGGGAGGCTGGCGAGGGGGTTGCTTGTCGGTGATATTTCGACATTATGGCCGCGGCATTTGGCGCCCTATTGGGTGTTCTGGCCGAAATGCCCGAGAGACTGCGTTTCCAGGCGCCTTTGATGGACGCGCCGTGTGCTTTTTGCTCTAATAATGCCTTTGTAACGGGGAGCAGCAGACAGCCTCATTTAAACAACTCAATAACAAAAACGACGAAGGGACAAGAGTTTAGGTTTGAATTAGCTATAACCTCATTCCGAAAAATTATTTTCGCACTTATACAATTCCTCTGAAGTAGATTCGTTTCCAACTCGTTGGAAAATTGGTAAATTGGGAGTAAATCAACTGAATGGCAATAAAACAGTTCGCCTGGGAATTCCGGTGCTTGATATTTAAACCATTCAGATATGACGCCGAGAAATATCAGGATGGAGGTGTGGGGTAGGTAGAAGACTTCGTTGGTGTTGCCTTCAATGATCGCCTGTCCTCGAGTTATGACGCGGATGCACAATGACTCATTCAGTCATTCTACTGGTCTATGCCAGTGCCACGGCTACATCGTTCAACTTCCCTCGAAACTGCCATCTTTTGGAATAAGGCCATTTTCTATTTGTCCAAAATATTAATCCTACCGCTACAGGTTATAGAGAAGATATAAGCGTGCGTATAAGAGCCCGATTTGTAATTTTGTATTTACTACGAGTCTGCATCTTTCACCACCCCCTACCTGGTTCGAATACTTATCTAAAGGACTCAGGACTTTCTTGATTACCCCGTTTGCCTTTCAGTGGTAAAGCGCAATTCGGTTCGGCCGTGGTTGTATCGTCGTCATCGTCGTCGCCGTCGTCGACTAGCGGCCGAAACGCCCACGTGGTGACCTCGCACTTCGCAACGCACCACTCGGTGTTGCGCACCACCGAGGACTTCATCGGCGCCATTCGGAAGGCCCGCGAGATCGCCGATCGCTTCGGCCCGCAGTGGTCCATCGAGGACGACACCCACGACGCCTCTGCCGCCCACGTTGCCCTAGGCAGCGTCAACAACGGGCGAGCACCGACACCGAATGCCAACTCCGTCTTTCCCTATAGGTCAGCTCGCCACTCAACAGTCGATGCCAATTGTTAGGGGGACGGCGGTGGGTGGTTGGATAATTTGGGCGTCTCAATTCGGGGTTTAATGGCTGTAAAGGGAAGGGGTGTGTTTCGTCGTCTTGACCCGGCCTCACACTCCAACTCCATAAGTCTGCCCCTTTATGTCACCAGATTAGGGAATGGCATTGATCGTGCAGTCCCTAACAGCAACCTTCCTACAAGCCGAGATATCAATTCTAGGCTTTGTGAAATCACGTGCGTCCTACAAGACAGCGAAGATTTAGGCGGTAGTGTAGGACGACGTTTATGGTCGTCTTATCCTGTATTCGAGCGTCTTCTCAGCCTCACACAACTTCTAGAAACTGGTGGGTAAGCTCTCATAGCCTATTAAGACCATTGTTCAGTGAATGAATGCACGGGGGTACTAGGCGCCTTTGATGGCCACGTAAAGACCTGTTTCACTACCGAGAGACTAATTTTGATTCTTTTTGCATTTTCGACAGCATTTTCTACGTCTTTTATGAACAGTACCTCAACATTGTCTGGGAGACCACCACGCAGATGTCCATGGGTCTGGCCGGCGTGTCCCTGATTACTTGGGTTATGTTGGGTCTGGACGTTGTGGCTACGCTAAATGTCCTCATTGGTGTCTCGTCGATTGTCCTCTCAGTCGCAGCAATGATGGTCCTCTGGGACATCTCCCTCAATGCCATCTCATTGGTCAATTTGGTTGTGGTGAGTTTTGTTCTTTTGCTTTCCCGCTACGTGGTTAAATGGCAATAATTGGCGACACATGGCTTTGTTTCTGTCTAGTGCATCGGAATCTCGGTGGAGTTTTGTGCCCACATTGTTCGTGCCTTTGTCATTAGCACCAAAGCAACCCGCGTGGAACGCGCCCTCGATGCTCTCTCGGAAATGGGCAGTTCGGTGAGTCTATTTCGGATGGAGCTACGTGGGAATTCCGTTTACCGAGACATCTGATTGGTCAGTGGCCATGTGACCGAATGCACCAATTTTAACATGCTTGGGATTGCCTTAGATGCCACCATTGTTGGTCCGGGGCCACTAGAAAATTACCTCGTGTGGGAAATTGGGAGTTCTGTATAAGGGAGATAGACATTGCATCATATTTATCATTTGTCTACCTACGCACGTTATTTTAGATTATCTGACTTCTCTAGGTCCTGCGAGGCATAACGCTAACGAAGTTCGGCGGTATAGCTGTGTTGGCTTTCGCCAAATCCCGCCTATTTCAGGTCTTCTACTTTCGTATGTACTTGTGCATGGTGGTATTCGGGGCCTCCGTAGGAATCATCTTCTTGCCAGTTCTCCTCAGCTACTTTGGTAGGTTTCTTCTTGATACGATGCTAGCCTTACGTCGTATTTCATCACCAACTTGGTTTAGTTGTCGCTTTTTATTTTCTCAATGGCCACTGTTCCGTTCGTTTCTTTTTCATTGAGAAGCTGAAGGATTATGACATTAACCGTTCGTGTTTTTTCCTGCGTTTTGGCTCAAGGTCCCTCGCTGAACCGGGCTCTTCTGTACAAACAAAAGCGTCCCGTTGGTGGAAGCCTTCGCCGCAGGCGATCTCTAAAGTCCGGCACCCGAATGTCGTAATCGTACTGCATCCCTCCTATCTCCCGCCCCTCTCCCTCTAACCTCCCTCTCCTCAGCATCCTGTCTGTGCACCCACCGGGCCCACCCGTGTTCATCGTCTGCGCTTCACCTCTAAAATACTACAATTTATGAAATCGATTAATATTTGTGTTTTTCTGATGTTCTTTTATGCCTTAGTCGCTTTTTTCTTCTTGGTATCGTTATTCCTCTGAGTGCGTCTGTAGGCGCCATTGTGTGAAGAGGGATTGATATTTTAAATAAAATGAGCGACTTGATGGACCCACCTAGGAAGTCCTGTTTTTTTGTGCGAGAATTGTGTGTTCGTTGGTATTCGGCAAAAAACCTGCCTTGGTTGAGCACCGGCAAATAAGGTGACCGTTGCACAAACCGTATGCATATACTTCTATGGTGAATCTGGTTGTAAAATATTCTCTACACTAACTCCGAAAATACGTTCAGAGGAGCTTCTTCGGATTTTTGGTAGTAATGTCGCCCTACACTCAAAAGTATTTTTCACCTGGTGATCTCTGTTGACCACGAATGCCGCATCCGTTGTCTGTGAAACCGCTAATCAAACACTCGAAACACAGAGAACTGGTGTGTCTACCCAAAACCGTTGATTATGGTCTCGACATTAGCCTTTGGTGTCGGCGTTTTCTACCCTCTGTACTCAAACCATTGTTTGAAAACCTACTATACTTGCCGAACCAGGCCACTCATCGACGAGGCTCCGTTATCTACTTATATTGATAGGCAGTCATGTGGATTGCGTTTACTTACGCCAATATCGAGACGACCCTTTAGCCGTTTCAGTTCATCACTTCCACAATACATAATTGTTGGGTTCATATTATCCTTGCAGGAAATTAATTTCTTAAAATTTACCATCTTACCTAAAATGTATCGGGCGTCATTAAACCTAAAACGGTGAACACGGTGGTTTTGGAAGTCCCCCCGCCGCATCAATGGGGTCCGATAAGCGTTATCGTTCCCCATTTCTCGGACATGCGATTGAATTAAAGACGATCAATTTTACCATTAAGTTGAATTTCATTTCAGAAATATAGTTTCGACCAACTTTCGTTGCTTCGAAGAGCCCCTCGGTCGAGTGGTAGGTTGATAACAACACGCAGGTTGTACCAAAAGGAGATCCTTGATCGGGAAACTGTGGACGAAAACGATAATATGTTACTGAAATTAACTTTTTGATTAAACTTATTAATAAATGCATATTTTTTTACAGGTTTTGTTTTAGTCTCGAAATACATAAATTTTACGGGACTGGGCTGGTTTTAAAACGGGGAATTTTAAGATCGTCGTGCTGTGTACCGTTTTTTTGTCATTACTTTCTTTTTTATATCGTAGTTATGGTGAAACGGAGAAAACCCTAGACAAATAAAAACCGTCTTAGCGAGGATATCGACTACCGGAGGTGGGCCGATTCATTCTCCGCATATCGATGGCGGAGAAGATGAAGACAAGTCAGTGGCGGCGGCGCAAATCCGCGAACGAACAAAAGCCGTCCCAGCTCTGGCGGCTTAGCGTCTGAATACTACACCGAACGGGAGGAATCGCCGCGCTTAAGGCCTCCAGCAGTTGAATCATCATATCTACTGAGTATTCGCCCCTTCCTGAACGACCGTACAATACCTATCCCGCAAGGAACTAACCCTCTCTGGGTGTTCACCATCTTTCACCGGGAAGGTCCCCCTATTTCCACCTTCACATTGCCAGTTTTATTTTATTTATATATAAGCTGACTGTAGCTGTCGAACAATCAATTTAATTCGCCAGCTTTGAGTGAATCGACAATGATTGCCTACACATTATTCTGCCACTGGTTTTATTTATCCTGTTTTTAAACCGCACTTGGATATCACATTGTATTAGGGCACGCAGTTCACGTTTGCTGTTATAGAACGCGTCGCGATAAACACAGGCGTCGCGCCCATTTGCGGTTTCGGCCCTGTTCAATGTAAAAGCTAGCGATTGTTTGCCTTTTATTTACCAATAAGAAGGGATTATAAGACTAACCTTTGGTGCGTGTCGGAGAAACAGGGATAAATGAGCCGGAGTATTCTCAGCCGCGGGTAGAAGTCTTATCTATTCTCCATCACGGTTCGCCCGGAATTTATGATTGTTGAATCTCAAACACCAACACACGGGCCGGTTAAAAAATTACGCGCCAATTCGTTATTAACACATTTCCAACAAACAACAATCATACAGCAAAGTGAAGACATTAATTCCGTAGTTATCGTTCAATAGTTATTCAGTTAAACTCTAATATATTCATAATAATGAGCCATATTATTTTTTATGGAACCTAGTTTTTAGGTAATCGAGCCATTTTGATTTCATCCACATCTAAAGAAAATAATATCCTGTTATTATAGGTTTGCCTAAATCTGGTGAGATACTTAAAAGACGGTTTAAATAAATTGTTTATATTTGTATTTAAATTTAGCGTACATTTGTTATTTCTTTTCAGCTTATTTGTGGATTTGTTACTGCAATGAAGGTATGTATATTTATTAAAACGTCATCGTTTTATGACTAGCAGTGTATAGTTCAATATTTAATCGATGAATTATAATTATGTTTTTTCTTAAATCATAATTATGTTTATTTTAGAGTTGCCTGGTATTGCTATGCGGTTTGATGATTACTATGACGGTTTGCGTAAGTGTGGATGTGGGTCAATGCATCTGGCGCGATCTTTGTAACACGACGATGGATGATGGTGCTCTTTATTGCGACCACCCTGGTCCTCCATCTCCGATTGTCCATCAGGATGATGTGGCCATCCTTCTTACCAATTGTCCTGAATACATGGACTCGAAACACCCACAAACGTCTTCTCTGCCCGTATGCTGTTCAATTGACCAAGTCCGTGTCTTCGATGCTTCGCTCCAGTTGGCAAAAATTTTACTCGCTAGGTTGTTTGTTATAATTGTGTCATCTTCTCTACGTTAGCTGCCCTTCCTGTTTCGCCAACTTCCGACGTCTGTTCTGTGAAATGACATGTAATCCGGAACAAAGCAAGTTTCTTACTAAGGTGGATGTGCGAAAGGACAAGGCAATAACTAAGGTGAAGTTCTCACTAACTCGTGATTTCGCCGACGGATTATACAACAGTTGTGCGGTAAGTGACGTCATTTCTCGTCATTCTTTTGGTTGCTAGGACGTTCAGTTTTCTGGTGTTTCTGCAATTGGCACAATCTGTGGTGATATAAATTGCAACGCAGACAAACTATTCGCTGCTCTTGGTCAGTCCACTACTGAGGGGGGACGTGCGCCTTTCAGTATCGATTTCAATTTGGTTAACACCACATCACCCAAGGACGACGACACAATGAATGCCACCATTTATAGGTGTGAATTTCCTCTCCCACCTCTGGGTCCCAATCCTGGAGAAAATGTATGCTCCTGCTCAGACTGTCAACGCTCCTGTTCCGTACCCGATTTCCCTAAACCTTATAATCCTATTCAAGTCCTGGGTACTTTTTTTAATTTCGTTAAATACCCCTTCAGGTGTCCCACTTCCTTGGTTTGTGATTGGTGCGTTAACAACATCCTGCCTACTCGCGTTTTCATTCGCCATCATGTTTAAATTCTTGAAAACAAGAAGACAGCAAGCAGCGGTGGCATCAGAGAACTCAGGTGATACCGAACAGCTTCTGATCTCAAATCCCATTCTCGAGGACCGCTCTAGAAGCTCTGGGTGTCAGTGGCAGAGCCGTTTGGGCTTGGCAGTCGATGGGTTGTTGTCGTCTGGATTCTCACGACTCGGCTTTCATATATCGAGGCATCCCATCTGGACGCTGCTCTTGGCATCTGCGTTCGTCGCGGTGCTGTGTGGCGGATTGGCTAGTTTCACGGTTACCACTAACCCTGTAGAGCTTTGGAGTGATCCGAATTCCCGCGCTCGCATAGAGAAGAACTACTTCGATAAACATTTCGGGTGAGTCGGCTTTGGTATTCGGTCACCAATGCCTAAACTTTGTTTTGTGCGGATGGTCAACTGCGCCACTGCAACGCCAATGATGTTGATGGATCAACCCATTTGTTTTATTTCATTTGTTCTAGACCTTTCTATCGCATTGAACAAATCATTCTACGACCGTCTAGCGCGACCCCCTTCAACCAATCGTTCGGCCCAGCGTTCAGAAAGGACTTTTTAGACAAGGTAGCATCCTTTATTTTCTTTTTTCATTCAGTCATCCACTTCTCTCCCCTCCCCCTAGGCGCCTATAAAAGTTGCTTCCTTCCTTAGTCCATTTATGAAGGAGTAGTCGCTACCCGTCCTCAGAATGAAAGAAAGGTATTGGCGCCTCCTCATCGGCTGGTTCCGCTGTTAAGAAAGGCGTCGTGTGTGATTTGTCTACCAGTGGATGTTGCCGCGCACTTCTCATTGCCGCGCTCCAATATTTCAGGTTCTCGATCTTCAGCTTCGCGTCGCGAATGTAACTGCATATGACGAACAGACCAATTCCACGGTTTCTCTTCAACAAATTTGCTACAAACCAATGATGCCAAGCAACAATGAGTGTGCGGTGACCAGTCCACTGGAATACTTCCAACACAATGCTTCCCGTTTCGACGACAATGTGAGCACATGTTTTTTCCTATTCGGAATATTCGCTTTTTAAGAGAGAGAGAGAGATACTTAATTGGCATAGCGTCGTTCCGTGTGACCGTGTTTACGCCAAACTGTGCACTGGCGTTGGCGTTCGAGGTTACTGTGTTGGTCCTGTCTTTTTTATTGGACAAAATGTTACCCCAACTTCGTGCCTACACGTAGCACGTTTTTGCAAGACTAACCCGATGGAGGTTGATTGTATTCCTTTCCCCATTCCAGACTTACTTTGAGCACCTGTATTTATGCACCAAAAATGTCTACAATGCCTCTTGCCTCGGGTCCTCGGGCATTCCGCAGATGCCCAACGTCGTCTTCGGTGGATTCGAGTGTAGGCTGCTCTTCCTGCCTTGGGGTTGGCGCAGTTGATTTGCAGATTACCAGATTCACCCCTGTTTTCTCTCCACCCCCCACCCCTACAGCCACGGTTAACAAATCTGGCGCAGCAGTTGTCACTTTTTTGGTGAAAAACGACGTCGATCTCAAATCGCAGCACACTAGCCACTGTCTTGCCTGGGAGGCGGCCTACCTGGAGACCATTCGTTCTTGGATCGCGCAGAATAACAGCGATGTCGTTGTCTCCTACAGTGCCGAGGTAGTATCTATTTGAATTCCTTTCCGCCTTGTCACACGGTAGTTAGAGGAGTGGTAACTCTTGGTGCCGAACTGTTGGTAGCTCGAGCTGTAGACATCGAGATATCGGTACCTGGGAGTGTAGGGTATCCTTATTGTCAAAATAAAACTCCTTCGATTGCCATTTTTATTAGCAAAAGCAACACCGTGGGAAAATGTAATGGGGATTGCCTGAAATGCACTCGTATAAAGTATTATTTTCCGCTTTCAATTGCTTTATTTTTCTGTAGCGATCGGTGGAAGACGAAATAGAGCGCCAATCCAACGCCGACATCAAGACGGTCCTAATCAGCTACGTGGTCATGTTTGTCTACGTTAGTGTCTTTCTGGGCAATTACCACACCTTCCGCAGCATTCCAGTACGTTTTTTTGTTTTGTTTCAAAAGTGGACAGAACTCCCTAACGCCCTGTGTGTTCCTCTCAAGGTTGATCTGAAGGTCACTCTCGGTCTGGGTGGTGTTCTGATAGTCCTCGCGTCCGTCGCTGCCTCCATCGGCTTCTGGAGCTACGTCGGTGTGCCGGCTACTCTCATCATCATCGAGGTCATCCCCTTCTTGGTCCTCGCTGTCGGCGTTGACAACATCTTCATCATGGTGCAGGACTACCAGATGGCCCAGATTGCCCACTCCGGGTCCGAGGCGGAGGCTGTGCAGTCGCGCATCGCCGCTACCCTGGGCCGAGTTGGGCCTTCCATGCTGCTCTCGAGTTCTGCTGAGTCGGTCGCCTTCTTCTGTGGTGAGCATCTTCCCACCTACCCACCCACCTGTCCCGCTCTCCGACCTGTAGTAACCTCCCTCCCCCACCCCCCATCCACTTCGATTTACAGGCGCCATGACGTCAATGCCGGCGGTCCGCACATTCACATTATACGCTGGTGTCGCCCTGGTGATCAACTTCCTTCTCCAGATCTTCGCATTCACTGCCCTCCTGACGCTGGATGCGCTTCGTGCTAATGTCAGTCTTCTTCTTCTTCTTCTTCTTCTTCTTCTATTTCATATTGTAATCCCTTTATTGAGTACACAGCGGCCAGCGCTTTAGTCATTCGTAAAATTAGATTCATTCATTTTAAACATACGAGCAATCGCTCTAATCAGTTCTAATCAGAAATTACACCCCTGCAAAGAGTTCGTTACTTTTAGCATTTGCGACATGTCGGGTATTCACATCGAGAAGAGCAGGCTGGCTTCTGCGAATTCCTTAAAACAAGGAACCCCATTTAACCAATCCAATATTCTTTCGGGATTGGCGAATAATGGACAATGGTGATGTGCTGCCAACAGAACCGTTGTCGTCTTTCAGGTGCACAGGTGGGATGTATGTTGTTGCGTCCAACGCCAAAAGTCCACGGTCCTAGAAGTTGAAGTGCAGCCCGATGATGATGCTGCTGCTGCTGCCGGCGCCGCTGCGACACAGTCCGACCAACTGCCGGAAGATCGCGCAACCGACAGTTCTCTCCATCATCCGACAACATCCGCCACGCCACCGAATAGCCCCAAATCCCGTAAGTCTCAATGCTGGGTGTGTGTGTGTGTGTGTGTGGGGTATCTAAGTTGCTGGGCTGGTCGGACACGCCTCGCCCGTCGAACAAGTGCCTCGCCTTTACCAGCCGCCAAGTTGACGGTTGAAGAAGGCAGAACAGCCCCCATTGAGTCGACAGCCCACCGTTCAATTCCAACAAGAACGGCGGCGTATCGCAATTCGGTCATTCCCTATTTGTCCCGATTTTTAGTCTCACCAGACCAGGTTAAACAGGAACTACAAGACAATTTTCGCATCTAATATTTGTTATCCTGCCTTTTTTAATGCTGAAAGTTTTGGTCCTCGTGGCCTCAATAAAGCCACTACAATTATTATTATTATTCCTTTTATTTCCCCCCCTCTGAAGGCGGCGCCACCACCGAACGGGACGGAACTTGGCTCTACCAACTCGTGGCCCACTACATCTCCCCCCTCGTTCTCTCCAAATGGGCGCGCCCTCTCCTTGTGGCCCTTCTGGTGGTCTGGATTTCCGTCTGCGTGGGGCTGGTCTCGACGAACCTCGTAGTGGGTCTCGACCAGCGTCTCTCGATGCCCCTGGGCTCATACGTCCTCGACTACTTCGACGCCATCGCACACTACCTGGCTGTGGGACCGCCGGTCTACTTCGTGGTGACGCAGGGCCACAATTACACCAGCTGGCTCCATGGACAATCCGAGGTCTGCAGCAGTGTCAATTGCTCCTTGCTGTCGCTTGGAAATGTCGTCAGTGCCTGCGCACGCTACCCCAACCAGTAAGTCCAGCTGCTGCCGCGGCTTCGTTGATTGGTCACACAAATTAGCATCCGGCTATTTTCGTATACACCGACTGCCAATCTCACCCGCCGCTGTTCTCTGGGTTTATTTAAACACACCGCTTCAACTCATGTACTGGTAGTTATCTGATGTTACGAAATAATTCTCTGGGTTCCTGCTTTACCTCCCTGGACAAATACCGAATCGCTGAGGTAATTGGTTTACCTTGAGACGAATTAAAATACGATAGGCAAGGAGCCGTTGAAGAAGATAATCCATCTATCATGCGTGATTTGCAAAATACAAAACACGGTACTCGGGAACTGCTCAATGCTAGCCAATCCAATTGGCTCAATACTTGCGGCATTCTCGTTTCACTTGGTCGACATGTCAAGGCCGTCATGCTACATGTTGATTGCGCGCTTTGCTTCTCCAGGTCCAACATTGCCTCGTCTCCGATGATGTGGATCGATCAGTATTTTGATTGGCTCGGCGCCACATCGGGTCACTGCTGTCGTGTATACAAGGAGAATCCCGGTCGTTTTTGCCCCTCGGAGGAACCTACGTCGAAATGCGATTCATGTTTCACCGACGGCAGCACCAAACCCGAGGGGGAGGCTTTTATGCGGCATCTGGGAGACTTTTTGCAGCAAAATCCCGACTTCAACTGTCCTAAAGGGTAATCCCTCACCAGCCCTTTTATTCTTTATAGCGTTCGAGCCCGTTTGCATTGTGCAGCATTTTGAGCCTCATGTTACTTCAAAGGCATTGGATTCACAGTCTCGCTGGCAATACTGTCGGATTACATGACTTCATGAGTTTATGGTTTCTAATTTGGTGGAGCATTTGTTGGTGGTTTCTCGGTTGTATTTGGTGTTTACATGCTTTGTATGATGCTTCCCGGGAAGCATCAGAGCCAATCGTATGCCCAGCAGACTTCCTGCGATATGTTCAAGGTGGTCACTTTCCGTGTTTTAGAGGCAAAGCTGGTTTCGCTTCTTCCGTGGAACTGCTAAAGAATCACACCAATGGCGAGGTTATCCAAATTGGAGCCACCAACTTCATGACCTACCACACCGTGCTACGTGAACCCACTGACTACATCAATAGCCTAAAGCTGTCTCGATTTATTTCGGACAAAATCATGGAGGTGTGGAATGTTCAGCGGAACCCTTCAAATCCCACCCACAACAATACCGTCTATCCATACAGGTAAGGGAACCGGTTAGCCCGGCATGCTTTTCATTGCGCCCAAGTGTCTAGATCCATCCGTCTTGGTTTGGGTCCACTAAAGGATAGATACTGGGGTTCTTGAGTCTCCCAGCCCCCCAGAATGGAGCGAAACGAAAGGAGCAACAACCCTCCTCCGTCACATGGAGTGACCTTCATTGCTCTCTCTTGGTGTTTAGCGTCTTCTACGTGTTCTACGAGCAGTATCTGGACATCCTGCGAGAGACTGCGATTCAGCTGGGCGTCTGTCTGCTCTCCATCGCCCTCATCACCTGGCTCCTGCTGGGTCTCAACTTCGCGGCTACGTTCGTTGTCTTGCTGGGCGTCGGCTGCATTGACACCAGTCTGTTGGGAATGATGTGTCTGTGGGGCATCGACTTGAATGCCATCTCACTCGTGAATCTGGTTGTGGTGAATTTTAAATTGCTTGCCATGACAATTGTTCGTTGTATTGGAATGATAATCTTAATATAACCTTAACCTCCGTTTGTTTGTTTGCAGTGCACTGGAATTGCTGTGGAGTTCTGTTCCCACATTGTGCGAGCCTTCACCGTCAGTCGTCGTGAGACTCGGGTTGAGCGAGCTGACGAGGCTCTGTCGGAAATGGGAAGTTCGGTGAGCACTGGGGAAAACGTGCACTTGTTGTTGTTGTTGTGGAATTTTGATATCCCAGTAGTAGTACGTTTTTCGTGTTGTTTCAGGTTCTGCGCGGAATCACTCTCACTAAACTGGGTGGCATTGTAGTTCTCGCCTTCTCGAAATCGAGGCTGTTTCAAGTCTTTTATTTCCGAATGTACCTCGGTATCGTTGTGTTTGGGGCACTCGTTGGGCTGGTCTTCTTGCCTGTTATACTCAGCTACATTGGTGAGGTTTCGCTGCACATTCGTTCTATTCTCATTCTCGTATAGTAGTAGTATATGAGTAGTATTTGGGTTTGGGGCACTCGTTGGGCTGGTCTTCTTGCCTGTTATACTCAGCTACATTGGTGAGGTTGCGCTGCACATTCGTTCTATTCTCATTCTCGTATAGTAGTAGTATATGAGTAGTATTTGTGTTTGGGGCACTCGTTGGGCTGGTCTTCTTGCCTGTTATACTCAGCTACATTGGTGAGGTTGCGCTGCACATTCGTTCTATTCTCATTCTCGTATAGTAGTATATGAGTAGTTTGTGTTTGGGGCACTCGTTGTGGTCTTCTTGCCTGTTATACTCAGCTACATTGGTGATGCGCTGCAATTCGTTCTATTCTCATTCTCGTATAGTAGTAGTATATGAGTAGTATTTGTGTTTGGGGCACTCGTTGGGCTGGTCTTCTTGCCTGTTATACTCAGCTACATTGGTGAGGTTGCGCTGCACATTCGTTCTATTCTCATTCTCGTATAGTAGTAGTATATGAGTAGTATTTGTGTTTGGGGCACTCGTTGGGCTGGTCTTCTTGCCTGTTATACTCAGCTACATTGGTGAGGTTGCGCTGCACATTCGTTCTATTCTCATTCTCGTATAGTAGTAGTATATAAGTAGTATTTGGGTTTGGGGCACTCGTTGGGCTGGTCTTCTTGCCTGTTATACTCAGCTACATTGGTGAGGTTGCGCTGCACATTCGTTCTATTCTCATTCTCGTATAGTAGTAGTATATAAGTAGTATTTTGTTTAATGTAGGGCCTGGATGCCCCAGACAGCCGAATACGCAACAAGCTGAATCTCGAGTACGGCAGACGACGACGACACTGGGGACCAACCTGCTTTGGCTTCCGGCCAAGAAGCCTCGGGTGCGCACGACTTTCAGGCAACCGGCTGGGGCAGGAATCGCTTATGATCTCAATTTCGTCACTTCCAACCGCTCCTCGTCGAATCACCATGACTTTTTCACAATCAGTTGATCTTGATTAGTGTACCCGTGATCCTGAAATTTTTTACAATGGCTATTTGTTTGTTTATTCCGTGATAAGTCTATTGTTTGAATTCGAGACGGGAATCGTGAGTCCAAAATCTCCAGTAGTACATCAAAGAAGTTCGGTCACTTCAGGGTGTTTTGTAATGCAGGTGAAAATGATCTCGTATCACTGATTGTTCGTTTAAAATCTGTTACCGTAATGGCTAATGTTATATCACGTATAGTCGTAGCCAGACATTTTATTGAGATAAGACGCCAGGGGAATTCTAGAGAGTTGACCCGAACTGTCTCGTTTATTAATAGGCGTGATATGGTATTTATGCAGGGGTTGGAGGCAATAAGGCAAGACGACCAATGAGGAAGTGTGGTAAATGAGCCACATAATCGATTAGATGGGGACACGACAAAAGAGGAGGGGACGAAAGCGACGCTGTGGCCTTTTAGCGCGGTGTAGTTTTCTCCACAGATTATGGAAATGTCTGTTGCTGGGTCCATCTGCAATCGAAACAAACTCGCGGATTCCGACTTCGATAAGGAAATAGACAATATAAATATCCATCTCCGATTACGGAACTATCCCTCACGCACTGTATCGTATCTTCTCCATTTCTTAACCAATTGAGGCTAAAGAAGGCACGACTCTGCCGCCAGGGCAGGTATCGAGAAATTGACCCTATTTCTATTATGATCACAGCTGAGGTAAACTCCTTTATCAGATTTTTGTATATGAGCTGTTCCGAGCATCGAAACCCGGCGACCTTTCTGGAAAAATCTAAATAGATTGACGGGAACCCGACGCTCATATCTACCAAGTGGTGCCCTAAACATTGATGCTCTCAATGATGGCTTTAAATTCAAATCCGCTAACCTCGCGTTAGATCTCTTAATCCAAGCGCGTTTCTACCTGCTCATGAATCCTCTATCTTCAACATTTTGGCTGGCCTCAAGAGCTCCACCGCTGCTGGTCCCGACAGGGTCGCCCCCGCGATTCTTAAAATCTGTCACCGCGAGATTTCTCCATTTGTGACCCAGCTTGTGAATCATTCGTTAGGGGAATGTTCCTTTCCTTCGGAATGGAGAGACGTCGCTATAACACCAATTCCGAAACCGGCCAATGGTTCCGCTGGACCTGTGAAGTATAGACCTATCGCCAACTCATCCATGTGGTTGAAAGTGATTGAGAAGCACCTCCTCTCTAAATTAGAGGACACGCTGAAAACTGCCGATGATCCGTTCCAGTTTGTTTATAAATCAAATAGAAGCCCTCTGGACGTCGTGGCTAAGTTTTCGCACACCCTCCACTCTTCACTTGATGCCGGAGCGGAAGCCGTGAAGGGAGTTTTCTTGGACTTCACCTCTGCTTTCAACACTATCTCACGCTCCCGCATCCTTTCTCAACCATGTGAAGATGGCGTTGAAGGATGGTTCATTAATTGGCTTCAAAACTATTTTTCTAATCGACGTCAACACGTCAGAGTCGGAAATGAAGCCTCATCCTCCTTGTCAAATAACTGCGGTGTACTACAAGGCGCTGTGCTATCTCCCTTCCTTTTCAACTATCACACGTCTAGCCTTCGGTCTCCTAACGACGTGACACTAATAAAATACGCGGATGACTTCACTACAATGCCATGTTTGCAAGACGAATAGTGATTCTCAACAGCTTGGGCAGGCAGTCACGGAGGTACTCGAGTGGTCTTCGGAGAATGGTCTTCTGTTGAATGCATCAAAATGCATCTTCATTACATTTTCCCTAACAGCCGATGTCGACACTCCTGAAATCTCTTCACTCCATAATTTCGCCAGGAACTCAAAATCGAAATTCCTCGGCGATATTTTTAGCAGTCGGTTATCATGGAGTGATCATGTGGATGCCGTCTTCGGTAAACATCGCCGGCTTTGCTTCTAAGTTCGTCGGTTCAGGAAACTTGGTTTGAGCTTACGCTGCATAGAAACCTTTGTCCATGCCTGTATAATTCCCCTTATTTTATATTGTTCCCCAGTAATTTTCCTCGGCCTTAAATGTTCTGAATAGTTAACCCTTCCTCGGTTTTTTAAAATAATCTAGTTTTCAAGTGGTCTGCCTATTCTCACCATTCAAGAAATCATCGTTCAACGCCACTTCAAAAATTGTTCACTAATCGCTGCTCGTATTTTAAGTGACCCCTCTCATCCCCTCTATCCCAATTTATCTAAGTTTAAATCTCTTCGACCAATGCGTAGGCTATACTGTTCAATGCCCACAAGAACAGCCGCATATAGCAATTCGGTCATTCCTTATTTGTCCGAATTTTAAGTTTCACCAGAGCAGGTGAAACAAGAACTAAAAGACAATTTTCATATCTATTATTTTTTATACTGTCTTGTTTTATGCAGAAAGTATTGGTCCTCGTGACCTGAATAAAGCTACTACAATTATTATTATTGCCGTCAACTGATTGCGAAATCGTGACATGTCGACAACGTTGTTGATAGACTGGATATTGACGATAAAAAAATAATCTCGTTTTCTAGTGGCCTGCCAATGCTCTCCATTCAATAAATCATCGTTCAAAAGTTGTTAACTAATCGCTGCTTGTATTTTAAGTGACCCCGAACAGCTGATCGGACCAAAGGGCCAATAAGAACGTAACGTCATCGTCTAATTGCACAGTCACGTAAAACACGCTCCCGAACAGCTGATCAGACCCATGATGCCTGCCTGCTGGGCTGCCATGTTCACCGAAAAAGTGTCAGGGCGCCAATTATAAATATTATTTTCACCAAACCATGTAATCGATGTGCTGCATTCCTGGGAGCGTGGTCCACAATTTGAGGAACGGTTTAACTATTACGAGGGAGTTACAGTTCGTAGATAATTTACCAGAAATGTAATTACTTTCCACAGCACGTAGAGGGCCCAAAATGCAGAACATCGGATTCCGGGGAAAATAACGGAGGAACATAAAACAGCCAATGGAATTAAACCGGTACCCACGAAGACTCTGATACCGCTGGACGCCACCAGACATAAAGCGAATATTTATATTTAAACACAATTGGTGGAGGCAGCAAATGTTTCATTTCACCAACTGCCAAATGAAAACTCCATTATAATTTATATTGGTGCACGCCTTGTGATCCAAGCCAGAGTTCTTTTGATTGAATAAATCAAGACCGTGTGAACGAATAACCCATAACAAATCCAGTTACGTTACTGACACACCAATTCATCTGCATCCCAAACAGATACTAACGAATAAGCACTGCCAACAGCCAAATATTCGCCCGATGGCGAGAACTGAAGGCACATTGCGTTTACAGGGTGCGCCTGAATCCCTGCTTCGCGGTGCATGTCACCTGGTTTTCCGCTAAATAGAAAACAAACTTAAGAACATTTTATGTACTTTTCACAAATGCAATTGCCAAACATACCCATATATGAGGATACTGTCCATGCCAGTTGCAAGAAACAGGAGGTCGCTGTCGGGTTTCCAGGAAAATTCATTTATTTCACAGCTAAATTGTTCGACCTGAATCGTTTTCAAGTCGGCCCGGACGTCAAGCCACGTTATCTACGGATAATAATACTGATGGTAATCGCTTTATTAATCATCCCGATAATCATTTTACGTCGCTAAAATGCTTACCAGATCTGATTTGTTGCCTACGGCGATTGTATTGCCATCAGGAGACCAGGCAACGTTGAAATTTTCGCCTTTCAATTGAGCTGTGGACGTTCTCTTGGAGCGGCAATCCCATAGACGAACAGTACCATCGGCACCGACAGTAGCAAGCGCATCATTGCTAGTAGGATGCCATGATAGTTGATCAACGCTGTCTGTATGTCCCCTGAAAGATTGAAGTTTACCCTAGCGATTTATGAAAAAAAATGAACAACATACCAGACGTGTGGTTTCAAGGGAATATATATTAACGGATTTATCTGAACATGCCGCAGCAAGCTTGCTGTCGCTATTGTTCCACCCCAGGGCATGAATTTTCCCACCATAACCTGGAAATTCTTTAACGCGGTTATTACGCGTAAAATACTGTTTCAGTGAATACAAATTATTCGGTCTCATTGCTCGCTGAAGTAATGTGATGCTCTTCCAGTGGGGGGAATCTGATCTAAGAAATGTTAGACCTTCGTAGGGCGTCTTGCAACGGTAAACGTAGAACTCAGGCGCACGACCCAGGCAGCCATAACGAGAAGAAGCCGTATTTAATGGAGGAAATGTGTGTATAATAAGATGTATAGATATATGACAACGAATATTTATGAATGTTTATATTAATGTTTTTGTCCTTGTGACCTCAATAAATCGGCTACAATTATTACTATGTTACCGGTCACGAATGTCCGCAATACAACGACGTTGAGTCGAATTTCGGCACGTTGACGAATGGGAGATACCGGCTTACCCTTTATCAGATGAAGGACGGTGTGAGAATTCGTATTTGCGTGCCGCACAAGAGAAGGGTGAATATTGTGTCCGTTGTACTTCAAATTACCGAGGCCCCAAGATGGATTCGAAGGCGTTTTCGTTGCGTAGACGGAACTGGAGTTTCGGTCGGTGTGTTGAATTATCAACTAATCGCGCGAAATTTTATAAAGCAGGAATTTTGCGTCGTCAATTGTTATATAAAATCAATGTTTATTTGTGACAACCCCAAATCATTACCGAAATCGAAATAGCATAAAAACAAGTTATTCGATGTAAATAACAATTGTATTATTTATTTAGCAAATTATATAACCTTGTTTTCAAATTCTTTAGTATTTTTACAATTCTGAGAATTTTCGAAATAATAGCATTTACCTAAACGTTGGTGCTTGTTTAAACATTGCGATAATGCAGTGTGTTTGTAGGTTACTTTAGCCCGCTAGTTTCAACTCTGGAAATGTTAGACAGACTTACAATTTATGATCCGCGTTATACAAAACGGGCTCCTGATCGCGAAAAATGTGGATTGATTGCAAATCTTAATGGATGCAAATTTCCCATAGGTATATTAAATTTTATTCACCATCCAGTTCGAAAAATTATTGAGGAATTGGGTTTTAAAATAGTTGACGATGAAGATTATAAAACAGCGTAAGATTTTCATCACTATTAACGCAAATTGGTTTTTTAAAGGTTCCTTATATGGTCGGATGTCTTTGTGCCATTTGAAAAATTATTAACACTTCAGCCATTTCAGCGAGTCAACCATTTTCCTGGAATGATTGAAATATGTCGGAAGGATTTTTTTACTAAAAATTACAACCGGTAATTTTATTTTTTTACGCCACACTTATTATACTAATAGGGTTTATGGTTTCATAACTTGTTTAGTATTGCGTTCATTCATTGTTCTTTTTAATATTTGAATACTTCACTGAAAATATCGCATATCGAGTAACCGTCCTTTAGGCACGCGAAACAGAATTCTTCTGAGTATGATTTTTATCCACGGACATGGATTCTTCCGCGAGAATACAACGTCTTTCAAAGCTATGCAAAGAAAAACCACCACCCGACTTACATCCTTAAACCTGCAAATGGCGCCATGGGAATTGGGTATGTATAAATCAGCTGTTCTTTCACAGCAAATCTAGGAATAGAGCTTTCGTCCGGCGTATTGGCTCACTTAGACCCGATGTTACCATTCGAAGTAATTCGAATTAATACACTAAATGTGTGTACTCGTTTATCGCTGTTCCACACATGTCGATATTATAATGATCTGTATTCCATGCTCCCTTTCTCACACCACTCAGCTTCTCACGTTTTCTCGCAGTATTAGACTTTTCCGCAACCCGGAAAACGTGCCTGCTTCGGGAAACCAAACAGGTCCATGGATTGTACAGGAGTACATCGATAATCCCCTCCTGATCGATGGATACAAGTGCGACTTACGAGTCTACGTGCTCGTTACATCGTGCTGTCCTCTGCGCATCTTCGTATATAACGAAGGCCTCGTTCGCCTCAGTGCCGAGAAGTATCGCAATCCCGTGGAACCAAATGGAGTAGGCATTTTAGACCTATTTCCCCACAATGCGCACCTTTCGAAATATTTATGCGATTTTCCTGTCCGTTAAGGAGTCGGTTTACCGTCACCTAACAAACTACGCTCTGAACAAGAAGCACCGGGCCTACGTGAAGACGAACGACGAGAGCGAGGGCAGCAAGCGCTCTTTCGCCTTCTTGGAGGCCTACCTACGCGATCAGATGAACGTCAACGACCCACAAGTCATTTGGCGACGCGTTCGCAATCTAATTGTAAAGACAATTATTCTCGGGGCGCCGCACATCTACCACGGTTATCGTCTTTTCCACCGGTCGGGCGGACGATGCGGAAACAACACCTCCACATCCGGTGCGGCCACTTCCTCGGGATCTCCGTCCTTCCAACATATTCCAGGTGGCACCGTTGTAGTTGAGGAGTCCTGCGGTCGTGCCGGAGACAAGTTCAGCCGAAATGGTATTCCCTCCGCTGCTTTCGAGATTCTAGGCTTCGATATCCTGCTGGATAGGGACCTGCGCCCGTGGCTAATTGAAGTTAATCGATCGCCATCATTCGGGGTGGATCAGAATCTGGATTTGAGGGTTAAATCTGGCGTGCTAAAAGAAACTTTTAAATTGATCAACATTCGGTGAGACATACCCACTGCTTATAATTGATGAACTGTTTTAAGGGGTATTATTATGTATCTTGTTGTTTCTGATGTTTTTTTAAACTTTTGTGCATTAAATTAAATCACTCGGCATCGCTCCCGCTAACCTGGTACTGGTGACCAGAGATTCCACTTTTCCCAGAAGAGTTCACTCGAAATGGAAATTATTATTGCTAGCTTATAACAGGTCCATCCGAAGTAACAGAGGGTAGCCATGATAAAAATATCTCAATGAAGGTGGAGTATGTCCTTCAAAGAGAAGCTGCCTTTATCCGCGACTTCTTCAACAGCATTGAACACCAACGCCTGGTCGAAGGTTTCACGGGAGTTCTAACTACGGAGGCATTGTAATTTAACACACCACCAAACGTTTGCTGCCTTTGTGTATCCAGGTCTTTGCGTATGTCCACACCTTACCCACATCGGCAAATTTACGATGAACTAATCAGATGTTCTGTCGCGTATTGGCCCGGGTCCAGTTTCGCTAACTATTTTGTCTCCAACACCCCAGGCCTTCGGATAAGCGTCGATCCGAGGACTCCCAAAGGGCGAGCACCATTCGCCGGCTACTCACGCCCACGGCAAACGGCGCCGGCTTCTCCGTACTCGGGGACTCTGGGAAACCGCCCGTCCAGGCCAATGGGGTTAACGCTCTCAAGTCGCCCGTGATGTTGGCCTCGGATTGGCTCAAGAATCCCAAGGACCTATTACAACGCATTGGTGAACTGGTGAGCCGTCGTTTCCTCGCAACTGTTTAAGCCATTCCATTCTCATTGCGCCTACATCTGCGAAAACCAGTTTCGAAGTGAATTTTGTTTTCCAGCAACACTATTTCGTGTTTGTTTCTAGACTTCTAATTTGGCGGTCAAAATTGACCCAATCATGAATTGTTGCTGTCTGTAGAAGGAACACCTGCGGGATATGCGGCACGAGTCGGAGATGGAGTGTTTCGAGAACTCGCACTGCGGCAATTGGCGCCGGGTGTACCCGACGATGGACAAGACGCTGGAGCAGCGCTACGGTCAGCTCCTAGTTGGTGCCTTCACGGAGTTCAACAAGGGGCGTCCGGGGGAAGTCAATCAGGTCATACAGGTCTCGCAGTCGGGCAGTCAACAGGTGAGGGGTGTTTGCGCGCCTTTCTATTTTTCTTTAAAATTGTTTCATTTTATTTTAGGAAAACGATTTGCAACAACAATTGGATTACCTTGAAAGGGAAGCGGGAAAACTCTTTCAAAAGGTAAACTCGAAAACTACATCATTTCCATTTCCCAACGATTTATAATTGAATACAGAGGCCCCCTAGCTATGTCAGTTAAAGCTCTGTCGTGAAAGCTCAATACACACAATTCCTTGCTGTCTTAAACAATACTAAGGACAGTCAATGTATAATGGCAGCGTCTTTATTTTAATTTCAGGAGGTCAAGATACGCCGCAAGAAACCGCGACAGCCTTCTCCAGCTAGCCGATGCCTCCGAAGTCGATGGCGAAATCAGTCGGCAAATTCGGGCCTCTCCAGACGTTCAGCGACAACGACCTCGACCTTTGCGTCGACGAGGACCGCAAGGTCACCCAACCGCCTTCCCCCGACGCCCTTTTGGGATGACCCGGACGCTATTGGGGATTTCGACACAACCTCATCCTCCTCATCTGCCCATTCGTCTCCGCTGCCGCCCACAGGGTCGTTTGGCGCTGTGTTTGAGGAAAAACCCGACTTCACATTCGGGGGAAGCCTAGAGGTGGAAGAGGTCAACTTTAGTCGTCTGCGTTTCCGCAATCGCTTCTCGGCTGCGGCGTTGCGTCGCCAGTTGACGGAGCAACGCGCCCTCGCGAGTCTGCGCGGTTTCACCGACGGTTGCGACGACGACGACAACCACACGAGCGCTGACTTGGGAGACCCCAAGTTTCCGGTGACTCAACGGTACAAGAGCAGTGGAAGTGGCAGCAAATCTATGCGATTTTAGTTTTATCCCCACCCCCCCCTTCCTCCCCCCATCTTCTGACATACGCTAACCAGAGTTCTCTCCGGTTACATTCGACTGAAATTGTATTTCTTTTTGAGCAATGAATGCGGACGGCCCCCCCACCCGGCAGTCCTGGTGACAGGCTCTAATGACTGGGTTGATTCTCTTTGTAACTGGATGCTGCGATAGAGTCGAGGGTGGATGAGGAGGGGGTCCTCACCATCCCAGTGACTGACATTACTGTAGAAGCAGATACTCAAATGATTAATCATTTGTTTTTTTTTCCGTTTTTGAACCATACAGTCCATGATTTCTGTCATTCCAGTAACGCAGAATCCGAATGACCAGCCGAAATTCCGACTGTCGCCTCTTGAGTAGCCGCATTAGCGACTCGAAGGCCACCTTCCTAGCGTGGTGGTTCGCCTTGGTGGGGAGGGGGAGATGACTGCAAAGGCGCGATCGCACGACTCCTAAGGCGAAAAAAGACGAGACTGTAAGATGCTTGGGTATGAAGGCGAGAGGAAGAAAGAGAAGCAAGACAACCACCACCACTACCCACCGGCAAGTTGCTTGGCCTTGCGCGGGGAGAGCAGCGAGGCGTGGCGAGTGGGGCAGGACCAGAGGCAGCTGAGCACAGTCCACCCGAATAGGGCGCCCAGCCTCGAGGCGTTCTCGTGGGCGGCAGCGTCGTCGTCGTTGTCAACGGGCGAGTGTGTCGTCGTCGACGACGGAGCGGCCGGCAGTGCCACTCGCTGAGCGCACGAGGGTGGGGGTGTGACTCCTGTCGCATGTGACGACAATGCGATGCGCGCCAGGTCTGACTGAAGGTGGGATTCTGCAAGACGCTGGAGGCATTTCCGCCAGGGCAGTGGGTGACCCGTGTATCGACCGAGTGGGGGGCATTCTGTCACACCCTCACGACAACGCAAAAATGGGCAGTTAGGTTAAAAAAACAATTTCTCTTACGCCCTCAGGGAAAAAGAGAAAACACACAAAAAACAACCCAGTCCGACGCTAGCACAATGATTATGGAGCGCCCCTACGCGCTTGGGTCTTGAAACTTACATGGGTGACCAGGGGTTTGAGGATTGCGGGGGGCGATGACTACGTTAATGATCGTTGATACAACACCAAAATACTCCAGTTTATCGTCCAGTAGAATATATATTTTTTTTATTTATTAAAGGGAGTGCGTGAAAGAAAAGAATTGTGACGGTGTTACGCACCCAGATAAGAAATCGGTAGCAGAACGTCCAGGGTCGGGAGCACTTCGAGTCCAAGCCAGTCAACGTAGCCTGAAATAGTACATTGTAGAGGTCCCCCAAAGATCGACGATATTTAGAAATGAGAGCACTACTTATTGCAATTAAGTATAAAGGCGTTGAAATGCCAGCTATAGTGGATGGCAGCTAGACTAGTTGAGGCAGTCAGGGTTTCCGAGAGTATAACGAAAACAGCATACCGCCAGCATCTGAGGTCTGCGTCTTCGTGTCATTTACGCCAAACCCAGCATCAGATAAGCCTACAAAAAGGAGAGAGAGCACCATTAACTTTCACCGTTCTTGTTTGCACACAGTTATTAAAGTGATCCACACCAGACTAACCCTGCAGCAATGTGTCACGTGTCACCTGGAGTTGCTCCCTGTCGGAGCCAACCAACAGGTAGTCGTCCCGAAACCGAAGTACAATGACCTTGGGACGTGGCGCTGCTGCCGCCGCCGCGCTCTGGTGTGTGTGCCAGAAGTGTTGTTTGTGCAGGACTGCGCGATCGAGGCGAGCCAGGAAGAGGTTCGCCAGGTCAGCCGATACACACGCGCCCTGAGGCATTCCTCTAATCTGGCGGAACACGGCGCCTCCAAACTGGACAAACAACGCAGAGGCTCAAAAAGGTGCTCCAACACGAAAGCAGCGGAGGCACCGCGGATTGCACACGATTACACACTCTGCGACGACATTTTCGAGGCACTGGACATCATCCAACTGCCAAGGACATGGCTGCAAAACTCTCCATCGTGATGCAAGCCAAGTGACGGTGGTCGAAAGAAGACATTGGAAAAACCGTTTGGATTCCCCAAGAGAAACTGTCAATTTTGAAAACCACGCACACCACAAGAAAGACCAAACAAATTCTGGACAAGCGACTCATATCTCAAAATCATAGTCAATCCCGTTAATATCCAGACGGTTACTCGTCGTAAACATAAGTCATCCACCGTACGCTGCCCCCTCTATTTACCTTAACTCGCTTAAGCCAACTCAAATGTGTAGATATTCCAGTAAATCATCATCTACTTTGTGTTTTTTCACCCTAGCACTCTCAGTCGTTGTCTCCTTGCTTTCGCGTCGTCTTCTGGTTGGTAGGGATACGGTTACGAGTCATAATATAATAAAACGATTATTGAGTTCTTTCACCAAAGCGAAATTCTGCTATCGATTTACACTGAAGGAGGATTCAACAGTCTCGGGATTCAGTGTCTCGCGGAGACGGCTGTAGCCGTGACCTTTGGTGAGGAAAAGTGTGAGAAAAGTGGGAGGCGCGAAAGAAGTGGCCAACTCACCATGATGAGATAGTTATTCAGAAATTCGGACAAATCTGAAGATAGCAGCTCCTTCGAAAAAGGCGGCTGGGCATACGCAAAGACCTAGATACACAAAGGTAGCAAAATGTTGGTGGTGTGTTAAATTACAATACCTCCGTAGTTAGAACTCTCGTGAAAACCTCGACCAGGCGTTGGTGTTCAATGCTGTTGAAGAAGTCGCGGATGTCGAGTCTTGCGAGGTGGAATCTACAGAAGAAGAGACATTCAATAAATGTATCTCACTCCACAAAAACAAATTTCAAACTGAAATTCCTCGATAAAACGTACTCCGAGATGCCTTCCAGGTTGGCTCGACTGCGATACGTCGACAGAGCCGAGAAAGCCGCACTGACCGTTAAAATTGATGGTGTGAAGATAGCGGGCATCTGTAAGATGCAAAAACTCCGTAGGAATGATCTTACCACGAAAATAATAATAAGTCTCCCAACCAAGTGTCCAAATCTCCTGGGTTTCGTAGACAGAACAACACAGAATTCGGTACGGCTTCCTACATAGTGAAACCTTGGTACCAGGTATCGGCAATACAGGCAAATTATGGACACACCTGCTCACGGAGGTAAGAGAGGAATTCCATGAGGCCAGCGGAACGTCGGAGATGTGCGTCAAGGGACGTCGGAGCTGACACAAATCGAAAACCCCCATCGGCTTTAACTGTCAGGTGACCATGACAATAGCCACGATCAGTGGAACTGAGTTCGGATTCGTTAATTGGTCCCACCAAAAGCCCCGAATCAACGAGAACTAAAGGATAAGCGAGGTGATAAAAACGGACATTATTTCAAGCCTCACATGCGCAGAAGCAAGTCATATAAACTCGGTGAGATTCTATGCACAATATATTCCATGCTCGCCAAGAATAAGTTCTGTACCCATGGATCCCTGAGACGCCGCACTCGATTTGCTACTCGGGAGCGGACCTTCAATGATCAAAAGCCGGGTGGCAACGCCGTCACCAGTACACCTTATTCCACACCTTACAAAAACGACAGCGACGAATATCAATCAGTAACATATACACTTCAAGTATTGATCACCGACTTACATGCCTTCTGGCGGTCAACGAGCATTCTCCAATGGGGCAAGTAGAAGTAGAAAATCCCAACTCCACTGCCTTGCCGGTGGCTGTTACAACATCGATAGACAGCTTTGAGGAAAATAAGCACAACCCGACGGAATGTAATTTCCAGTAGGGCCGTCGCATACGACTTCCAGATCGGCCCCGATTCACAGGTGGCGGGGGGCTATCAGAATTTCCATTATGGCATCCAAAAACAACATGCCTTCAGTTGTTGGGAGAGGTGGTAAACTGAGATATAGGCATCTGAGGGCATACTTACAAAGTGCCTGAGATGTGTTTTGGGGCAGAGTGAAGGCGAACCAATGTAAAATGTATAAGAAAATGCCCATTGCAAATCTGATACGGTGCGAACCTGACCTCATAGGGCCACTGAAAAATCAACATCACAAAACCCATGGAAATAAAAGGATATAGAGATAGAGAGTTCGAATGTTTTCCCTAGATCCAAAGCATTCAAGGGGAATGCATCGATGAATATGTTTTAGAAGGAAGTAGTGGACAGATGCGTGGTTGACAGGTGCGCATACGTGCTGGTATTGTGAATACACCAACCCACGTTTTTTCGCCAAACTATACCATTTGTCAGACCGTTTAAGAATTTCTTCAACAAGGATTCCCAAGGTTGAGTCTGATCGCAGTTCCGAATAATGCTTATGCCTTCGCGACAAACAAGTAACAAATATCCGTTTAACAGAAAAGTCTACATGAAACACATAGAGATTCAAGCTAATGGTTTACTGACAAACCCGCATTTTCTGACCACTGTTTTCGAGTTCGAATTTTTCCATCAATACGCCCTAGTAAAATATCGAGTTCCATTGGGAAGATATTTAAAAATCTCAAGAAATTGCAGACGAACTCTCCGGGTTTTTCTGTATTCGCATGAAAGATTGTTTTTTTCGGAATTTCTTAAAATAATCATATAAACGAATTAATAGGAAGACCATTTATCCAATTAACAAGGGCGTCTAAGGTCTTTAAGTGAAACGCATGCATATTTGGATAGACAAACAACATTGACGTTATTTGTTGTTTCCGTGAATATTTTTAATAAAACGGTCAAACATCACATATCTTACTGGTAGTCAATCAAGTTGCTCGTCCTGCACGCTTGAACGCACTTAAAAGCAGTCTGTATTCGACCACAAATTTAATTCGGCGTATCAGTGATTTAAGATATTTCGATACGTTTAAACAAAGTTCAATTATACAATATCGAGCATTCTTTATGGCGAAATTAAAGGCTTCAAACAATAATGTTACCGATTAAAACAGTGTTTCTCAACCTTTTTCACTTGCGACAAACTTGGGATATCTGAAAAGTGTTGCAACACACCTTAAGTAATAAAAAAATATTTTGCTTAAACTTTATTTTCAACGCTTGCTTTCGAGAGCAAATAAGGTTGAAACGTGGCTCTGATACTGACAAACAAACACGCATTTCGCATTTGTGAATATTCTTCAAAAATCTGGCGACACACCGGTTGAGAAATGCTGGATTAAACCGTCTTATTTGTTACCTTCATATTGGCAGAGTTTCATCGGCAAATAATGTCTAAAAACGTGGATAAAACGCTCTGGCTGTTGTCAGCATATAGTCATTTCGCACGATTCATCAACCACAAAAGAATACTTCTGTCGCCTTCAATCAATTACTTCTATGTAATAAGAAGTCTGTTTACAATTTTGTAATGGGCCTATATACGTTTGTTTGTTTTTTTATACTAAAGCCTATCTGATACCTTTGAAGATATCAATAGTGACTGTTTGTCACAGTTTGCATTAGTCCGCCATGTAAATTGAATAATTTGATAGAAACGTCAATTTTGTTCTGATACATGAATGCTGGAATAACTTAATTGCGATATTCCGTCATTCTTGTAAGTATTGAATCGCATTGCCAACGCGTTTTTCGAAGCAATTTGTAAGTAGATAAACTTAAATAAAGGGGTTGGGAGATTTCATATACGAGCAGCCAGGATTTAACAACTAGTGAACTGGTGTTGAATGATGTTCTTTTGGATGGGGAGCATAATTGTGCAACGATAAAATGAAAATAAAAATTCTTCGGAGGGATAAAAAAAGACAGAACAGTGTAGGCCAGGGAAAATCACGGTGGGACAATACAGGAAGAATTATACAGGCTTGGATAAAGCTCTTTATTCAGATTGATTTTATTATAATGTCTCATGAACCGGCGAACTAAGAAACAGACAGGATTACATTTACCGAAGTCATAATCCATATGATCAATCCGAAATAAATCACTTTCGAAAATGAAGAAGAGGAATTGGGATTTTGAGCTTTACGAGAAATTATGGCGTGAATCTATTACTGACGTTTCAACATCTTCTGCCATGGAAAAGGTAATACAGATACATTTGCTGCATTCAGCAGAAGGCCATTCCCTGAAGACCACTTGAGTACCTCAGCGACGTGTAATAGTTGAAAAGGTTGGTAGAAGGCACTGCGCAGTTATTCGACAAGGAGGAAGAGGCTTCGTTTCCTACTCCTACGTGTTGGAGTCTCATAGAAAAATATTTATGAAGCTACTTTATCAATCATCCTTCTACGCCATCTTTACACAGTTATGATATGATTTTTGAGCGTTAAATGATTTTAAAAGCCAAAGTAAATTCGAAAAATACTCCCTTAACGGCTTTCACTCCGGCATCAAGTGAAGAGTTCAAAGTGTGTGATAACGTGACCACGGCGTTCAGAGAGCTTTGTTTATTTGCAAACTGGTATGCGTCACCGGGAGCTTTTAGCATGCCCTCCAATTTTGCGAGGATGTCCTTCTCCACCACCTTTTAAGTGCATCCATTGTCTTGAAGCGTGGGCTACGTTTAAACAAAGTGATCAAGGTCACCATAAGGCTCCCCTTCAAAACTCTTCGTCGACGGGCGATGAGAAACGAGAGACTTGGAGCATGATGGGCAAGTTCCAGAAAAAGGTACAGCAGTCGGCAGGGCCATGTGATGGTGGGCATCGCAGAAGGCGGTAATTCGGCATGAAAAGATACTCAAATTCGACGAAGCGACAAAGTACTTAATTGCGTGGCGAATCTGCCGGGAAAACGTTCGTATCGTCCGATACATGTCTTTTTCATCGTTTCAGCGTTTGCGTTCGTATTGACATAAAGCGGTCGAGGCTAGTACTTAATTGTTATAAAAAGGCTTCTATCGCTGTGAGGTGTTTTGCGCAGATGGATTCCTTACGGAAGATTATGAGATTTATATCACCTGGCTTTCGTGTCTATCCTTTGCGACCTACATGTCCAAGGTATAATCAATGAAGATGTACGACGGATCACAAAAAAATATGTAGCAATCGAATTTGCGTTTTCAGTCAAATCGCCGACGGAGCTCAGTGCACATGAACTTGCCAATGTTTAAACAAAGTGATCAAGGTCGATTCGTACGCACCTGGTATGCAAAGAATGTGTGATTTGTTAACTTAAAAGTTGGTTTGCGAGATGGATTTTCATAAACTGTCTTTCTATTTGTAATTAAAACCATGAGGAACAACATACATTGACTGAGATTTGAATTTATTTGTTTGGTTTGCCAGCTAAGGTCGCTCGTCGTTGGTATTATTGGGGAAACCGCTTGCTGTCAACTGCTAAAACGGTGATTGCATTGTTGCTACTTAATTTGATTCATTATTAGTTTCGGAATGAAACACGGTTAACGAGATATTTTTGTCATTATACACGGTTAAATTTCGCTTTATTCCCAAATAAAATCAAGAGCTGAACTCGATTTGAAAGAAACCCCAATTCATTTTATGAATCTTGATCCGTAAAGGCGCTATTATTACGTCCATGGGAAAAATAAACACTCAGAAATATATCTGTATACGTTGAATCAAATAAATTAATAATTGTTTCTTGTACTTCGAGTCATGCAAAAAATCGAAGTTAAGTTTTTTGTGATTGTATTTATTTAAATGCGTCGCCGCCACATCCGTTTGTGTGATCACACGCCGTGGACGATTTATTTATCATCGGCTCGGAATCGTCTGCGAATGCATATCTCCAGACGTTGGGGGCGCCTTCGAAAACAAATACTTGTTCGCATAAGCATCAGAATCCTATTCATAAATGTGAGCTTATTTGGAGAAGGTGTGCTGCTCATTGGCATTCTTTCGTTGTTACATCGTGGAATGGCACTGCAGCACTAATCGCTTTCTGCTGTGTCACGAATTGCTCTAAGCACCTCTTCTGTGGATTGGGCACATGGACCCAACCCGGACAAGAACGGATCAGTAAAGCGCCAACGAGCTGTCAACTGCTGAAGTCTAATATGTAACATGACATGTTGAAAATAGTCTTTGATTTCGGATGGTATTAATAGCGTTGATGATCAGTAAATCTTTTATAAATAACACACCTTTAAATCACTGTTATAATTACCATCATTAAAAGCACTGGCGAAATTCATCTGCAATGAAATCAAGCAGCCCACGTTTAGAAAGACAATACTTGTTTGTTTCTATACAATTTGACATGTAATATAATTTTATTAATTTCAATTCGAATCCCTTCAGAGTTCGCAAGTCTCTGATTCGAGGCCTCGGACACCCACCCCTGGGACCAGTTTACGACTAAAACGCGCAATTCAAGTTGTGTGTACATTGAAATGCGTTGCTCTGTGTTTAGGCGGCTTTGTGGGTTGTTTACCCCCTACCTATCTGGTTGGCCTTTATTAACATTTGATTTGTACAGCACATTCGGCAAGTTCACTTCGATTGGACATCCGTTTGGCCAATTTAATCTCTCTCTTAATCGTCTGGAATACTATTGGTGGAGGCAGCAAGATCGGTAGAATGGCCAAATTGTCAAACCCCAAAGGACAAATTGGCTGCATTTTCTTGATTTAGAATGGAGGTTGATTCTTATTAATGTCAAGAAGAATAAAGTAATCGGAAAATTCCCGTCGATGCGATATCTACATGATATCTACGCGCAATGCAGCTCTGAATGAAGGCTTTATCTTCCGATCAACCAACAATTCGCCAGTCCCAATGCGGAGCGATCAATATTCTCGCTCTGTTCGTTGGAGACCCCTGACTCGACTTCGAAGTCGGTCAACCAGGGATGGCCCTGTCATCCGAGATGTAGTTTGGATATTTTGCTTGGAAACTATTAGCCAATTGTTGGTTGCGTGAAAATGGGGAATCCGAACGCCTAAATCCCAGTATCGTGGAAAAAAGCATTGCTTGGTCATTATTTCTTGTCCAGTTAACTCCAGTTTTTTTTTGGAATAAATGATTCGTTGAAACACGACGGTTTGCGTTTTTAAATGCGTCTTATTTGATTTTTTTCTGCGCCGATCTTGTCGCGAGTGTCACTTCGATGAAATTCTTTATTTTCTCGGCGGTAAAAGGAGTGTAAAGTAGCTCGTTCAGAATTTCGACCTTGGCTGAGTTCTCGGTAAGAGCTCTCGGCTTAGTATCCAAAGATGTTTCATGTATTTAAAGAATACTTGGAATGACGTATGTATTGACATTAATCGTCCAGTTTTGACTTAATATTAACCTGATCCACTAAATCGAACGCTTGTAGCGTCAAAACGCCTTCTTTACTCCGGAGATTAAAGAGACGCCCAAAAGTTGGGGTTGTCCGCTCTATTAAAATAGATTGGTAGAGAAGCCCACGACATGGTCACCGGTTTCTGCGTGATAATCACAAAACAATGCTTATTGTGGGTGCCACTGAACGGCCTTCGGTGGGGGTACAAGATACGCCCCGGATGGGTTATCAAAGGCCACGATGGATCACGCGAAACCCTCGTGTACACCCTAACACCACATGGTAGTTCGTGGGTTTGCGTTTTGTCAATTTCGACTGCCGTGAGTTGGGTATAACAGTGTCCAATGCGGAGCATGGAGCTTCCCGGACGATCAATTTCTCTGCACTGCTAGAAACGCCAACCCCATCCAACCCTTAATTTTTGAAATGCTAGAGGAGCAAAAAACCGTCTACAAACATCATATTTATTGTTTCGATGTTGTTGTTGGTGGTGTTGTTGTTGTTGTTACATATACAGGGGTTCCACGCGCACAAACACGGGTTTATCGACTCCGACGTCGATGACAACAAATTTATAGTATCCCGCGCCATAGCAATCCAGGTTGTGGTCATCTTCTGCTGAGTCGCCGCCGCCGCTGAGATCTCCCAAGGACGAGACGATCTGGGTGATCCATTCGTAGGAGACGCCATCCTTTCCCAGGTTCATGCGAGCCATGTAGCGCGGCTTCGTCATGCCAAGGCGTCCCTGGGAGCAGAAGACCTCCTCCTCGATGGCCTGGTTGAGCGCGCGTGCGATGACATTTCGCATTGGCGCACTGCGAATTTCGTCGTCGGTCAGTTCAATCAGAAGGTTGCGTTCAGCCTCCTTGATGTAAGCCCCCAAGGCAACTCCCAAGAGGCAAAAAGCTAAAAAGCAGGTTGTTCGAACCACCATCTCAAGATTGTATGAGGGGCCTGTGAACAAGTGGGGCTATTTATAAGCGAGGGTGCAGCTATTTAAGCACGCGAAAATGGTTTCGTGTGCAGGTTTGCCTTTTTAACCAATCAGTTATCCGCCAATGTCTACGCGCGCGCGTTTTGGTTAGGGCCTTTCGATGGCCGCCATTTCCTGTTTGCCAAACTTTATATACTTCGTTGGTTAAATTGGCCTTTCTTGCAAATTTACCACGATGTTACTTCCTTTATTCTTCTTAACTTATTGTGCATTTTCTACGTATAATCGTGACGTCCTGTAGCATTTTTGTTTATTGTGCATTTTAATGCTGAAAGTTTTGGTCCTCGTGACCTTAATAAAGCGAATATTATTATTATTATTATTATTCAACATTATTGGACATCGGTTCAGCAGAGATCATGGGTTGACATTATTTTAGCCGCTGTTGCTTTATTTCTGTTAAAATCAATAAATATACATTTCAGAAAAAGGAATTGAGGTAGAATCTAAAAAGGAATTACGTTTTCATAGTTTTTTGTTGTTTAATAAAATTTAGTACTTTGTTCTCTAGTAGTTGGTGTTGTTGTGGGGAGGAGGAGGAGGAGGAGGAGGAGGAGGAGGAGGAGGAGGAGGAGGAGGAGGAGGAGGAGGAGGAGGAGGAGGAGGAGGAGGAGGAGGAGGAGGAGGAGGAGGAGGAGGAGGAGGAGGAGGAGGAGGAGGAGGAGGAGGAGGAGGAGGAGGAGGAGGAGGAGGAGGAGGAGGAGGAGGAGGAGGAGGAGGAGGAGGAGGAGGGAGGAGGAGGAGGAGGGAGGAGGAGGAGGAGGAGGAGGAGGAGGAGGAGGAGGAGGAGGAGGAGGAGGAGGAGGAGGAGGAGGTATAGGATGAAGGTATGCCGAGAATGTTAGTCTATCCGGGAGTCTGAGGGGTTTCCCTGGGGAAGCCGCTTGTACCTTGAACTTGTCTCTTATCTCGACACTCCTGAAGCCGCCTTATTCGTTCGCGGTGACAAAGGAGAAGACGAAGAAGAGACTGAGGAGACGTGGGGCAAATCGGCTTGGCTAAATTCAGAGGACGTCTCCGTGTGGTGTAAGCAGATGGGAGACTTACGTCGTGGCCAGGTGTCTGTAAATACGCCAAGTTGATTGTGATCTATGGGGATGGTTGACAAGGCTAACGGTCGACAGTTTGTCGGTAAAGGGTTGTCAATCGGTGGTTTCTGTTTATGGGAGAGACCTGTCACAATGAGGTTGGTGTTGGGGCTTGTTATGACTGGTTCACGGGGTGATTAATGCGTTTTGAGTGGACCGTGTGTGAACCCCAAGCTCCGGTTAACAAAGGAATATGGAGACGCTTAATTTAATTTATTCTCGTCCTATGCTTCGTCCTTCGCGTCGGTTACACCCATATGACCCTTTTGTTTAGGTTGTGGAAAACGGCTTCACCATTGCGCCACTCTCGAAGGACGCGATGGTGAAGCGGCAAGCAACTTCGTTTTCGATGGCAAAAACGGCATTCTCTCGTCATTAGGCAACCCCCGGGCAGGCGAATCCCCCAACAAGTGGGCGGATATCCAATGGGATTAGAGTCGGTTCTGTTGTTCGAGCCTTCGGTCGCCAAACGACGTGACACTAATAAAATACGCGGATGACTTGACCTTATGCCATGCATGCAAGACGGATGGTGATTCTCAACAGCTCGGGCAGGCAGTCACGGAGGTACTCGAGTGGTCTTCGGAGAATGGTCTTTTGCTGAATGCATCAAAATGCATCGATATTACATTTTTCATGACAGCCAATGTTGACACTCCCGAAATCCCTTCACTCCATAATTTCGCTTCGAGCTCAAAATCGAAATTCCTCGGCGTTATTTTTAACAGTCGGTTATCATGGAGTGATCATGTGGATGCCGTCTTTGATAAATGCCGTCGACTCTGCTTCCTTGTTCGTCGGTTCAGGAGACTTGGCTTAAGCTCTAGCCACATAAAAACATTTGTCCATGCCTGTATAATTCCCCTTATTGTATATTGTTCTCCAGTAATTTTCCCCGGCCTTAAATGTTCTGACTTTGTAACCCTTCATAGACTTTTTAAAATAATCTCGTTTTCTAGTGGTCTGCCTATTCTCTCTATTCAAGAAATCATCGTTCAACGCCACTTCAATAATTGTTCACTAATCGCTGCTCGTATTTTAAGTGACCCCTTTCATCCCCTCTATCCCAGTTTATCTGAATGTAAATCTCTTCGACCAATGCGTAGACTATACCGTTCAATACCAACAAGAACAGCGGCATATCGCAATTCGGTCATTCCTTATTTGTCCTGATTTTTATTATCACCAGAGCAGGTGAAACAGGAACTAAAAGACAATTTTCACATCTAATACTTGACATATTGCCTATTTTTACTGCTGAAAGTTTTGGTCCTCGTGACCTCAATAAAGCCACACAATTATTATTATTATACTAATAAGTGTAAGCAAGCTCAATAAAGCGAATTAAATATTTTCAGCTTAAACGCCTCTCATCCACGTTATCAAAATGAAAGCGAAGAAATATACTGTATATCAGTTTGTTTTTATCTTTGAGGTTTAGCGTTTATGCATCGGCTCATGTCAGTTCTATTTAGCCCAGTTGAGTTTGACGCGAATTTATTAAGACCGCACCACCATGGACACGGATAGCCGTTCCATCAATCTTAAACGTCCACGAGTACAGTGCAAAAACTACAAAGTCGCACCTTACTGCATTGTTCAGTGCAGAACAAAAAATATCTGTCATATCCATAAGGTTGATAATTCGAGCACCTTTCTGATCTATTCAAAGCTCTTGACGCACCCCTCATAAGTCTCCAGCCGCGGAGGACTGGCGCTTTTCTTAATTAAAGTTATTTGAATGCACACGTTGCATGTTTTATTCTTTTGATTTGCCATTAACACCCCAAACTCGCTGTAAACTACGCGCCTTCTCGACTCTTGCAAGCCCCTTAATTGTCAAATTCGATTTTCCGGAAGTCCATTGTGAAGTTCTCTCCACAAATTAACCATTCTGTTTATTGGAGATATCAAGATTTCCGGAAAAATCCTGTTTGAAAAACCTCACTGATTAATCTTCATATTTGAAAATAGTGCAACTCTGTGTAGAAGGAAACGATCATATTTAATTATAACTAACGTTTTTAGTAAGCGACCAGAAAACCAACTGAACATACGGCGATAATCACTTTAATCAAAGTTGATCTGGTAGTCTAATAGTTGCCTTCTAAATAACGAAACCCATTCGTTTTTTCTGCTGATCAATGCAAATATCGTCATTATCATCAGGTCAATTTGATGCTTGAGGTCAGGTCTTAAGGCACCAGCCTGCCGAAGATACGGTTTGGTATTGATCAGGAGGTTTATGGGCATCAATTTGTGCTCCAACTTCAATGGCTGCAGGAATGGCGATGTTCGGGGTTAAAACGGTGAAAAGAAGAATTACACAGGAGAATCGGGGTTCCGATTGAAATTAAAATTTATATTTTTTGCGCTGATATCTTTCCGTGTCCTTAGGCACCATCTGGGGGTGAAAGACACCGGCATGAATTGCGACAGACGCGGGTTTGATAAAAATATTAGGTCGATCGATTGCGGTAGATTTGCATGAGAGAAATTCAAGCCAACTAAAAATCCCCATCACCCACCAATCATAATGTTGACTGACAATGCTACTGCTACAACCAAGACTGCTGCTACTAATACTTCTATGATTACTATCGCGAATTCCACCAGAGGACACGGCGTTTGGGAATGTCAATCTCTAGACAGAACCAATTGACTATACACGGCCTATGCTAAGTATCTGGACGAGGATCCCTCCGTTCTGTCAACCAATAGAGGTTTGCCAGCCGAATCTGCGCCAACGCGAAGAGGCACCTTCACCACCCGAGAGAAATTAACAGACAACACAGTACGATTGCAGACAAATGTATTGCTCCCCCCCAAGACGAGTGGCGCCAGAAACGCAAACACAACTGTCGTCCAATTGAGAGACCACCACCTCCCTTTTTACAATGCGGACATGGTCATGGTCTTGAACTGCTTCAAGTCCGCAATGGCCCTCACGACGATGTCGACGGGCGTGTCGTCGACAAGATCCACAAGGGGCTGTTCGTCGGTGTTTATGAGACCGGCGGCACAGGCTTTCAGGGCCTTGAGGACGTCCACCTCGGCGGAGGACTTCATCTCATCGGAGAGCTGGGCGTCGGTGGTTTGAACGGTGTTGAGGGGCCAATCAAAAGTCTTGAGGTGGCCGCCGTCATCACCTTCGCCAATTGTGCTAGCAGACTCGCTGCTGTCGTTGTTCGCGTCGACCTAATGGAAATGGAAGGTCAATAAACGTTGGACGGAGATTCGAAACCCCCCCCCCCCATTTCGACGCCACAATGCCCAGGTTGGCGCTGTCGGACAACTACACCAGTGGATTGCTACTGTCAAAGCGCTCCAAATCCGCGCTGACGGTACACGATCTCAACCCGCTTCGCCATTGGCTCCGATCACCCTGCATGGGCCTTACAAGCCTGGGCATACAGCCAGAAGCCGCCGATTGACCACCCTCCAGCAACAGCATATGGGCGCACAAAGTAAACAACTACTACTGAAGTTGACAAAAGTAGCCTTTCGGTTAATGCGACGAAAAGCTGCGCCTACAGAAACCACCGTGTACGATTTCGTCAATGGCCTCATACAAACTAGGGGGACAGAACAGTAATAAGAACTGCTTTAATCGGCATTAATGTAGTTAAGGCATTCGATACGATACCTGTAACATGAGCAGGGGCTGTTTGGCGAAGTCCAGGTAGGTCGATTTGGCGAATTCCTGGAGATCCTTGAGTGAGAGCTTTTTCAGAATGGCAATCTGGCGAGAAAACCGATGTTATTGGATGACTCAGTTGTGATGGTGGATTTTAAAAGTTAACAATGATCAAGCGAGAACCAACCGTCTTCTGGCGTCGATCAAAGATGGTATCTGTGGAGAATATCTCGTCCTTATTGCGACGCACCTCTACGTCCATCGTGGCATCTTCCATCTGATTGGAGGCGATCATGGCATCGACCTTGAGGGTTAAAACAACTACATTCCATGATCTTGATTATAGTCCGCGTTTATTTAACGACGTAATGAAATACACTTTTGTGATGCGAAATCCCTCTCCGGCCATCTCGTAAACCTCTTTCTTTTTACTGCAAGGCGTCTCCAACGGTTGGTTGGCATTCATCTTCAAAGTACACGGGTGGGGGATCAAGGACTTCCTCAGCCCGACTTACCGCAGTCTTGAAGGCTTCCGGGGAGAGTCCCCGGATGATCTGTGGAATTATGCGGTACCAGAAGGCGTACATGCGCCCGGCAACGAGACATGAGTCGAACTTATTGGCCTGGCTGCAGACGACCAGGGAGAGACCGCTCTGGCGCGACGAACGCGATAACGTCCAGGCGTAGATGCCCACCGAGTAGCCAAGTGTCTCCGTGGTACGCAGGTACGCGAAAGCCGGTTCCTTCAGGCACGACTGCAGCAAAGGGGAGAAATTGTATGTCGATTCGCTCGATATGAGTAGACAATTGGGCATTGTGGGGCACAACCGAGCACAACCCCAACATGCACTCACCACAAAGAACTCGCCAACCACCTCCCTGGTCAAATCAGCGCTGGGCGTCCCCTGGAGGGGTGCGACCAAGGCGAGACAGGCGTTGACGTCCGCTTTGTTAAAGTTCATCACGCGCAGGCGGTTCACACACGAGGGGAATCGAGGCCCCGGCAACTGCAGTAGAAGTGAGCGAGAAGTGAGTCTTTAGGCTTTAAGGTGTACTCGCTAAATAGACGCTACTTATTTATTGTGAGTAATGTATATATCAGATATTCGCTCACTGGGTAAGCATATAATTCAGTACAGGGTTGATACTGAGTAAGCCAGACATACCACGTGAACCAGAGCACTGCCGGTCGGTTTCAATGCTGCGAGAATCGCGTCAAAGTACGGATAGGCCTCCTGGGAAGATGGACAACAAGAAAGCATGCTTTACGACGGCCAAAATTTGAGTTAATTTTCCCATGTCCAACTTACCGAGCTTGAGACATTTCCATATACATAAGCTTTAATGAAGAGATTGTTAAACAATGCCGGCACAAATTTATTGAAATCATCCAGAGTCACCGCCTCAACGGCCTTCATGTAGTCGTCCACAAGGACCTCGGTACCATTGGAAAGGTACTGCCGTATATGGCTGTAGAACAAAAGAAACTTGTAACGCCGATTCACACAACTACTGACACACTAACAGTAGTTAAACTCACGAATTGAGCTTCGATGGGTTTAGGACTCGATTGCACATCTTCTGTCTCAGACGATCCTTGAAGACACCGAACTTGCGGGGATTCAAAAGGAGACCAGCCTCTGATTCAGTGACAGGAGCCACCAGGAGATCAACAATCTCCTGATAGAGAAGCTAGAGACCAAAAAAGAAGTTTCCGTGCATCAAATATTGTCGAGGCGCCACAGTGAGATAGGCGCACAATGCAAGCAGGCTTGGGTTTGAGAACGTTCTCCCGCTGAACGCATCACAATGCGTCTCCATCACGTTTTCCCGAGAACAGGTGTTGACACATCGCCTATTGCTCAAATTGCTTGTCATTTCGGCTCCACATTTCTGGGCGTCATGTTGAACGATCGGTTATCCTTGACCGAGAGTGTGCATGCCGTCGCCTCTGTTATTTGGTTCGCCGTTTCTGGCCACTTGGAGCGAACTTGCATTGGTCTCAAACCTTCTTACCTTTTAAACCGTCGCTGGCTTTTCATAATAATATCATTTTATGGTAGCTTGGCTATGGCTGCTCCATTCAAAGATATTTCCCTAGCTGTTCACACATCGCTGCTTATATATTAGGAAACCCCTCCTATCCCACGCATTCTTGTCTGTCTCCTTGTAAATCTCTTCTTCCAACACATATGCACCGTTTAATTCCCATACTAATGTTAATTCCCACGATGCTTAATTGAGCTTGTTTCCGTGAGTGGTATTTTTCATGTTGGTCCCTTTGGTTTTATTGACGTTAGTAAAACGATGTTTAAAAAAAGATGGCAGTTTTTGTGACGCGCGTCAGCCTACCTCCCACGGTAGACAGCTGAGACTTACAAGGAGTTTTTCGTTGAATCCCGTCACGTGGATCTCCAGACCCGAGGGCACAGTTGACACCGAAAAGCTAAATAGTCCGGTGACAAGGGAGTAGAGTTGCTGGGACCGTGGTGCCGTGGGGGGGTTGGGGGTTGGGGAAGAGACTTACTGGAGACTGGCCTGGGTGGCCGAGTAGACGAGGGTTTGGAGGCGCTGGTCGATGGCAACCGACCACAGAGAAAGCAGCGCCTTGCTACAACAACGACGACAATAGCAACAACAGTGGGATGTTATTACGACAGAGAAATGGCTGCATGCGGCAGCGGCTACACCTCGGTGGCAAATGGCTTGACAGGCAGACAACAACATTGCCAGCGACTTTAGCCGAGTATGAGATATACTCTATAGTGATTCGACGACCGGATGGACTTTTTTTTCTGTTTTACCATCACCTGAATGCCTTACAGGACTTGATTGAACTTCATTGGAGAAATTGAGCCGGACCCGTACAGCTCATTCCGAAGATTCCATCGTAGGAGAATCCATCCATCCGGCAACGGTATTGACTTAGTTTGCGACAGAACTCTTCACGACTTCTTTAATACGTTGCGTCCCCCGCCCCCTCACTCTCCAACCAATCAACCAGCACCATTGTTAGAAAAGAGGAGACTTGCCTTTTCGGCGTCGAGGGTTGATTCGAGTAGAGATTAATTATGGCGTGGGCTGAAAAAGAATGTCATGAAAATGATGGTGAAAACAGTTGCTCAGGTTGGCAGTCGTTTTTCTGTAGTCTCTGTTTGTCAGGTCTCTCCCATTTTTTTGCCTCTGGTATATTAGGTCACCCCTCCAACCACCTGTAGTCTTGTCTGTCGCCATGCAAAGGCTAGCCATTTAATTCCTACGAGAATAGCTGCATATCGCAACTCGGTCGCAACTCATTCTTTGCACAGAGTTTTAGTTTCACCCGAACATTGCCCGAACTTACCCACAGGAACATTGAATTTCGTTCTCTGCTGGTGCCACAGCTGGCCGAAACCTCTGAACTTCTCACGGTCGGGTTCCTGGTTCAAGTCCCGGGGAATCTAAAACAAGCAGATGTTCCTGTAGCGGTGGGGGCGATGGGTGGTAGCTCGATAACACGGCGACAGTAGCCATGAGGTGAGCTTACGTCAGTATCATTTTCCCGCGATTGAAGGGCAAAGTTGGTGGCTAAAATTGCAGAACGTTGTGTTGATCAATGGGTTCTGGGGTGATGCTGTGGGAATAAATATTAACGTACTAATAAATCGATTGAACTCGGGAAGATGGAAGTCGGTAACTTGGGGCGGGTTCATCCACACATTCATCTGATCATCGGGGATATCTGAAATGGGCAATTAATCTAAATGAGTCGATTCTGCGACCAAAACTGAAAGAAACCATGACGTGTATTAGACGGATTGCTAGTAAGAGCGCGCAAACGGCACTGGTAAATCAACAGGTCGTTAACACGCAAGCCAGTCCTCATCATTAAGAATGCGGAACGATAATTAAGACTACTCACCTTCAACCGAGTAGCGTATTCCGAACCAGGGCTCCGTGAGGTAATTGGTGCTCGTTCCGGGGGCCTTGGCTTCGCGACTGAACTCTGGTAGGGTCAAGGTTACGATGGCCGTCTCCGGAGTGAGACGACGCACCACGTCGACGTATTTCTAAATGATGGATCAAACAGAATCAATTAAAACGCGCTCTTCGGGTCGCGATCCACAGGGGTTGGAAGGATGCTTCGCTGTTCCTATAAGTATCACAACTCTACCCTGCGGTATTCCCTAGAATTGTGCGGTTTTCTCGCACTAGACTATAAGCCAGCTTCGGGACGTAGCGACGTTGACGCCATTTTGACAATAAACAAGGGCCGACTGAAGACGCCCCCGAGTTCTTCGGTCCCAGGGATCAAATGGTGGTCTGGAGACTCGGCATCAAACGACCAAATGGTGGTGGGGGGGGGAGTGAATGAACTGACCCGCAAGTCGGGTTCAAGAAGGAGATTGTCGGCGACGTAGACGTATTCAGGAGGGACGTAGAGCATCGCCATGGAGACGACCTCCACTGTGTCGCAGGGCTCGAAGGGTTCCTGGAAGCGGAATTGCGCGGCGCAGAGGTCGCGGTACTCTGGAATCAGGGAGGAGAAGGTGCGGTCGCCGGTGGGCCCCGAGATGAGGGAGTCTGGGGACTCGGCACTGTAGTCGGCGGCTGCGCGCAGCATTCGCAGGTACGAGAAGACGTGCGAGGCAACCTAGGAGGGAGAGGGGGGGGTAAGGAGGACGTGCAGATTTGGAACGGAGGTCGGAAAAAGTAGGCAGATAAGGCCTCGTCGTATGAGGGATCATCGATGGGGATTGGAGGGTGGGTTGTTGGAGGAAGGCGGTGTGCTGCTCACCGTGTAAGGTGCCTCGCGGCCCAGTTCGGAGAGTTCGATGGAGATGCTGAAGATACTCGTCATTTGGTTGGACTGGGTGTTGTCGTTGGTTACGGTTCCCGCCGAGAGCTCCATAGCCAGATTCCTACAAAAAGATAATACGTCTCCCAGTTCGTGAGCTGAATTCGGTGGGCGGCGGCGGCAGTGGCTGCATAATAGGAGTGGTAATTATGGGCCGGCCGTTTAGCAACAAACAAAAGGTCATTCTATTATTTATCAGCTAGTGATTTAGACAAACTGAACATCGAACTATCAGGATGATAAATCGGCTTCATGGGTGTTTGCCGCCACCCGGGAAATCAACTCAGGTCCCTCACCATCGGAGACCTGATGCTGACCGCTACACCTTGAGGGGTACATGACATTCAGTAAAACTGAAACGGTGTACCCAGGGTATTCGCGGTGTCCCGCAAACCACTCGCGATTAGCAAACCAGAGGGAGAAGATGAATAGGGGGAGGTGGAGGAGGAGGAGGAACTTACCGCTCACGTAGGTAGGCCAAAAGGCTGCCTTTCCCTTCGTGTCCGACGATGTAGCCGATGAATTTGAGGGGAGAGGCTCTGAAAATGGATTTCGGCATTTAATATTCCATTCGGCCTTTTCGCAGGCTATCCGTCAAACACCTGGTTCAGCGACTTCTGTCCAAGTCGAAAATCTCTTACTGTGGCATATTTTGTATGAACACATGGACCTAAAATCCTTGTCTATATGCGTGGGTTAGTCGTCGGCCCGACCGGCTTATGGAGCGAATCAAATTGAGAAAACACACCAATTTGAAGCAACCACGACAGCGAAAGACCGAATCGTTGGCGGCGTCGTCGTCACCTGTGCTACGTAATCCCAAGACACCCCGTGCATAGGTAGACACTACTAATACAGCTAACTACGTGAAGAATTAGCGAGGAGAGGTAGTGGAGGAAGACGAGTAGGTAGTGGAGACGTACTTGTAGAAGGACTGCATAGGAGGAAGACTCCAGCTGAAGTTTAGTGAGATGGTCTCCTTTGTTGGACATACTAAGAAGAAACAAACCGGGAAACATTAGTTTAACTAGCACTCACACAGAAAAACCACGCACCTCTAAATAGTTTTTTGAACGAAGAAGGGCCAAACGGATCGGAGAACGCTTTGAGATCCGGCTTTTTGCAGGGCCTAAACAGTCGAATTAACCTGACCCAAATGCAAGCCGTACCTGCTGGGGACGTTGCCGAAGATGTCGCTTACCATGGCCTGGAGGTCATCAAGCGTATCTAAAAAGACGCTGTCATTACTGCTCCCATTTAAATATTCGACCATCGTACAACACATTGATGCACACACATACCTTTTGACTCAACGGCCAAAGTCATTAGCTGGGCGTTGTAGTATTTAAGTTGGAATTTTCGAAGCATTTCGTAGACATTTGAACCGGCAGCCGAAGGTCTATCCTTCAACGAGATGCGATTACCTAGCAAGGGGAAATAAGACGCACTCAGGTGAGTTGGCATAGATTCTGGGGGTAGGGGACAAGGACATTGGTAATTACCACAACCGAAGATGCGATAAGGGGAGTTCTCTTTGGCCTGCGAGCAGATCAGGTGCTGCAGGCGCCATGCATCGTTGGCTTTTGCGAGTTCAAATTCTAAATTGGAAGAAGCAATGCAGTAGGTCAATTCATCGTTTTATGTTTTGCCGGAACTATGCCCACTCGTGCACATGACCCAATGAATCGAGCGGAGATATATGAATGCATTCGTTCTTACCACTATGAACGGCTTCCAATTCGCGATCGACGCAAGACTCGCTGAGGAGCGGGGCAACAAAGAAGTTGGCGAATTTGTCCAAACTCGATCGGAAATGCAGCCGTTGAATGTCGAAGTGGAACATGGTGTACTCACCATCCGTGCAGGCGTTGCTTGAACCATTTCGTTGACTAACGTAATCATCGAAGTCGTTCTCTCGTGGGTACTTTTCGCTCCCCATAAAAACCACTGTGTGATCATAAAACACCAGTTAATATGGAATATCTTCCTATTCGCATGCGCCATGAAGACGCTTCTTATCCTCCACGAGGAGACATACATCGCCCCACCGCAATAAAACCCGAAAACTAACGCTGCCACCGTATCACATCTAACCGACTTACCATCTACGCGAAGCGTTCCACCGCATGCAACTCAGAACCTCGCGGATTATTCCCAGGGTACTTTCTCTTCCCCGGTCGACGATGACTCTATGGAGACTGATGTCGTGAACTTGAAAACTTTTTTTCGTTTATTCATGTAATGTTTTCTTTATTCGTGGGTGCCATTCTTGCGATCTTTAGACGACGTGTTTGACAATATCATGAAAACTATCAGAAAATAACTATTTTTATCTTCTTCTTTGTTAATTAAATGCCCTTGACACATGCAGCTCGAAACATGTTAGGGGGCAAGGTTCGACTCTCCAGTAAAGCAACTACGAGTGGCATTGGGGACGCCACCCATACACGAAAAAGCAAAACTGTATCCTTTGATAAGAGATCGCTGCATAAACGTGATTGGTTGAAGAATGCTAGACGGGGCGCAGAAACGTTAATTTACCCGAAAGTGAACAGTTTAAAAATCGATAACTCACTGTGTTCCAAGAAATGCGCCAAACCTTGGGCTTCAATAGGATCAGAAAAACTGCCCACGTTCACACAGAGAGCCGCTGCAGACTACGTCAATAAAATAATAACAAACACGTGGAACCCACTTTTCGAAGTTCGGTTTGGCGTTCGCCTTCATCAATGCCAATATCGCCATCAGCGCATTCGGAGGGTTCACATTCTTCTTGTTCACTCTCGGCATCAGATTGCATTGCAACTTCTTCTGAGGCTGGTTCGGGTGTTTCTCCAGGCTTCAAACTCGATATGAGCATCACCCGAAGTCCATTTTCAAGTTTAATGAATCTAGTTTAATTATTTATTTCATAGGACATCGCTTACCGATATGACTTGAAGTCAACATCCGATTTTATAACCTCCGGTAACTGCATTGTGTGGTCACGGTAATAGCCAATTGACAACCAATTTATACATTGCGCGACAATTCTTATTGGACAACATTGTCAACGACTCCCGCATAGTTAACTGATGTATGTCGTCAATATTCCTTAATAATGAAATATGGTTGCTATCTTAAGCTATCGGATATGCCTAATCAAGTATTTAGCAATTGGCGATCACTAACTACGGTCAAAATTCAAATTTGTGAGCCAATTGATTGATGGAAACCCGTCGCTCATATCTAGCAAGTGGATCGCTAGACCTTGATTCTCTGAATGATAACCCTGTCTTCAAATCCGTTGAGCATTCCGCGATGAAAGTTTTGCTGAGATTTTTGGTCCTCGTGACCTTTATAAAGCCACCACAATTAGCAATTATTATTATGACTCATGTTCGATTTCTTTATCCCAGCGCCTTTCTCATCGTTAACGAAAACTTCAATCCCTAACATCTTGGCTTGTCTCAATAGATCCACCGTTGTTCTGAAAATCTGTCTCGGCGATATTTCCCCGATTGTCACCCAACGCATTAATTATTCGTTAGAATTCACTTTTCCTTCGGAATGAAGAAAACTGCGGTGTGCTGCAAGGCGCGTTGCAATCTCCATTTCTTTTCTACTATTACATGTCTAAACTGTGGTCCCTTAATGGCGTTACACTAATCCAATACGCAGACGACCTGATTCTATGCCATGCTGGGGGTTATTTTCAACTGTCGGTTGTCTTGGAGTGATCATTTGGATGCAGTCGTCTCTGTTTCTTAGTTCGTCGGTTTAAGAGATTTGGGTTGAGCTAAAACCGCCTAAAAACCGATGTCCACGTCTGTATGATTTTCCCTGACCTCAAATGTTCTGAACTTTTTAATCTCGTTTTTCGCATGGCTTTGAAGGGTTGATAATAGATATGTTCTTATACTAACGGGCCCACCGAATATAAGAAATCAAGACGACTACTTCTGTAATGTCCCAGTAGGATCGAAGGCCTGGAGAAAATAGGGGTGAATATGCACCGTGATACTGAGGCAGAATAGAGCGAACAGGAGATGTTGCGAGGGAGGATTTATTATCGATAGACGAATAGAATAGGAATATAACGTCTAATAGGGTTCAGTAGCGTCGTTGCGGATTAGAGGGCAGACCTAAAATGATATATAAACCAAGTTAAGTTACCAGGTATAAAAACAATACATGCAGCCAGTGGCGTGCGTTACACTTCGTAGGTTCGAATCTGGAGGTGTCTTTTTATCGTTTTAAACAAGCGTTAATTAAGCAGTACACTACAGCTTAACTATGCTCTATTCACTGGTTGTACACTCTTATGTAATCGTTTATTAGATGACCCGACCCACACTCTCGGTTCATGTTGATCAAAGTGAAAATCGCGTCGATCCATACGTAGGCAATACCGTTGAATGCCTACAAGAACGACACATATCGCAAGTCGGCCGTTCCTCGTTTGTCCCGATTTTAAGTTTCATCAGAGTAGGTGAAATAGGAACTAAAATACAGTTTTAAATATTTAAATTTTATTGACAATTTTTCTGCAACCAGTATCTAGAAAAACACACAAGTCAGTTAATTTCCACCAGTTGTTGCTTTTGACCTGGAAGTGTTTCCTCGTTTACAGTACTTGGGGCCAATACAACCGCGACAAAAGAAGAGATAAAACCGACGGATGTTGCTATTTTAAACATACGAAAATCCATATCCGTAACTTATACAAAGCACACCACGGTTTATCGCTGTTAGGAAAGTTCGATTATCACTTGGATTCAATTGAATCGAATTATGTTGATTTGGTTGTAATCTGTTGTGGTATTATTAAAACCCCAACAAAGCGCTCAGCACTATCGTTATGATCCCATGTTGGCCAATCTGGAGTTTCAAATAAATCATGGAGAAACAACTTTACTATAAATTCATATTCCGTTAACAATTTATTTTAATTTGCATTTACATGATACAAGTAATATCTCTTGTAGCTCATCGCCTCTTCTTGAAGGCCTGTTTGGTTGTTTGGTTCTGCTTTGCTAATTTCCGCACTAGACGTAAAATGAACACGACAAGTTAATGCATACTTACAGTCGCCCTACGGGTGCAATAAATAACTCAAACTTACTTTCAGACTTTTGTGTAAGGTAATTGTAGGCCGGATGCTTCCTCGCAACCCCAGTGGCATTTTTGACCTTCTTCCTCTTCTTCTTGTTTCGCTTCGCGGAGTCATCGACTCCAGAACTCGGAGGAAATTCCCCTTTAACCCCGACCTCCTTATCGGCCAACTCCACTTCCTCTTCGGAGCTAAGCTGGTGCATATCGGGATCGCTTGGCTCCACGGCCTCTGCAACTAAGACGTCGCTATCCGCCTTCTCGTCGGTCCCCGTAGCCGTCTTACGCATTCCATGTAGGCAGGCGGCGCGATGTGTGGCCCGCGTGGACTCGTTGGCCAGACGACGCTGCTCCTGGATTTGACGTAGACGAGCCTTGGCGGCTGTCTTGGCGCGTCTCTTCTCCTCCTGTTGGGAGACCTCTGCCGGGGACTTTGCGTACCAACTGTGGTAGAGCACGCTGCCCGAGTTTACGCCCTCCTCGATCTGCCCACAAAACGATTAATCCGAGATTTAGGGGCAAAGAAATAGAAACGTAAGATTTATTTCACTGAGCTATCTCAATTTTGGAACAAGCGACAGCACGGTATCTCTATAACCAATGAGCCGGCTGTTTTAATAGACAACAATTCCATGACGATGGGCGGAGCGGTTACCGGTGTTATTGGGTCACACACCCCGTAACTGTATCTCCGAGTAGCTGCTATCTAATTCAGTTAATACGTAGATGCAGCCTGTCTGTCCTTACAGATTTCAGGCAGATTTCGACACCTAACCTAGTATCAAAAAGGCGGCTGGATCTCTGATACATTTCAACCGTCATTGATTGGCTATAGATTTCTCTTGATGATATACAGCGGGCTGGCTGAAGGACCCAGCATTCGCATGATAGATACACCCACCTTAATGAGTTGGAGTGTGAGGCGAGGTCCGATTTCGGTGAGTTTTAGGGCGGCCTTGCGACATCCTGTGAGGTGGGTGAACCCGTGGGCGGTCTTAGCGGCCTCAAGCGCCTCTTTGGTCAGCTTCTTTGACGAAGACGATGAGGAGGAAGCGGTTGTCGGCGCTGCAGCTGCCTGGGGGTTAGAACCACCACCACCACCACCCCCAGGCAACTCTACCTCGACCAGGTCCTCCATGTCAGACATGCCCGAATCCGTCAACATGCTGGCTCTACCAATGAGAGAGACCAGTCCGTGGTTAGATGCCATCGCGATAAGCTCTCCAAAGACGAAATAAGGCCAAGACAACTAGAAACTGTCAACCATTCCGTCGGTTGGAGTGGTTTGGTCAGGTTTTACGACGACCGGTACCGGTCCGGCGGTCTCCCTACAGTGTGCGCAGCTGGAAGCATAACTAGACCATCCTTTTAAATGACCGGGCCACCGATCGCCGTGCATGAGCTGCTGCAATCCGTGGTACAGACATGAAACCGGTTCATCCTCTAGCAGTAAATAGCCGCAAAAAGATTAACAGACCGGCCGCCGGAGACAATTCTACCAACTCAGGTATAATTGACAAGAAACTGCACAACGCACTTTGTGAGGTAGTCGTCCATGCTGGCGTACTTCCCGAGACTGGGAACCCCGGAGGATTTGCCGGTTCCCTGTGGGCCCAAACCACCAGCGCCTGCCCTCTGTTTGCGCAGGGGACCCCCTCCAACGCCGAGGCGGCGCAGGGCTTTGCTGATTGATCGATTTTCGATGCGAATATTGAAATGTCGCACGTAGATGACCTCACCGCCCTCGCTGTCAACTTCACGACTGAGCAGGAGAACTCGACGAACACTGCTGAGTTTCAGCTAAAAAATAGATGGATCGTTCAGGTCAAGTTGTTTTTATTTATTTATTTATCTCTCCATCTCTCTCTCTTCTTGTTGATCTCATCGAAATCTAATGCATTGGCCATCGAGCCAATAAAGTCGATGGGTCAATCAGAACCATACACAGCAAGGCTGTTATCAACATCACATGCCCAAACGGGCGCCAATGATCTGGCGATATTACTACTCATTCAGATAAGTAGAAGAATTGCCTTTTGAAGGTTGAGGGAGGGCAGCATATTCTGGAACATGTCCACTAGAAGACGGAGATGGGGCTGCGGCAATTGCTGCTTAGTGGTCGAGGAGGAGGAGCCGAAGCCGGTCATGGCCAGTAGGGGGGGCTTGGTGAACTGGCGGGCGTCAAAGACCTTCCTCACGAGTGTGAAGACGTCGCGCGTCAGGCTGTACTCAGACACTCGGAAGGTCAGACTGGGGCCGTTGGGAGTGCGAATAAGGTGCATGTAGACTCCACCGCCTAGTAAAACAAAGGAGTGCAATGCATTGTGTTGCTGTGGATACCCCCAGCAAATTATATAAACCGCGGCATCCACGAAGTCGGAGATGATGGCTGTACAAATGACGATAGATAAATCGCAAGACAATTCTTACACATGATGTAAGAGTCCAACTCACCAGTTGCTGTGTTGCCGTTGCCTTTTTCATCATGTTCATCATCCTCCTCCTTCAACACCACTCCATTCTCTACCTTCCTCTTTTTGTGTAAATTCTCCGAATGTCTTTTCCGCTTGATAAGCATCTTCTCAGCTCTGGGGTGGGTTAGGTAGACGATGTGCGAGACGTTCAGGGGCCCCGCGATGTTGATAAAGTCCTTGAGGACGTTTTTCTTGGTCACCTGCAGCTGGGAGGCCGTGAAGGGCTCGAAGACGCGTCGGAGGTCAGCGGAGAGATGGCGGACGAGGCTGCCGACGTTGGGTCGTGCGAAAACGAAGCTGTGAGGTGCCCGGGCGTAGTGGCGCTCCTGGGCAACCAGATTGGTGTTGCGCGACTTGCGCACAGACTTGGGGCGACGACGGGCTCGTGGCATCCTAACTCAGCGCTGTGGCCAACCAAACAAGCAGCACAAAACACAAGAGTCACAACACGTTTATTCTGCAACTACAACCCCTCTTCGAGGGTCCTTGGATAAATGTCGGCGGATTGGTTACCGCAAGTGGATTTAACGAGTGAACTGCGCTGGATGTATAACTTGGGTATCAAACAAAGCACGCTGTTGGCACATTCTCTACCGCTAGTTAAGCCAATGACAGCAAACACACGGACAGACCAGAAAGACGAATTCGCGGGAAAAAATCGATATTATTAGCTGCGCAAGGAAGGGCGGGGGGTGAGAAAATGATCAACTAAATAGTCCTCATCCGCCTCCTGCCGTGCATGTGGGGGTAGCGAAGGGAGAGAAGGTGAGGGCGAAGGCACTAGTTTGAGTGAGCAGCGGTCAGGTGCACTTTCATCTCGGTGCGGAGGCAAACCTGAAAAAAAGGGCGCGACATCATCATCATTGTCAACAGTGCAAAAGAATGTCTACCGCAGCAAAGGGCGTTCTAGAAGGGTTGACAGTTTCTGCGCGCCTGCACAGCGACGCTTCATCGTTTCGTTGTTGGGGAGCTGGGCACGCCAGTCTGCTTTCAAGATCCATTGCAGACACCGATTTGGCGTGCATGGACAGCTGCATGACATCTCAAGGACAACCGACAGCATAAATATGGATGCATGACGATTTTTGCGAACATTTCGCGGGCGGCGTCCCTTGCAACGCGACCCGAGGAGGTTTAAGTCGCCGCTGTTGCCTCCCACGTCGAACACCGTCTGCCACCCAGCATCCAACTATTGATTGACTGTCTGCCGTCGGGTATAGCATAGGTGCACATTCGCCCAGATAACGTGTCATATCTCAGTCATATGTTGATTTAGGTGGAGTGTAACACCCATTGTTTTACTATGCTATCTTTACCTTATAGGAAGGGCGCGCACTTTGGACCACACCGGTTTACGCCCACGAAGTTACGCACCACACAACGTGCGAGTTGCGGATCTCTTTCCAGAAGTCCCAGAACCAACCCAACGTCCCCTTTCTCCTTCCTGAACTTATTTACCAGTTCTCTCTCTCCATTGTCATACTTACGTGTTACGATAACCGTGTCCTCAATACATATTCACATTATACCCAGTTCTACGCTACGACTCATTCCTTCGTCTGTGGTATCAATATGTTAACTAGACAGGGCTCTGCTTTAGAAAACACTGACGAGAAGGTCGTCACAGGAGCAATGGAGTTCGGGCAATCCTGTGGCGAGGGAGCCAAGTAAAACTAACCTGGCCACAATGGGTGCAGATCTGCAGTCGCGCGGTGACCAGATTGGCCCAGGGAGGAGGCGGTGTCGGCTGCGCCCGTCCGGGTGACGCATAGTTGGGTATGCGGGGCGCCGCCTCACCCTTCAAGGCGCGCAACAGAGCCCGCTGCAGACTCACTTCGGGCAGAAGAGTGATCATGGAACCGAGCCAGTCAAGCTGCGTGTGGGCGTCACCGGTCGCGTTGGAGGCGATATGGCTTAGTAAGCCGTCAAGACCCTGAACACAATCAGACACAAGATCAGTGGTACTCAAACTGTGTGTCGCGACACACTGGTGTGTAGCGAGAGATGCCCAGGTGTGTCGCGAGAGTTTTGAAAAATGTTTTGCTTTTCCACTTGAAGTGGAAGAACTGCGTCAGTGTGTGTACTGATGGATGTCCTTCTATGCGAGGAAATCATAAAGGATTCGTTACGCTCACTCTTCAAGAAAATCCAGACATAATCACCACTCATTGCATGATTCATCGCGAAGCCCTCGCGTCCAAATCATTACCGAAAAAATTCAGTCAGTTTTGAATCAAGCTATAAAAGTAGTGAACTTCATCAAGTCTCGGCTTCTTAATTCAAGAATTTTCGCACAACTCTGTGATGCAATGGATTCCGACTTCACATCGCTGCTTTACCACACCGAGGTTCGCTGGTTGTCAAAAGGAAAAGTTTTGAAGCGTCTCGTTTATCTCAAAGTAGAAGTAATTGCATTCTTGGAAGTCGAGGAAACAAATTTGGGATTCGATCTTCGTGACGAGATTTGGTGGCTTAAAGTTCAGTTTCTCTCTGATCTCTTCGACAAACTGAATTCTCTCAACTTGAGTCTCCAAGGACCATCGGAAAACATTATCTTATCGACATGCAAACTGAAATCGTTTGATGAAAAACTGACGCTATGGAAAAGCAAAGTTTCGAAGGGTATTTTTGAATGCTTCCCTTCCGTAAACGAATCTCAGTTAATGAACACAGTCGCTGATGACATCATGTCCACACTGATAAGCCTTCAATTAGCAATTCACCATTATTTTCCATCACTTAATATCGACGAATATGACTGGGTGATCAACCCGTTTGGAAGCAACCAGACATCAAATCTTTCGTGTCAAGAGGAAGAAGAGCTGATCGAGTTGAGAAATGACAAATTCCATCGACTGGGATTCGCCGAAAAACGTTTGGACGAATTTTGGCTCTCCTTGAAGCAGTTGTTTCCAGCTCTCAGTTTGAAAGCAGTCAAAATCATTTTGCCGTTCGCGTCTTCATGGTGTTGTGAATTTGGATTTTCAGCTTTGACTGAAATCAAATCAAAAAAGAGAGCGCGACTCCTTCGACTTGACGACCAAATGCGTGTTTGTTTGTCAACATTAGAGCCCCGTTTGAATCTTATTTGCTCTCGAAAGCAAGCCCACCCATCGCATTAGAAATATAAACGTATAAAAAAATTTAAACAAAACTTTTTTTACTTAAGGTGTGTCGCGTAACTTTTCAGATATCCCAAGTGTGTCGCGAGTGAAAAGGTTTGAGTAACACTGCACAAGATCAGTGCTAAGACCGAAGGCTATTATTTAGGGGAATGCAGCTACTACTACTACTACTACTACTACTACTACCAACTAGACATGAATTACCTGTAGGTAGTCGTGGGCCGTGAGTTGGCGGTAGCGGAAGAGGCGAGAAAGATCGGCGAATCGAGTGAAGGAGTTTTTGATGTTACTATGACCAAGCGACTCCTCCGCCACCTTGATCAACTGACCATTTTTAGCCTCGAAGTCCCGTGGTGCGGTGTAGATGACCTAGTAAGGGGGGTTAAACAAGCGAGTGCCTTGTCATAAATCAAGTAACTACGTAATCAAGTGTGAGTAGACGACGCACCTCTTTGTACAGAACTGTCTCTGTGTCTTCAATATCATTCAGGGTACCCTTTTCGGTGTGACCTTGGCTATTGGACTCCACGGTGTTCTTTGCAGGCTGCGAAACCTTCTTCTTATTAGCTGCCTGGGAGTGTTCATTTTTCTGTGACTTCTTTTGCTTTGCGGAGCCTTCTGGTTGCGACCTCGTTGAGTCCTCGCCCACGAGGGTGGGAAATTCTTGGGCAGAAAAATTGGGCGCATGTTGGTCGGCGGTGGATGAAGCGGTCTGCGGTGGATTGGCGCTATCGATCGTCTGGATGCGGGTGTACACGGCAGGTGTCCGTCCGTTCTCCGGAATAACCACAGTTTTCATGGCGCCCTGGAAAAAATACATTTGCCCGTAGTCTAGTGATATTATTGAGGAGGAGGGAAAAGAAGAATGGGTACATCGAGGCGGAGGGGCGAAGAAGTAGGAGGAGGAGGAGGAGGAGGAGGAGGAGGAGGAGGAGGAGGAGGAGGAGGAGGAGGAGGAGGAGGAGGAGGAGGAGGAGGAGGAGGAGGAGGAGGAGGAGGAGGAGGAGGAGGAGGAGGGATGAACACAAAACTCACATCATTGTCGGCATCGTTCCACCACTGACTCTTTTGTGCCCTGCCTAGAGCGCCTCCAAAGCGTCCAACAAAATCAGAAGCCATCCCACTGCTGGCCTCCTGCTCCGCCGCAACCGCGCCAGCACACCTTCCAGCCGCCTTCTTGTTCTTTCCTTTGGTCTGTTGATGCTGCTGCTGCTTCTGCTGCTGTCGGACAGGAGGGGGGGCCGGCTTGTTGTAGGTCGACATAAGCGGACGTGGCAGGAGGCTGTGGGAGAAGGCCGCGCTGCCGCCACCAAGTGAGGGGAATTCGTCGGGAGTGGGCATGGCCTGTCGACTCCTACCCAGGCTGGGAGCAACCGCCGCCGCCGCCGATGATGATGATGACGAAGGCGGTGCTCTCCAGTTTGCGAGGCCGGCAGTGGCACTACCAATGCTTCCACCAAGACCGGGAAAGTCGTCAGGTCGTGGAGGTGCTTGATATGATACCTTGCCGCGAGCAAATGCAGCATTTTGATCAGTCATTTTCGGACGACTGCCTCGCCAGTTTTGCTGCATAGCTGCTGTAGGTCAAAGTAAAATAGGATATCCGCTGCATGGGCATGTTCATTTAGCTGGGATTGAGGCTTTATTTGTCATTCTGGCAAATTGAACTTGCCCTTCCATATCTGGCTAAACCTATTATGTACCTTCATCAATTTAGCCAACTCATTTAAATAATGGTCCGACCCCCACAGCCCTCGGGTTGCTGGATTCCAGTGCGAATACCGCTGCTCCCAGTTTATTTTGTGGTGGACTGATTTGGGTGTTCGAACCCACGATGCTAACCGCTAAATTGCCATTTCATACTAGAGGATGGCCCGAATTCATTGATGAAAATTCTGTGAAGATTTTAGTGAATATGCCACAGGTGGTGGCGCCCCCGCAACGTCACCAAAAACGCCAGCAACAGCAGATTTACCTGCTCGCAGGTAGCAACTCGGCCCAACGTAGGTTAAGCATGGATGTATTACAAGAAACTCACAAACAGGGGCCGTGGGTGATGTCGGTGGAGACGGCCCACCCGGAAGCCTAGGAAAGTCCTCGACACCGGCGTTCAGCGCATAGCCCGAGCCTACAACGGCGGCGAGGGACCGACCGCCTCCTCGTGGTTTCACCTGAGGCCCTTTAGACTCTTCGGTACCCGCGGTGTTACCACTTGAACCGTCAGCGAGCGAAGGAAAGTCCGTGGTCGTCCACTCCTCGGGACGGGGACCAGATGGCGGCTGTGCGTGGTACAACACCATACCAGTGTCTGTGAAAAAGGCATCGTATAGACATATAAGCGTAACCCACCCTTCAAATTCTGCCTCGCCGTCTTATAAAAGACAAACCTCCGTCATCTCCAGCCTCGCTTTGACCGAAGCCGCGTCTTTGTTGTACTCTTCCGTGCTGACCAATGAGTCCCTGGTTAGAGTAGCGTATCTGGAGGGGCTCCCAGCGACTGGGATCGGCCTGAGACTCTTGGGGGTGTTCGTGCATACGATGGAGGCCCAGTTGATCCTTTGAGGAGAAGCAGGTCATGCGACCCGTGACGGCACACTCGGGGCACACGTAGTGCGCCTCCTTGTAGTGCTCAAACAACTCGTTCTGGCGCCTGAAAGAAGGAGACGGCGTGATGGAGCAAACACTGTAAGGACCCTGCTTTCGCTTGTTGGTGCTCCGCCCATTTTATATTGACGCACACGTCATTAAGATTTTGTGGTGTCCATAAAGGTCTACATGTTACACCATCGACGGGCTTCGTCGTTACTTCCAACTGGTATACAATATATGCTAAGGAGGTACTCTGTAGTATGATCAATCCATATACTGAATCAATTATTCTTTACATCCTACAGTCATTAGCTTGCGCGAAGCCGATGAAGCGAGTTCTAACAGAGCGCGCAGTTGACACTCATCGACCCCAAAACATGGAAACTTACCGGAAAACTTCAAATACTCCCACAGCATTACAAAAATCGCAAAGGAAATGGGCTTCGCGAATATGCTTGACGAGATCTTCGAATTCGTAAAACGTTTGATTACAAAATTCACAGGCAGGGTGTCCCCGTTTCTTATCTTTATTCCACTTTCGATGGGCCACGAGATCCTTGGAGCTGAGCGCTACGAATTCACAAGGAAGCATCTAGGAATCGGATAAGCAGATGATTCAGACCAGCTTACCCTAGCGTGTCGCAAGCACAGGTCGCAAAAGTAATGATCGTGTTCATTTGTCATGTGCCTGTTCAGCGCCGACATTGAGGGAGCTTTGAATCCACACTTAGTGCAAACACATGCCATCAGTCGCTTATAGAATAGTTCGACCGTTTCATTTTCGAAAAGAAAATCGAACTCGGCCTCGTGCCGAAGGACGGAAAAATCAACTTCTTCAAATGGCCGAAACGTTGTCATTATAATAATCTAAGATTCAATAACAAAATTGCTCACGTACTCTACTTAAACGTGCACGACACGTTGCACACTTGCAAAAGTCAGGCTCATCAGCACTACCGAAACGCCTCAATTTCACAGCACAACGAGCACATGTCGGGTGATCACATTTGCCGTATGAAAAGAAATCGATTTCATCACGACAGATTGGGCAAATGTTGGAATCAAGAGTTTTTGCCATCCGTATTAGAAGCAAAAACACGGACAAATCACCACGTGATTGGGTAGCTTAAAATTGGGCGCTTTACACGAGCTTGATAAAAGTATTCCGTAGGGCATTAAACGTATTAATGCTCGGTAAAGGAATACATTTTTATTTCATTTTATTTTTAAAACAAATATATGAATTAATTGCGATATTATGCGAGCATCTGTATGTGTCCGGGACACGCATGAAAGACATGAAAATTGTAGAATTGCTTGAATAATTGTCTTGTGAAGTAACTAAACGGATATTTAAAATATCAAACAAAAAAATTATATGTATAAATGTGTAACCCGATAAAAGACGTATTCGTTCGCTAACGTTCAGACTTTCTTATAATAAAGATCTATGTAAAAAAGAGAGCTATTCGAATCGACTCCGTGCATTTTGTGATTCGTCTTTCAAGGCTGTCGGGGTAGGGGGTTTTGCGTCGAGTCTTCGCTCTTCCATCGAAGATGAGGATCCCGTCTCCATAGCTGGTGGCTTTGGTTCTTCGGTCGAGACCGGTGACGGTTTCTTTTCTGTCTGTCGGTCGGTCGGCCACCAACGTTGCTAGCAACGTTTACATCTCGCTTATATGGGTTACCAGACGTCGATAGATCCCGGTCGGGAACTTGAGAGTTCCTATAGCGTGGTCTTGAGTATTTTTCCAAATAACCAATCAGAATCCCCTCAAACTCAAAAGTCCGAAATTAGGTTTCCTTCTCTTTTCATACCTCGGCCTAAATCTTGGACGACTAAAGCAAACTTGCTATTCACTTATAATTTTTATTTCGTGATTTCACAATCATGAACGGAGAATTTATAATTATTCCACAGTCGCGACCGTTCGTTTCCGTAAATATTTAAAGTGTCGAAGATCCCTCAATTATTCACATCTTCAAATGGTCCCAACCTCACACAAGACACTAGTATCTGTCGATGGGATATTAAAGCCTCAGTTGTCTGCAAACGCCTTTCTATCTAACCCGCATCACAACAAACCGCTTGTCGGCGATAACCAACATTGACGATAAAACCATAATAAAGGCAAACCAGAGACGACGCGAATAACACCCCACGTTCACCAAGCGTAACTATCCCTTTGTCAAGATCGACGCCTCAACGTTATCCATCATAAAACGGAAACAGCAAGTTTGTTTGACTAGACAGAAGCCCATACAAGTGAGGACGTGAAAATCTTTCTAGAGAGTGCCGATTTATTTATATTAGCATCTACCGCTTCATGTCTTTGGCTACGCCGTTCGCGAGCGTTACTGTCGAGACCATAATCAACGCGTTTGATATTTATTGAGTCTCCGTTTTGTAGAAAACCGCGACAATATGACCAACCAGTTCTAATATATAGGAAACACGGGGAGGGTATTTTAAGACCCAAATGGGGCCGTTCACGAACTAAATACGCACGATCGCCACCCTCCTATCAATCGAAGCTTGTAATATTGATAATTTGCTACATATACACTGTCCTATTTTTGGCCTGTGTGACTAGGTACAAACGTCTCTCTTAATGACTGTTCGTTCAGAGTTGAGCAACGCAATGGGAAATTGTGTGCACGACGGATCAACTACGCTGAAAATAGTTCATACTGTAACGCCCCGGTGTTTTACCAGGACATTGCGCGGGATATGAAGGACACGCAATGTCGACTGCGCGCCAATAGGACGCCATCGGGTGTCAACCACCTTTAGACGGGGTGGCCGTCTTCTATGACGGTGAAGACTGCAATCTGGCCCATCTAGAGTTAGAACAAACACTCTCCCCTCTAATATAGGATGCCTCACACTGGATCTCACAAGGACACAGCCGCCTTCATCCACAGTCGCCGAGACTAGAGCAACTTCCTCCCTTTCCAAACCAGCATAGTAGATTTCCCGTTATAAAGACCCATCCCATTTTTACCCTAAGTCTATATTATCTATCCATCCATTTATAACTGTTTGCCTCATTATATCCATTCCTTTCATTTCAATGCGTCTCCTCATTATGGCTGCCTGGGATGTGTATCCATGTCCTACGATTACCGTTACAAACCCCACAGCAAAGGTATAATATTTCTTAGGCCAGAACCCCGCAATTGGAACAGCGTCACAATACACATTAAATAAAAAGGATTAAGGTAATAGGCGCATATTCGGGAAAAATCAGGTAACCCATTTGCCTAAACGTTCCATAACAAATCCTACGGAGGGATAAAAAGTCAGAACATTTAAGGCAGGGGAATGATGTTAGAAGACGTTATTCTTGGTTAACAAAACGATATTTTATTTACGGGCATCTATTTTACATTTTAATTAATATTCAATCATTATTATAATCAAAATTAGTAATATTATTTCATAAATAACAAACGCAACAATTTGTTTAAACGTCTACGATCCGATTGGATCCCTGGTGTTTTATCTGATGTGTGGTTAGCGCTCTTATTATCTTCTGTTACACCCCGGTGTTTTGCCAGGTGGACTTCTATTACGGCAAAAACGGTTATCTGGTTAATCTAAGGATACGGCTGCCTTCATACACAGTCGACACGACTCGAGCAGCTTCCTCCCTTTTCCAAACTCTTGTATCAGCATCGTAGTTTTCCCGCTATAAAGACCCGTACACCGTTACCCAAAGACTCTTTACCATCATATATCTATCTTATTATACACACATTCCCTCCATTAAATGCGGCTTCTTCTCGTTATGGCTGTCTGTGTGGAGCGCCTGAGTTCTACGTTTACCGTTACAAGACCCTCTACGAAGGTCTAACATTTCTTAGGTCAGAATCCCCCCACTGGAAGAGCGTCACATTACTTCAGCGAGCAATGGGACCGAATAATTTTTATTCACTGAAACAGTATTTTACGCGCAATAACCGCGTTAAAGAATTTCCTGGTTATGGTGGGAAAATTCATGCCCTGGGGTGGAACAATAACGGCAGCAAGCTTGCTGCGGCATGTTCAGATAAATCTGTTAATATATATTCCCTTGAAACCACACGTCTGGTATGTTGTTCATTTTTTTTAATAAATCGCTAGGGTAAACTTCAATCTTTCAGGGGACATACAGACAGCGTTGATCAACTATCATGGCATCCTACTAGCAATGATGCGCTTGCTACTGTCGGTGCCGATGGTACTGTTCGTCTATGGGATTGCCGCTCCAAGAGAACGTCCACAGCTCAATTGAAAGGCGAAAATATCAACGTTGCCTGGTCTCCTGATGGCAATACAATCGCCGTAGGCAACAAATCAGATCTGGTAAGCATTTTAGCGACGTAAAATGATTATCGGGATTATTAATAAAGCGATTACTATTAGTATTATTATCCGTAGATAACGTGGCTTGACGTCCGGGCCGACTTGAAAACGATTCAGGTCGAACAATTTAGCTGTGAAATAAATGAATTTTCCTGGAAACCCGACAGCGACCTCCTGTTTCTTGCAACTGGTATGGACAGTATCCTCATATATGGGTATGTTTGGCAATTTCATTTGTGAAAAGTACATAAACTGTCCTAAGATTGTTTTCTATTCAGCGGAAAACCAGGTGACATGCACCGCGAAGCAGGAATTCAGGCGCACCCTGTAAACGCAATGTGCCTTCAGTTCTCGCCATCGGGCGAATATTTGGCTGTTGGCAGTGCTGATGCTTTGGTATCTGTTTGGGATGCAGATGAATTGGTGTGTCTGAGAACACTGGCGAGGTATGTTGAATTTGTTGTGTGCTACACCTTTGTGGATGTTTTATGTTTTGGGCTTTGATATATTCAGCAGAATGTGTAATAAAACACAATGATCATATTTGACCTAGATTAAAGTTTCGTTCCCGCTTACAATCTCCATGTGTTTCATCAATATATCTCGTTATTTGATATGTATTGATTATTGTTTTTATGTTTGTTGCTGACAGTTAATTCATGATGATCTTCATCAATCCATCTCATAATCAAATAGGGTTTGCTGTGCAGTGCTATGTATCAATCCCACAATTTATCGAATTGTTGACCCCTCTCTGATCTAGATTAGAGTGGCCTGTTCGGGCTCTTGGATTCTCCCACGACAGTCAGTTAATCGCCTCTGCGAGTGAGGACCACTTTATCGATATTGGTTGCGTTGAAAATGGTAAGCAATGGTTAATCTACCGCATTCCGCAAATATTCATGGAAATGTCATCAACTGTGATATGAAGCCACCTCATGCAAATTGTATAGATACCCCAAACTTGTTTTTTTGTAAATTCACTCGCTATTGGTTAACATGTCGAATTTGACAACTATGGAGGAGGTGGTGCAGAGGAGTTGAATAATCTAATTAGTTTTTTCTTAATATATTATTCTCCCAGGCGAACAAGTCCACCGGTTGAGCACCCAGTCTGCTGCCACATTTGTGCTGGCCTGGCACACCCGACACCACCTCCTCACTTATTCCAGCGAGGCCAAGTACGATCGCGATCAGGGCGTCATCCGCCTCTTCGGCCTTCCCTCCAGCAGCGAGGTCGCTGCAACCGAGGGTCGCAAATCCAATGGCGTCACCATCTCCTCTTCTTCCGGTGGTGGGGTCGGTGACCACTCCTGAGCACCCTTTTTGGCACAGCCCTGTGCAGTCTCTGTGTACATAATTTTATTTTAATTAATAAAACTTATTGACGTGTCGACTTCCTACTTGTTTTACTTCGGTAACGTAGCTAAGAGTTATTCGTTCACACGGTCTTGATTTATTCAATCAAAAGAACTCTGGCTTGGACCACAAGGCGTGCACCAATAGAAATTATAATGGAGTTTTCATTTGGCAGTTGGTGGAATGAAACAAGTACTGCCTCCACCATTTGTGTTTAAATATAAACATTTGCTTTGTGTTTGGTGGCGTCCAGCGGTATCGGAGTCTTCGTGGGTACCGGTTTAATTCCATTGGCTGTTTTATGTTCCTCCGTTATTTTCCCCGGAATCCGATGTTCTGCATTTTGGGCCCTCTACGTGCTGTGGAAAGTAATTACATTTCTGGTAAATTATCTACGAACTGTAACTCCCTCGTAATAGTTAAACCGTTCCTCTAATTGTGGACCACGCTCCCAGGAATGCAGTACATCGATTATATTGTTTGGTGAAAATAATAATTATAATTGGCGCCCTGGCACTTTTTCGGTGTACATGGCTGCCCAGCAGGCTGATCAGCTGTTCGGGAGCGTGTTTTACGTGACTGTGCAATTAGACGATGACGTTACGTTCTGATTGGCCCTTGGTGGCATCTACGCACAATTGGTCGATGGTTTTGCCATCGCGATAGCAAATAGGATATTGTGGGCCGCAAGCCAAAAGTGTGAAACTACGGGATTTCCTAAAATACTATCGGCGTTCACGTAGGCGTCTGGAAAAAAATGTGACATCCTCAAGAGTTACAGTCATGATAAACAAGTCATACATCTTAGAGTATTGTGAGAATATATCTTTTAAAAAATAACAGTTAATGACGGATCGTCATTGGTTAATACTGCCTGATGAACTAATAATAACTGTAGTGGCTTTATTGAGGTCACGAGGACCAAAACGTACAGCATAAATTAAGACAGTATAAAAAGTACTAGATATGAAGATTGTCTTTGAGTTCCTGCTTCACCTGCTCCGTTGAAACTAAAAATCGGGACAAATAAGGAATGACTGAATTGCGATATGCCGCCGATCTTGTGAGCATTGAACGGTATAGCCTACGCATTGGTCGAAGGGAATTACACTTAAATAAACTTGAATAGAGTGGATGGGAGGGGTCACTTAAAATACGAGCAGCGATTAGTGAACAACTATTGAAATGGCGTTGAACGATGATTTCTTGAATGGAGAGCATTGGCAGGCCACTAGAAAACGAGATTATTTTAAAATGTCTGCGAAGGGTTAAACATTCAGAATATTTAAGGCCGCGGAAAATTACTGGGGAACAATATACAATAAGTGGAATTATACAGGCATGGACAAAGGTTTTTATACGGCTAGAGCTCAAACCAAGTTTCCTGAACAGACGAAATTCGAAGCAAAGCCGACGAAATTTACCGAAGACGGCATCCACATGATCACTCCATGATAACCGACTGTTAAAAATTACGCCGAGGAATTTCGATTTTGAGTTCCAGGCGAAATTATGGAGTGAAGAGATTTCAGGAGTGTCGACATCGGCTGTTAGGGAAAATGTAATGAAGATGCATTTTGATGCATTCAACACAAGACCATTCTCCGAAGACCACTCGATTACCTCAGTGAGTGCCTGCCCGAGCTGTTAAGAATCACCATTCGTCTTGCAGGCATGGCATTGCAGTGTACTGATTTATTAACGTTTGTTTAAATCGATAAATTGACACACCTTCCGATTCGAACATACGAAGTGGTCGTTCTGTCTACCTATATTCGGTTGGGCCGTTAGGATAAGAACAGATCTATTATTGAACCCTTCAGCATAAAGTCAAGTCATCCGCGTATTTTATTAGTGTCACGTCGTTAGGAGACCGAAGGCTAGACGTGTGATAGTTAACAAGGAAAGGAGATGGCACTGCGCCTTGTAGTACACCGCAATTATTTGACAAGGGGGATGAGGCTTCATTTCCGACTTTGACGTGTTAGTGTCGGTTATAGAAATAATGTAGAAGCTAATTAATGAACCACCCCTCAACGCCATCTTCACATAGTTGAGAAAGGATGCGGGATCGTGAGATAGTGTTGAAAGCAGAGGTGGAGGAGTCCAAGAAAACTCCCTTGACAGCTCCGGTATCAAGTGAAGAGTGTGTATTATCGTAGCCATAACGTTCAGAGGGCTTCTATTTGATTTATAAACAAACTGGAAATGATCATCGACAGTTTTTAGCGTGTCCTCCAATTTAGAGAGGAGGTGATTCTCAATCACTTTCAACCAGACAGATTATAGGAATTCGAAGACTTCGTGGCCCAAAAATCAGAATGGCACGATGGCCAAAGACGAAGGTCGGGAATGAATAATATTGGTTATTATTCAAACAATAGTGAGGGCCCGACCTGGGCCGAAAACGCCGACAAGGCGCGATGCTTAGCGCCCGCTGCAGGCGAGTCCTGTCTGGACACACGTGGGTCGTGTCGTGGTAAAACGTGGGCGCCGGCCAAGTGTCGTCGATGTTGTCTTAATTTATCCACGTTAAGGTCACAGTATGCGCTGTTGTGTGCGTTAGCCAATGGGATGCCAGTCCAATGGATGTCATGCGTCTGGAATAAATAAACACCATTTAAGGACACTACAAGATGAGTCTATACTTCACAGGTCCAGCAGAACTATTGGCCGCTTTCGGAATAGGTGTTATAGCAACATCTCTCCATTCCGAAGGAAAGGAGCAATCTCCCAACGAATAATTGACGAGCTTGGTGACAATCGGAGAAATCTCGCGGTGACAGATTTTAAGAACTGCGCGAGGGAAACTTTCCGGACCAGTGGCTGTGGAGCTCTTGAGGCCAGCCAACATTTTGAAGATAGAGGATTCGTGAGGAGGTAGAAAAGCGCCTGGATTAAAAGATCTAACGTGAGGCACCGCGGAATGGTCAGCGGATTTGAAGAACGCATTGTGGTCTTCTACGGTTAATCGAAAATATCATAAGATTCATATAATTCGGACGCATCTTACAACCGTCAAATACTTGAACATCGTTACAAATACCAACAACCAACATTAGCATGCTTCATTGACTTCCACGCGGCATTCGAGCGAGAGTTCGTATTTACGGCTGCCCTATGTCCCAATGCCGTGGTGGACTGGGTCACTGACTATAATTTGTCCCTCATCTTATTATAGGAGATCCGGAATTCGCGGAGACATTCCTGGGAGACATCCCAACTACCTAGCAAACGGTTCAGTAATATAAATACGGAACCTTGAAAACCAAAGTCTTCTCGAAATTCTCCGACTACCCCTACATTCCCCAACGATGTGCGCCAGTGGAGTATATCCTGGCGCACATCCTGCGTCCAATCCTACGTCCAGATGCCTACAGACCTTGCCACTGCGCGTCGACGACACAAGGAGATTGGAAGTATTCGATCAGAGGTGTCTACAACAAATCTCAAAGGTGGACGCCGTGACCAGCTGTCAAAGATCCTATCTACTGGCCACAACGAATTAGAAAGGCTGCAGGCAGAATTCATATCTCTCATAACATAAATAACAAGATAGCGCTCTTGTTGATCGTTTAAATATGGCCGCCTTGACGTCAAAATAACAACAGAATAGTTTAAACAACGGAGACACGCTCACAAAGAGGCAGACAAGAAACACAAGAAAGTGGAGATATCGAATTGAGGAGGATACAACGACGGGTGGGGGGGGTGGTGGTCAGAAGGGAGGCACTTCTTAAAAGGCAAAACGGTTCTGGGGATCGCGAGGCGTCTAGGCCTCGTACTCGTAGACAAGGATGTTGGGTGCGGTTGGGTGGTGGTTAGTCGGGCAGTCGATTGGCGAGTCGGGCGTCAAGTTGGCAGTGGCAGTGGCACCGAGGGGCGTTCGTTTGGCGCCGGTCTGAACGCTGGAAGAGGTCACACGCCCGAGGCTACTCGAAGCAGCAGGTGCTCGTGACGGCGGGCATATGGGAGCGGGCGATTCTTTGCCATTCGACGAATACATCCCGTCCGAACCGTTGCCTGCAGATAAAAACGGTCACCCTTAGAGTCTGTTAGAAAAACGTAACCGATTAACGCGCCGGTCTTCTTTTTCAAGTACGCTTAGATCGCGGGGGGTGAGGTGGGGTAGTCCGCAGTGCCATTGAGATGGTAGTTAATCTCCTCGCATTGATGGCGAGGGATCTGGGTTCTACCCCTCGGGGGACGTTGGGGACGCTACCTGTAAACCTATTCCCGCGAATCTTCATGGTACACCCCAATGGAGACAATTTATTCACTTGTAGGATATTGCCGCTCAGGTTTGAATTTATTTTGCCACTGTGACAGATCGATAGCAACGACAAGGTCATTACTGCGCTCATATGAAACTGGGCCAAAAAGCAAAAAGAATGGAGGATTCGCGGGAAGAGCGTTAGATTCTTGTTTGGTTGTAGAAACACTGGAACCAGAAGATAATGCAACAATATATTCCAGTCACCAAAAATCGAAATTCACGAAATGAATAAATAGGAAGTCATTAGTAATCGATTTGTGAAGCAAAGCCGTAGATAAGAGCTATTTTACCGGGGAAGGCGTTGTTGCAATAGGGTAAATGAGACCGTGTTCCCAAATCTAAGAAAAAGCCCAATTGATACCCTTGAAATACAACGATTTCATCGATGCCGAGAATAGAGGAAAGATTAACTAGGCCGCAGGGCAATTATTATGGGGCACTTGCATGGAAAACTCGGTTGCAAGGAAAATGACTCACTCGTTCGCGTTCTCGACTCTTCTCCGTAGCTTTCAGCTCCACTTTTGGACGAATCGTCTACCGATATGGCATCACTAAGGCCATGCACAGAGTAGGCATCTGCCCCACCAACTCCCTGGCCTGGAGCCTGTCTACTGATAGAGACAGCAACGTCATCATCCTCTCCCTCAGAAGACGGCTCCAACTCAATTTCAGTCTCCCTGAAGAGCCCTTTGTCCTTGGCAATCATCCGGGTGCTTCCCACGGCGGCTTTACTGATTGGCTTCTTCTGTTGTGCCTGCCTCCCGCCACTACTGCCGGCTCCATTGATGCCCAGTTCTGACGTAAGCACCTGCATCCGGTAGAAGTCACGGCAGTCCTTGTGTCCACAGCTCACGGCCAGTTGCCTGAACGCGGCGGCAGAGGTAGCAGAGTCGATACGCAAGTCGCTATTCACATCAGGCATGCTCCTGAATGACTTGATTCTCTGCAGGTTTTCGTAGCGATATCTCGACGGCTGCTGTTGTTGTTCTTGTTGTTGTTGTGGCCTCTGAGTGAATGATGCAGAGGAGCAGGTAGAGGAGTCTGAAACATCCGAGGAGGGAGAGGAGGGAGAGGAGGGGGACGGATCGGAGGAGCAGTGACTGGAGGACCTCGTGGATGTCTCGTATTTGATACAATCCCTTGACTCGAAGAGTCGTTGCGATGCCGCTGCTGCAGAGACCAGAGGGCGTGGGCGCTCTGTTGGCCCCATCATTCGGCATTTGGGCACGTGAACCGTCGTCTGGGAGGGCTCAGGCATGTCGAGTGAGTTTGGCTTTTGTCGTAGAAAGGTATCGCACCGATTCTGGGGTTGGTTGTGCCAGTTATCGCGCTTATTATGGCTGTTGTGGTCGTAGGTGCACTGGATACTGGATTCTCGAAACTGATAGCCATCTGCGGTCTTGCTAGAATCGCCCCGATCTAAAGAGACGAGAGAATATCACGCGATCTAAAAATCTAGACGGCACTCGCTGGCCATCTCTGTCGAAAATCGAGAGTTGCAGGCGATTTGTGGTTAATCTTGAGGACGACCGCTAAGACCAAAACGTATCCAATCAATATTTCGCCGGCAGGGAAGCAGCATCCGGTCCTCGGGGACTCTCTCTCTATCTCCTCATTTCAAAATTCTCCAAGATACCATCAACCGGTTGAGATAAGTTGTTGGCACGTCTGCTGTCGCCTTAGACCGAGCAGATCCAGGCCAAAAAAGTGAGCGACGGGTCTCCGATTATTTACCGGAAAAAACGTTTCCCCGATTTGAGTGTTTCACAATGTACGCAAGCCAAATGCTCGGCCAAATTATACTGCCGCGTGTCACGCAATTTTCACCGCCAAACCTACTCAAATCCGAAATCCGGCCTTTCTCGGGCAGGCCTTTGCGTTGCTTGTCTCCACAGAAACGGTGACGCGATATCTCATGACCTGTTGGTGTTTCGTTTGTATAACTGGTGGGGGTTATGCACATTTCCCGAAGAAAAACAAATTAAGTTTCGATAGGAAACGTTTTTTCCCTCGAAATTCATTAAAATGCTTAGTTTTTTACTATTTTACTATTTTGGCCCATTTCTCATGTTGCACCGGCTTTCGTGCCTTTCAGCGATCGTTGCTTCAGGCTCCTATTGGTCCATCTATTGATCATTGTGCTGGGCTCCTATTGGTCCATCCCATTTGTTAAAGATTCTATAGATCGTGCCTTGTCTTAACTGTCATATAATTCTAAAAATAAATGGACGGCTTCGTTGTGAGCCTGACTACATCTGTTGGCTTGTCTATCGAAGAAGTAACACCAATTCGGCCATTTACTGCTCGTAACCATGACGCACTTCGACCCCACTTCCTTGACTCTGCCCACACCAATTCTTCTTCCTCATGGTTTTCTTCGACATCGTGGGCAGGCAAAGCAGTGAAGATCGTTGGTTTGTAGTCGAAGAGTCTTTTCCGAGACTTTTACAGACACTAGTGATGCATTGACGAGACACTTCGGCCCCATCGGGGTTTGCGTGATTCAGAAAATAAGAGGAGTAATCATTTTTACGACGATATTCCGCGATTTTTCCACCCGAGGTTGGAGACAAATGCAATTCTCTATTGTCGACAAAACAACCCCTGATTCAATTTGATATTTCATCAATAATTAGAAGCTTTGCTTATCTCTCAATCTGGCATTTTATATAAAACAATGTTCGATTGAGTCATGCCAGACAGTACACAGCCTGACCAGGTAGTCTCTCTCAGCAACAGAGCGACAATGCCGACCACCGTAACACCTTCAGCATGCACAAACAGCGGCCTCCATTTTACTATAGTAATGGTAATCGTCTCTCTGGGTTCCAACTTGACACTTTTTGGGGCCGAACTTTGTCTCAATTGTTCTTGTCAATTTATCTAGCTGCCCTTTCCTTTATTCTTGTTAAGGCATTCTGTCTCTTCTATGGTGAAGCATGCCATAAGATGATCTAGAAAACAATGTTTGTTTTTCGCAGTTGTAAAACGCACGTGGAGGTTGGGGATTTAATTGGATTTTCGTGTATTTGAAGGAACGAGTTTAGTGCATTTGGATTTCTAACCGTTTTGCAAGCCGATTAGCGAAGCGATTGTCGAACAGTCTGCTGACGACCGATTTGCTGCAGATCACACAACATGGAGTCTCCTCAAGGTTTTCTGCGAGTGGACATTTTTACAACCTTCGATTGCTTCGTTCGGCCATCAAAGACGCCTGACAATTCCTGGGCGTTACGTTCAACAAACGCCCTGTTCTCGTTTGACCATGGAGATGCCACAAATTTCGTCTGCCATTTTAAAATAATTTGATTTTTTTCTGGGCGGAGCAGATATAGCTACTACCCTACTACTCTATTCACGTGACTCCTCCCATCCCATCTTTTCTAGCTGACAGAATGGAAATCGATTCTCACATTCTTAATGAAAGGACAATGATGATTTTATCGATTTATCGATTTATATTAATTGCCAATGGATCAGAATGTCTCGAATGTTGTCGTGGATGGATGAAGTGGACAATTTTCGAAAAGACCTATATATACTCCAAGAAACGTCAGTTTAAAACATTTTATTGTGGACGGTAGCGTTGTTAAAAAGCACATCAAATGACCTACTCACGATACTGCAATATACAAGTTGAACACCCCTAGGCGACCCCCAACATCACATAAACGAGATTCTAGGCTAGAACTCCACGGAACGAGCCCACAAAGAGAGCCGCCCAGTCACTCTGCAACAACAACAACAACAACAACAACAACAACAACAACAACCTACGGTGGACCGGTCTACTTTTTTTGGAGCGCTTTATGGATGGTGCCATTCAGTGGAGACGCCATTACACGTTTGCCAAACTTTATAAACTTTAAGTGTTTAATTTGCTTTTCTTGCCAATTTTCCTATTTGTTGACTTATTCGTAATCTTTATCGTCGTGGTCACAACATTTTAAAATGAAAAAGAAGACAGTAGAAACAATCATGAAAATAAAATCACCAATACCCCGCAACAAGACCACTACTAACCTAACAGCAAACTAAACACCCATGGCTACCTCGAAATGCGGTTGTGCGTACGTATAACCAGGAACTACTTACACAATTTTCGTCTATTGTGGCCAATTGATGGGGTATTGTGCTGCTGCTGCTGCAATCGATTTTGGTGCACCAAATCCACATCAGATTGCCACACTCCCCTGGGTTGGCTGCAGCCGCCGCTGCTGTATTGATTCGCCGGCACTGCGCCAGCAACAGCAATTGATTCGCCGAAATATCGATCCCTCCGGGCGACGGATGAGGCCGCTGGGGCGACGGATGAGGCAGCTGGGGCCTTCGACGACGACATCGAGGAGGCATTTCTGTTTCCCAAAGGAGCGTGAGGCTGCCACAGCGACGTCTTCGTGTCGCTATTGGTCAATGCAAAAGAGGGCATAGCGGCTGCCCCACATCCCAGCAGAGGATCCCCAGACGTCGAGAGAACTACGCCTGCATCTCCAGCATCTCCTGCATCGTTGCTTTCGTCCTCGTCCTCGTCGAATTCAAGATTAATCTCACTCATATCCATAACAATGTCCCGGGGGTAGTTCGCGGGTTCATGGACCGGCGTCTTCCTCGTGAAGGGGTTTTTTCTCTTGTTATTGTTCGATGATTCTGTTGAGGAGAGGAGCTTGTAGTCGCTGGCGTCTGGGGGCAGTTTGATCTCGATAACACGGTGATGACTCGCCTCTTTCCTTTTTCGGCGAATAGCGAAAACTAAAAAAACAATAATCAAATTAACAGTTGCCCTTGTTAATACAATTCAAGTGTTTTAATTAAACGAAACATGTTACCAACTCGTCAGTTCTTGTAATATTTGTGTTCAATTAAAAATTTGAATCGAAAACACCACCTTTGAGCAACAGGTTGCTTCGAAATATTATTTATTGGTGGAGGGATTTTGGCGAGAGACACACATTTGAAAGGTCTCTGTCTGACCGGCGTAGAACTTGACCGAATCTCTGCAGCCGAAGGGGTTGTAAAAGGGTTGATAGGTTCTCGAAGTTTGCACAACGGTGTCTTATTTCGTCGATGAAGAGCTGCTCAAGCCATTGACGCCAATTGCGTACCACAATCTGACATAAGTCTTCGGTCAAATGTTTGCGTCAGCCGTCGGCAATCCATTAGTCTACGGTTGTGAAATGTGGTCACTGAGTATCTACGGCAGGTGGCTGGTGGTGGTATTCAACCAGCGGTGTCTTCGACAAATCTCTTAAACAGACTGGCGTGACCAGTTTTCCAACGACGAAATAAGACGAAGTTGTTTTGACAACGAGAAGCTGTTTCCACCCTTTTTCTACAACGCCGTCGACTACCATGGTTCGTCTACGTGCGTTCTATGCCGGCCAGTCGACTTTAAATCGGTCACCAACCAATCAAGCAGATGTGCAAGGTGCTGTGCTTGCGGAAAACAAATTAGTAGTATTAATGTCATATGCAGCTTTGAGTGAAATAAAAGCTAGGGTTTTTCGGGCAAATTGACTCACACATGCAAATCGCAGTGACAACAATGAGTACAAGCGAAATGGACCCGATGATGGCGGCGTGCTTCTCAAAGTCCGCCCGGTCCTCCTGGGCCTTCTCAAAGGCCGCTTTGTCCTTCTCCTTCAGCTGATCGGCCGTCTCCTCGACGTTCTCCACCACGTTCTCCACTTTGTCTACACCAACAAAAGGTCAACTGGTTACAGGGGGCACCTCCTATTTCTATCTACAGTTTCCCTAAGCGGTCCCCACGACGACGATGACCTACTGCCACCCCAAACGGTACTGGATACGACCTCCGAAATGTCTATTAAGAGTCATTAAATAATATTGAGGTTCGAAAATGTAGCGGACGGAGGTTGGTGAAAAGAGCAACTTTTACATTTATCCGGCGGAAATGTTTCCCAGTTCTCGATTCGTCATGTTATTTGTGTTGCATGGAAATCATTAGATTGCACCCACCAACTCTGAATATCTACCAAATCTGAATATCTCCTATGGTGATGATTAACACATTTGGAGTTAAAACGAGGTTACCGAAACCCCTCACCAATTGTATTTTTCCTGTGGAATTTAAAGGTCAAATCAACTGGCCGAGAACCGCTTTTAAGGCCAACGAATTTTGCTTGCAACTTCAAGTCGTGATTTCACGTGCAGGCTACAGAAAAACATTCATGCGAATAACAACTTATCCAAGCCCTGTGTTTGACGGGTATTTTACGAACAGAGCTGCTGGCATCACACATTCTGGGTAATTTTAAAGATGCCTGGTTTGATTCAACAACAGAGTAAGTGAAGGAAGTGGATTAGAAAATCGATACAGCGGCCGATTAACGCAAACCCGGCGTCTTTCAGACGGGGCGCGGCTTTTATTCGCGAGCATTATCTAGCCGACGCAATAACTCACCGGTTGTGGATAGGGCTTCTTCCCATGGCTGCCATAACACGTTTACCCAACTGTAGTATATGCGTCGAGGGTTTTATTTGCTTTCTTCCTAATTAACCTTCTCTCTCTCTGTTCCTGTATTCGTGAAACTTATTCCCATTGTAAATTTCAATGCCGAAATTAGTGGTCTTCGTGGCCTTAATCAAGCGAACACCATTATTATTATTATTATTATTATTCTACCAATAAGCAATTTCATAATTGAAAGCTGTGATCTCTGAGAGAGCATTTGACAGGATTCATCAAGCCAAATTTCACTTCAAATCATCTTTCCAAATAAAAGTTGTGTTTAGCAGTTGAAAGTTAAATAAATAAATTCGCATATCAAAATTCAAATATCGACAGGAGAAGCTGAGAAATTGGCTAATTTACAGTTTGGTTCCATAACGTTTTACTATACCTTTTTGGTTTAAGAATAAATATTCCAGTAGGAAGGGAAATCGGGGTTTAAAACCTTCTAAAAAGGCGGCTTCTCTGCGTTCTGTGGTTTATTATTACACTGAATCAATCGATGAATCAGAAATTTGACGAATTTCTATACTAACCAGGTCGAATTGTTCCGTACATTCAATAAGGCGTCAAAGCGAATCCCTGATTTCGCTCAATTGTGTCGGAGCGAGCATATTAAGAAACAATCTTAGGGGGTGGAAAGTTTTGGCTGGGTGGATCTCTTACCGGGGTTGCAAGCCACGTCACCTTCGTCTCGTCCCTGGGGACAATTCACTGTGCCGTCGCACCAGAGCGACTTGTGGACGCAGTAGGTGTCGTCACATGCCCGCAAATCGGGAGTGCAGCCTACAAAGACCAACAAAACAACATCAACAACTCAACAACTCGAATAGTGTTTATCCTCTGCCGCCATTGGTAGCCATTGGGGGTACAATCTTCATTTACCTGGTCAATTTGGTGCCCTTTTCTAGGAAATTGCCCATGTTGTTAAATTGTGTAATCTTTAATACCCAACGAATATTAGACGATTGTCGTTTTGTCTATTTAATGACCAATTTCGTGTAAAATATTCATTTTGCAGGAGAATTTCCTTTGGTTAACGCTTCTTTGATGAAATATATAATTGCGATGTATATTAATTTTTTACGATTAAAAAAGATCAGGTTAACACTACGATACCAAATAAATTTAATTCACTTGGTCTCGCGAATACCTTGAACACTTTCATGAATCTCTGAGTCCGTTCGTTATGATATCTTGGACAGACAATCAACTGACTGGTGTGACAAGATTAGTTCACCGATGGCCACTATTGGCTGCCTCTTTTATTTTCCAAAAACGAATTAAATTGCAAAATATTTGTTTTCCCCCAGTTGGGTTTCCGTGGGCACGGCTAAAAAGTGTGCCATTCACTCGACCAATCAACCAATCACAAAGGAGGAATTCGCAGATAGGATGGGGTGGTGTGCTTGGAAGAACAATTATAAAAATTTCAATAGAATTGGAAAAATAACGTTTCTCAATTCCTGAATGTGACTTGTGAAAATTGGGTGGTTGTGTTAGGCGACAACGGGACATCTATTGATGTTGGTATGTCCAGTTTAGGTTTAGCTGATTGTGCACTGCTCTATGTTGGTAATAATAATAATATTCGCTTTATTAAGGTCACGAGGACCAACACTTTCAGCATTAAAATTTACAATAAACAAAAATGTTACAGGAAGTGACGATTATACGTAGAAAATGCAGAATAGGTTAAGAATAAAAAAAGTAACATCGAGGTAAATTGGCAAGAAAGGCCAATTTAACCTACGAAGTATACAAAGTTTGGCAAACGGGAAATGGCGGCCATTGAAAGGCAGCCCTATCCAAAACGCGCGCCTATATATTGGTCTGCTTAAAGCAGATGTCGTTTACGATAGTAGACGAAAAAAGTGGCCGCCTAATGTACGGGCAAAGATGAGTGAACAACCAGTGAATTGACATTGAATAATGGTCGCATGGATGGAGAGCATAGGTAAGCAACCGTAAAACTAGAGGGTAATTATTTAGGCATGCGGTTTGAGCTTACACAAAGATACAGAGACGACGGCATCCACATGATCGCTCCAAGTTAAAGGCTCCAAGTTAAAAATAGTGCGCAGAAATGTTTCTCTTGGGCCCGAGGCGAAATTGTGGGGTGAAGCAATCGTCGGCGTGTCAACATTTGATGGAGACGCATTTTGCTGCGTTCAGCAGATGGCTATTCTCTGCAGACCAATCTACCACCCCAGTGAGGCGCCCCTCCAACCCAGCTGTTGGGAATCCTCATTCGTCTCTCTCAGGCAGGTCGTCAGGTCGTCCGCGCACTACTCTTTTTCTATCTCTTCCTTCTAGAGGATGAGCCGCCTTTAAAGGTATTTCCTCGAAGACTTCTCTTGGAAATAATAGTAGTAGTAGTAGTAGTTGTAGTAGTAGTATACTGGTGTAAGCGTCCCCTGCAGCACAACCTGAAGAGTTGGAAGTGGCTGCCGCTGCCGCTGCATCGTCATCAAACACTTAACCAACCCGGCCAACAGCCACACGTAGGGAACTCCGGCTGGTGAGATAATGGATGATGTAGCATCTGGTTTCCGGCAACCGGCAGCCTCCGGCAGTCGCTGGATGATAAGAGGCGCATGCCGAACGAACAAAACCTCCCTCCCTCCCGAACTAGACAGCGTGAGGATGGTTTCGGTCTCATTAGATTCTGTGGACTGATGAAACATTAACCATTAGACTATACAAGTTTGCAGCGTCCTTCACTTTCTCCTGCGGATCAACACCATTTTTGCATATTCTTCTGTAGCAACCTTAACATGAACCAAAATGATTAAGTGCGCCATTCGAACATTTGGATAACTATAAAAAAATGATAGCAAATATTAACTGATGCCATATCAATTCCATCAACTTTTTTCTTCTCTCTGTTACTTATCGCTCATTTCAGTTCATTCCATTCGGCGAAAACGTACTTCCTGCCTTCGTAGGGGACAGCGAGGTCAATGTGAAGGTAAAATTCGGCAGCATCGCGAAGATGTCCGGCTCGAACTTGGCAGTCTGCAGACCGCCAGCACCACCGCCTCTCGACGGTGCCAGTCCACCCGACGGGACAATCTGATCGGCCGCCAGTCCAGACTCAGGCTCCAGTGTCGTGGTAGTCGGTGAGTACCTGGAGGGCTTTGCGACGACCATGCGAATGACGAGACGCGGGGCGCGTGCGAGGAACTCCGACTTCTGTTGCTCCTCCTCCCCCCCCTTCTGATTGGAGGAGGAGGAGGAAGCTGCGGACGAAGAGCTGGATGACGACGACGACGAGGGTGATGAGGAGGAGGAGGAGGAGGAGGATGCGGACGAAGACGTCGCAGAGAAGATGCAGAATCGGTCGACGGACGGACAAGGCGGGGAGGACTCAGCAATTGTGTTGCCGGAGGCGTAAACCTCCATGAAGGTTTGCCTTCCGTCCAATTCGGAGTCTGGATCTGGCACTACTTGAGTGTAACCTTTCACTTAAAGGAAGCGTTCATAAAAGCGTTCATCGAATTTGTGCGCGTCTGGTTGTCTACTAATTAATGGAAATCGACCAAGGTTTCTCTCTCTCTCGCTCTGTCAGTAGCTAAGTTCAATCAGGCCTCTGCTCACCTTTGTTCAGATTTATCGCTTTGTTATTAAACACATGGGAGAACAGTGACACCGACCCTTTCCGTTCGGTTGCACAGAAGTTGATGGCATTTCGTTGTTTTAGGATGATCGCATCGCAACTCCAAGCAACTTCTATGGGCACTTGAAAATGATTGACGTGGAGAAGAATCTAGAATAGTAAAAAATAAGATTTTCTAGCTAATTATACGCAGGATTTCAAAAGGGAGGAGGCTGAAGTTGGGAGATGTTGAAGAGGGTTTGAATTGAAAAAGCGGAGGAGAATGATGTTGTCGAGTGGGAGGAGCAGCATGAGGACAATTTTGAGGCTGCAAAAGCTAGGGAGGGTGGGCCCATAGGGGTGTGGTTCTCACATGAGTTCCAGGATGTGAGCGGATGTCGAAGACGGCTTCGAGGGGTTTTTTTCTATCCTCGATGGTGAGGAATTCGAGTTGACTTATGAGGTATTCGCTATTGAGAGTCCACTCCTCATCTTTGTCAAACTGGAGCGTGTAGGACCTACCTGGAATATATAACCAGCGAAACAACATTCGATAGAAGATTTTTTGATTGGACTGGTGATATAAACGGAAAACCGATTTGCTTTGGATTGGAGAAAATTACGAAATTCTTACAAATCGGTTTAAATTCCATAATTTAACGAGCATCTTTAGGTCATTCAACAATAGTTTAAAAGATAAAGAAATTCAGCTTCGGCAATTCACTGTTCTGTTCTTTGAAGAATCTTTGTTGTGGAAATCTGATCTCGTAAAGACTTCGAGTTAACAAGAGGAGGAGCAACCCATAGTATCATGCTATCTATCCAGTGAATTGCAACCGAAAAACAACGAAATTGAGAATTAATCGACATATCAAAATGGCGGCCAGCCTTTTGGATGCAACCAATCAAATAATGCGAATGTTACCCATGTTAAGTGGATGGTAGAAGGTGTTTATCGAACTCACGCAATAGGGAGTTTGTTGGTTCCAGTTTGTCTACAATATGAAAGAACGCAACAGTTTCCTCTTCGTTTTTCTGTACAAGGTCATTGTTGTTTTCGAAACAAGAACAACTCACCGCCTTCTTCTTGGAGGCCTTCGTTTGTTTCATCGCCTAGAAGAAGAAATAAACTTTTGGATTTCGGAGAAAGCCCGGCTCACGTGAGTCATTCAGCCCTGAGTAACTCATGGCTGCCCTCTTGAATCCTATTTGTCAGCGCTTTTCGCGTGGCCATCGCCTCCTCCTGCAAGAGGATGAGTCGGCTGCTTCATGGATGGCATTTCCATGAAGATTGTTGCGGAAATTTTAAAGGTGGCTGCCACCCCATGGGACGGAAGTGACCACTGCTGTATCATCCAACACCGCCATAACACGTGGGCCGTTCACACAGGTTCGTTATTCAATTTCGGATGATACAGCGGCCGATTAACGCAAACCCGGCGTCTTTCAGACGGGGCGTGGCTTTTATTCGCGAGCATTATCTAGCCGACGCAATCACTCACCGGTTGTGGATAGGGCTTCTTCCCATGGCTGCCATAACACGTTTACCCAACTGTAGTATATGCGTCGAGGGTCTTATTTGCTTTCTTCCTAATTAACCTTCTCTCTCTCTCTGTTCCTGTATTCGTGAAACTTATTCCCATTGTAAATTTCAATGCCGAAATTAGTGGTCTTCGTTGCCTTAATCAAGCGAACACCATTATTATTATTATTATTATTATTATTATCAAAATAGCCTAGACGGCCGTTGATGCACTGCTGTCAATGGTGTCTGCGAATATCCAAATATGGGAGTCGGTCCTAGCTCACCCAGCTTCTCGAAGTGGAAAACAGCTCTGAATCCGGCGTGTGGGAGGGTGTTATCGCTGCGGAATCGAAGCCACAGAAATCGACTAGTCGATCTGATTGGAGCATCTTCGGGAGGTGGTAGGCGCGAACAGAACCGACCAATGAGAGGTGAGAACCCATAGGCACCATCACGCACTTCGAAAAAGTCCATGGAACAGAGGGAGTCCGGCTCGATCGCGAATGGTCGCGTTATATGCAGTATGATGCGATGCTTCGGCGATGGCGCTAGAAAACAAACCGCCGTTTCTTATTGGTATCCCACCTTTCCTCACTCTCCGCATGAATATTCCGCGCGATCACGTATCCTTTTCCTTATTGGTCAGGAAAAGTCTTCACGCCTGCGTCATATTCGCTTCTGAGTGTTTACTATGTTAGTGCTTATTGGGGGCTCTTATTGGTCGACTGATTTCATTGGCTCCATCTTCATCAAACGGTCTGTCTGAAAAGACACAATTAATTAATGGCCTGAAGAATATTGAAAACGGTGTGGTTTCGAGGTCGTCTCTCCCGGTGGAGCAATTCGTTGTATGAGCCCCACCCAACCCGAAAATGAAGCAGTGAACTAAATTCATTGTCTATTCAGGCAAGAAGTATATAAACGGTAACCACGATGAATGATATCTCTGGACAGCGACGAATACTTACTGCGGTTGAGTAGACGATGACTCTGCAATTTCTGCGACACATTTGTAACACCTTCACCCGCACACATCACTACATTTTTAATCTCCTCTAAAGTAGACATCAATTTCGCGGGCTGATTATTTTCTTACCGAAGACGAATGCTTTAATTAGTCGACTATACCACGTGATTGACCACTTACCTTAGGATTCGCAAGCACATTCGTTGCAGCGACAGATCGATATGTTTGATAGATTTTAATCAAATGACACCTCCTCTGATTCGATTGCATCTATTTTTAAATAACCACCGAAATCTATTGAACATTACGTGTAAATAACAGTATGTTCGCGATTTTCATCACGGTGCTTAGTAAACATCTGCTCGTTTCGGTATCTTTGTTGTTTGTTGGAATGCATAAAAGTAAATTATTGTGTTGATATGGAATCATTGAGAAATTATATCATTACTTTTAATTTACTTACTAACAATCTCGATATAATCACCAATACGGACTATTCCTACTTCTTATTTGCGTCTACCGATCAAAGGATGGCTCTGGAATGACCGATTTTCTTGTGAAAGTGTGACACCATTCACCCCGTCTCAAAGGCTCTGGACTTTATCTGCTCAAGAAGAAAGGCGATTGAAATGTTTCCAGATGAATTATTTAAGTGGAGTCGAGAGATGGGGTTGATTGGATTACGCGGTCCAATCATTTAGCGACACTCAAAGCAACGGTTTAAGAAAACAAGGACTTGCATTGGGAATTAAAATCGACTCACCGACTATGCGTTTTATGCACTCGATGTTGTTGGGGTAGTTGTTTGGGAACCCCGGCGATTGGAAGGCGTATTCACGAGCATATTTTCGACCGCCAGAGGCGAAGTCCCGTCCAATGGGCAACTCGTTGAATATGTCTGCGGGCGATGCGGCCTTGGAGCCCCGTAGAATATTTTTTGAGGTTACGAAAGCCTTGCAGATGTCTGGTTGCTGGGGCAAGTCGCCGATCACTGTCTCGTTGATAGCACGCCGACTTCGTCCTATGCTCGAAGTTTGATTCGTCCATTGATGATGATGATGATGATGCTGCTGGACGTCTTCCAATGTGCTTGAGACAGCGACCAGAAGGAGGGGAAGAATGAGAAGAAGGTGATGAATGAGGTAGATTGGTGAGTGGATGGAGGAGAAGGAGGAGGAGAAGAGTATCCGGTTCGGCATAGAAATCATTTTCTGTGGTGGGCGGTGGGGGAAATAAGAGATCATGAATAAAAGGGCACTTGGGTGCGTGGGAGTACCTATCAGCGCATTCTTTCTTTCTGCAAACTGTTTCGCCCACCGTAAATTTAGTAAAGCTATATCAGTTACATCACGTCACCGCTCAATGTAATCTTCGGTCATTTGAATCCTACTGAATCGTCCTTATTGTCCCCAGCATTTCGACTAACCCCCTTTTGTACAGTTGAATGCTGCTACTTCTAAGACCACCACTTCAACAAATACGACTTAAACAGTCAAAAGTAGTATGATCATCGAAAACCATAATCGGCTGGATTGCCAGAACCGACGTCTCACCTGTCGATAAGGGCGAACCTCTGCCGATGATGGTCTGGGAATTTATCCAAAGATAAAAAGGGTTGGTGAACCGCGTTATTCCCCAAGAGGCACCATCCTTATTCTCTCTATTTTGACACCCACGCACGCCACCATACATACCACCAACATTCTGGACAAGTGATTCATATCTCAAGGTCGGACTGGTAGTTAATCATTTTAATATCCCGACCTAGAGTCGTTATGCCCCGCTCTATTCCCAGTGGCCCATTTAAGCCAACTCACATGTATAACTAAACTAGTAAATCTAATGTCTTAGACTGTGTTCATTCGATTAATCTACCGTTTTCTAGATGGCGATGGTGTCTTTCGTTCTAGTAATTTTATAAAGACACGGAAAATCTACAACAAAACGAATTCGCGACATCCGCTCCCTTCAAGTGACCTCAGCCTTCGGTGTCAATGGGGCCCTTTTTGGAACAAAGATAAACATTTTATTTCTCCAAAAGGTCTGTGTTCGGGGAGCCGGATCTCGCCGTGAACACATTTTTTTCCTTAGAATCTGATCATACAATCGAGAGATTTCACATTTTCAAAAATTGAGCTTTGTTGGGGGCATACATTTTGAGTGTTTCGCCGACACATCTTCGTGTCATCGTGACCATTAGCTCCGGGCATGTTGTTCACTTTAGCTCACGTTGGCAGTGATTCGGTGGATGCTGTATATCGTTATAGCTCCGTTTCTTCCAATATGCGAGACTCACGTGAGTAGCGAGGCGCGGTAAATGTAACAGGACAGTTGAGTCACGAATACCCCTCCGTTTCGTGTGGGCGGTGTGTTTTAATTTGAGTTAATATTTAGTGAAGGCATCACCACTTTTTTGGTGTGGGGCCTTTTGACGGCCGCCACCATTAAAAATAAATTATTTTGCTTTTTTTGGAAAATCTGTTTCTTTCAAAACATCTTCATCGATCTTATTTACTTCACTTATCAAAAAACAATTACCTTTGTTTTAACTCATCAATTTCATGGATTTACCATTGATCAAACGAAAATACTCGCGAAAACAGCTCACTGAATACCGAAAAAACTTTATTGTTGACGCAAGTCCATATCTGAGACCCTTCTAAAGTGCAAATCGCTGTCTCACAGGTTATTTTGTAAAAAAGCATCGATTAATCAATATGTTCCTTGATAATGAGGCTTTAATCAACCGATCGCATGAGAACAGCGGGTTTGTGCCTACAACTGCTGCACTCTCTAATCCCCTCCCATCCCCTCTATTCTACTTTATCTGAATGTAAATCTCTTCGACCAATGCGTAGACTAAACCGTTCAATACCCACAAGAACGGCGGCATATCGCAATTCGGTTATTCCTTATTTGTCCCGATTTTAAGTTTCACCAGAGCAGGTGAAACAGGAACTAAAAGACAATTTTCACATCTAATACTTGTTATACTGCCTCTTTTAACTGCTGAAAGTTTTGGTCCTTGTGACCTCAATAAAGCCACTACAATTAATATTATTATTACCAATTATTTCGACGTACCTGGATATGTAATTTTAAACAAAAAAAATAATTAATTCATTCCGCCGCTAGTAAGAATGCACAAAATCAGATTGTCATGGCCCACTTGCTGGCCTGTGTCGAATAATGTGAATATTTTGAAATAAAATTAACAAACCCACTTTCTAGTCTTTGGGAATGGAGGGGCTAGGCAACGGACGATTTTCAGTCGTATCGCTGGATAATCCACTAAGGCCAGAAGAATAGGAAGGAAGAGGAGGCAGAGAATGAAGAAGAGAGGAGGAATGTTGAAATTGTCTTCTGTGATGGCCGTACCCGGAGGCAACAAATGGTCTGAATGCGCATTCCGTCGTGTTTGTCCATTCGCGCACCCATGCTACGCCAACGGGGCGTTTTGGTGGATCGCGTGCGCGCAGCCAACTTCGAAAGCTTCCACCTCATTGGACAATGTACAACACGGAATCAGAAGCCAATGACAATCTACCCTTTCGGTTGTACTGTGTTCTTTACTTAAATTTCCGAGGAAATCGCACAACTGTTAATCTATCCCGTTATCTACATAAACCCCAACAAATATGTGCAAAGAAATACCTTTCTTGAAAATTCGTCCAATGCTCTTTCATTTCTTTTCTTTCTCGGCACAAATTTGAATGAGTTTATAAGGAATCGGGAAATGTTTTCGTTAATTTTCGGCGTATATCTAATTGCTTCGACTCTCTATCAAATACATTGGTACACAAAATCGTCTAAGGTTACCTTAAATAATAAATATAAAATGCTGGCGGGTAGCATTTTGTTGAGACCGGCGCACTTAGGACACCGTCAACGGTGTTAACAAAGTGGTGGCGCAGAGAGTGGATAGAAGCTATTGCACGAGCACGCAATAATAATGCAAGGGAAGCTTTGTGCATTATATTTTCAACCAGCTTCAAGTTTCCTTTCAGACTCAAATAACTTCCCTTGGGAAGGTTCCAACGATTTCAATTTTGTTTTACATTTACCATTTTCGTGGACGTCTTGTACGGTTCATTACTAGCTCTTCTCTGTAGCCAAGACAAATTTAATTGTTTTCGGTGAATGGTTGTGGTTCTCAAATTCTGAAAAAAATCGTCGGCACGTGGAAAACATCAAATTATAGTGTTGTCACATGACCCCAATTTTGGGATATTATGCTTTTTTCCAACATAAAAACGGGTAATTAGTGTAAACCATCCTTGTTATGTGACATAAGGCCAGTATTTGTACAACATGTTCTATCTATATAATGGTTTCATCAATTACCATCATGAATTCTAACGTCTTTGGTTATCACTCACCACATATCTCATAATAAGAATGTAAAAGGAAACGATCTTATTATATTATAACAAACGTTTTTAGTAAGCTTGCAGTAAACTCGTATTCTTACATAAAACCCTTTATTTGTATATTAAAATTATTTACAAAATATATGTGAAATTATATTTTAAAATTCAACATTTTATGACTTCAAATGTTTCACCTCAAGCCTTGTTTTATCGAACCAAACAGTTTGCATTTTTACTATGTCCGCTATTTTTCTTGTCCTCTCGTTTTCCCTTCTCCAGTAGTTTCTCCTGCACATATTCCGTCATTCAAATGATTGGATGATTGTCTTCATATCGCATTTAACCGTTTCAATCTGTATTTGATGACCCAAGTTTGCACATTCCTTTCTGCACAAGTTTCACTGATTTCTCGCTTGTCCTCTTAAAAACGATTAGGATAGTGAACGATGACTAACGACGCAAATATATCCGAAATCTGGGAAGACATCAAAAAAAAAGATAAAAGACCGTGGGGGCGTTCAAAATTAAATGACGTAGATGAACGAGAACCTGCCGGCCCTTCGTGGCAAACCCCCTTTTCTATCAATTCAAATATGAATGCCCGTGACCCAGATTTAGTGTCAGCAGAACGCCTATTTCCAGAATTGTCTCATGTATGGAATTCAAGTCAGCGGGATGCCGTTTGGAGTCCAACATTAAGAGATGGTACTGGTTGGTCAATATCTAACTCGGACGTATGGCCGGCCGTTTTACCTGAATCTCCTGGTGTTTCTACTACATCTGCTCTACCAATAGTCACTCAAGCGCCTCCCAATATGCAGCAAGACCATGTCTTTCAAAGCATTTGGTCTCAATCAACTCAACAGCGCGATTCCATCCACGATCGCCCGTCGTGGAATCTCGGTATGTGCTATTTTTTTTGCATATGGTAGTTTTTTTTAGTGAATAATCACGTTTATCTTCCAGGTACCGACACTGTCAACGATTCCACTGAGACACTAAATAAAGAATGTGCTCCTAATAATCCTTCGCCAACCTCCCGCTACAGTCCATCGAAAAACCAACCTACTCAGGAAATAAATCCAGAATCGCGTCCTCTCACCAGCTCAATTGAAGTGAACGAAACGGGTGATAATGAAGAGACTATTACGTTTACCGATCCCATTGAAAAATTGATTAACGAGCATACCGGGTGGGGAACCCTCCCAGTGGATCAGTCGACCGAATGGGATGTCTCTGCGTTGTTGGAGAAAGAGAGATTAGCGATCGCTCAATCAGATGCGGCAAATGCAGCGGCTATGAGCCAGGCGGGATGTTATGGTTATGGTGTCGGTGCAACCAAGACATCTCAAGCGGCTGTGGCAGCAGCTGGTCAGCAGCAACAAGAGGAGTCTAACGTGTGGACCAGCGCGCCTCCTAACGGCACGGGCATCTGGGAGCTGTATTATGACCAGCTGGAACGAAAAACGGGAAAACCATGGCGTAGACCGCAGCGCCAGCAGCAGCAAAGCCGCCAACCCAGCGCCTCTTCACCGACAGTCGCCCCTGTCGCGTTGATTTCAAGCGGTCCGCGTCTTTACCGAGGCAATAATAACGTTGGCCCGAGTCCAACGACACCCGGTGAACCAGGTCTATTCTGGGGTGCAGAAGGTGAGTGTTCGCTCAAAGGCCCAGGTTTCAGTATGAATTTATAATAATAGTAGGCACTTTATTTAGGTGACGAAGAAAACATTTTCAGCATACAAGTATACATAATTATATACAATATTAAAACTGTATTGGTTGCTTCTTCAGAGGATATACTTATTCCCTAATGGAGGTTGCTAGATAGCTTACCCAGGTGTGACTCTGAATGAATAAAACAGCTTTCTCGCCGGTACGCATATATAAATCATCTTCACCCTTTTAATGGGTCTTCATGTATGTGTGTGCGCGTTTGTGTTGATGCAATTTAGCGGGGTGTGTTGACCTCGACGGGCGGTGTGTTTGCGTGGCCGTATCGTGGGCACTACATTGCTTCCTCTTTCCTCCTTCTCTACAGGCGGCAGTGGTGTTGGATTATTTCCGCCTGGTACTACGACGGCTGCGGCGGCCTCTGTGCATTTATCGTCCGTTGTTGCCCAACAGTCGACTGCGCCAGGTGCCCCTGTCGGTCCGTCATTCCCCGTCTGTGGGGGGCCGAATCAACGTCGACCGCTTTTGGGTAGTGGTGGTGGTGGCGGCGGCGGTGGTGTCAAATCCAACAGTGGTTTCCCGCGTGATCGTGGCAGTATCGGTGATAACATGATGACGAATATGCAACCTCCGTGGTATGGGGCGGAGGGTTCAGCGGGAGGTGGCAGCGATAATAACTGGTCCCAACCAAGCAGGTCTCAGCCGAAGTCGGCCTTCTTCACAACAGGTGCCGGTGTAACGCTGGCCGACTACGAAGAACTGCAACAGGTCGATCAACAGGCCGATAATGTAAGTGTACTGTCACATTCTACTGGTCCAACCCCCCTGTACGACTCATCTGAGCCACTGATTGGTGCATTATTTCCCTAATACATACCTTCGCCCTCCATAGGTGTCGCCAACAGCTGGCTTAGGAGGTGGTGGGGACAGCAGCGTGACCTTCAATCCCGCCTTCAGCCAGAGCCCCACCTATCGAGCTGATATGGTGCGTTACTTCACGACCATGGGTTATCGCAAAGAGGATGTGCATTCCGTGCTCATCGAGTGCAACATGGACGTCGACCGTACGCTGGCCGTCCTGCGTCAACGCTTCCGCACTCCTTCCTTTGAAGCAGCAGCAGCTGGTGGTGGTGGTGTTGGCAGCCCCTTCCTGCCCCCTCGAATGGCTAACCACGTCTTCGGTAGTGCTCCGGCTGGTTTATCCAACCAATCGTTTCAGCGTGCCGTTGGCCCGGTGAGTATGCGCAGCAAGTGGTTGGTTTCGTGTTGTTCAGTGATACATGCACTGACCAATCGGATAGTTGTGCTTGTTCTTGAGGGGGCCTCAGTATTCCGCCTGCGTTTTGCATCTCAAGTCTCTTGGGCGTGGTTTTTACACTGTCGTTCGGGGAAATTCCACGAATCACGCAAATGCACTTGATCCACTCCCACACTCATCGAGTACGGGTTCCTTTTTCATTGGACATTAAGAATCCGGTGGTCGTGAAGGAGTGAATGCTACAACTTTATCAGACTAAGATGTAGAGATAAAGTGCCTTGCGCCACTTCTTTAAATTGATCTCCTTTGAATTCCCTATTACGAACCGCGAAACTTTTCGTAACAAACACCAAATAAAAGTTGTGTTATTCTTTTCTCAAGTTGCGGCCCATGAACAATTCCGGAAAACCGAAGGTCCCTTCTCCGACAGTCATGGGAGGAGGAGGTGGTGGGACGTCGCCCTCTAACGCTGCAACCTATGGCAGCAATACCAACGCGTATTCCCCATCGCAGACGTTTTCCGGAGGTGGTTTCCTGTCAAATGGAAAAATCCAGCCCCAGGAGACTGGTATCAGCGGGTTTGCTTCTCTCTTGGGGTTCCCGCCGCCGCAAGAAAACGGCACCACCATGCCCACAGGCGGACCCTTCATGATGCAACAACAGCCGCCGCAGCAGCAGCATCGCCAGCCGGTACAATCTGGCTCCTCTTCTGGATCCTCCATGTTCGGCGCCATCGGTAACCCCGTTGGTCGGCGCAATTGGCAATCGCCTCAAGGAGTAGCCGAACTCGAGAAAAAGAAACAGGTCAGTGCCCGTCGCCCCATTCGCGTGCTTGGAACTTGGTAGGGAGGTGAGATCGGGCGACCTTGACTTTTGTCTGTGTGTCTCCACCCTCTCTCGCAGGACATTATTCGTCAAATGCAGCAGTACCGCGCGAATCCCACCTTCTGTTCTCAGCCGCAGTACTCCGCCCTCCTGCACGAACTCGGCTCCCAACTACAGCACGTCGAGTTGCAGTTGCACCACCAGCAGCAGCAGCAGCAGATGTCGGTCTACCACCCGTCCTGGGGTGGTGGAGGGGCAGGCGATGCCGGTATGCTGGACGCCGCGTTGAGCCAGCGTCTACAAGAGGTGCGCCTCCAGAATCGCGTCATCGGCCTTAACAGCAACTCGCGTAAGTTTCTCGGTGGCATTTTTGTGCAGGTGACGCTGTCCTTCAGTGCAGGCCATTGTGAATTTCGTTTTTGTTTTTAGCCTCTCCTCGTTCGTCGACCTCCGCCTTTTACGGTCGAATGAACGGTGGGCCTACGCCGTCCTACGCCGCCTTTCGTCGGGAGGACACGGCTCCCATTCCCCCGGCTGGCTGGTTGCTCGTGCGCAGTCAACACTCGCTACAGGCGCTCGAGGGCTTTCTGCAGGCCGCCCAACAGGCCCCCGGCTTCCTCCATCTGCTGCCAGTTTCTGCTGCCACCGCTGTTGGCGGTTGTCCTTTCGGCCTGGCCCGCTTCACCTCACCTAACACCGCTCTCGAAGCCGCCATTCGAATCAATAGTATGGGGGGGCATGCTGACACGATTGCCGAGCGTGATGCCTACGCTCTCATCATGGAGCACTCGGGAAAGTACCACTAGGTGTTCGGTGCTTTAGGCGCTTTCGTCTCTCACCGACACACGAAGACGACGCTCCCCCTTCCATCTCAGCCACTAGTTTTCTTGTCGTCCCCGCTTCCCTAACCATCTTTTTATACGCACCCTCCCTCGACGCAAACATCATTCCGCAGCTGCCGTTATTTGTTCAACTACTATATCTGTGTGTGTGAAATGCCAATGGTGATAGTGTTGTCCTATCCCCCCTCGCCCACCACACACACACATACGCGCGCTGTCTCGACAATTTATGTGAACCCGCGAGCGCGTCTTGCATTTTACGAAGCCGCCAATCGGACATTTTAGTAATCCCCCTGCCGAAGACGGCAAACGCAGCCGCCCATCCCCGTCCACACCGTCTTTCGCCCCAGGCATCGCCGACGGTCATTATGCTCCTAGCCCTTCCCCGCCCGCCCGCCTCCAAAGCCTTTACGACCGATCACCCACATGCCCGTTTGGCTGTGCTGTAGGAGTAGTAGTTGACGATCACCCACAAAGTCCCCGAATATCGTGTCTTTCAGATGTTTTTTCTTGCCCAAGTCAAGCATTTTGACCACGCTCTCTCCAGGAAGGAGAATCACTTCCGCTGTCTCTTCCTCCCTTCCACCACACCACCCGCTGATGACGACCGCTCCGTGGAAAAAACAGCTCTAATTTGCCTTAACTGACAATGACACACACACCCCCAACCTACTCTACCTCGGGCACACTTCACGAATGCCACTTCTTCTTCTCCTCCGACGTTACTCCCACCCCACTGTTGTGCCAATTGATTCCCGACTATTCTGCGCAACCCACTCCATCCTCGTCGTCGGTTTTCATCGTTGACGTTGCCAACCTCTACTCACAATCGGAGTTTATTAAATGGGCTGTCTGTCGGTGATAATATTCATATTCTTCTTAACGAGTATAATTGTCGTCCATAATGATGGCAATATGCGTGTCTCTCTGGTACTAAACAATGATAATTAAAAAGAATTTCTGGTCCATGCTTTTGTTTCTGGGTTTTTTTAGTGGTAGTGCTTTGTAAAATGGCCTCAACGGTAATTCTAATTAGTTTTATTGATTGCCGACGTGCCCAATGGCTTGGTATTCTGCATTTACTTTCAATCTACCAAGCTAGGCACCTCTGAAAGAAATATCCACGCCGGATGTCTCGGTTATATCGAACCGTAGTTCCCATTCGGACTGCTCAGGAGTACTTCAACAATCCAATTTAAATAGTGACACGAAATTAGACTCCGGAGAGAGACGAGTAGTAGTTGTAGTATTAGTCACACTGAGGTCAGGAGATCGACGAGTGTTTACGCAGTCGAACGGATTTTGATGATTCATATTTTAATATAAATTTGCCACTGTTGTCAGTTAGTGTGTCCGCGGCCTGTCAAATCGACGCCGAAAGCCCCCCACTGGATTAACCAGCAGTTCTCACGACCATTTGACCGCAACGCCACACAAAACCACCGCCAAGCTGGATAGCGCCAGCATGACTCATCGTTGGCGCTACGCCGCGTGACCTGATACCGGCTGGCGTGTGGTTGATTTTAATCAACGCCGTCCACATTATCAGTTTTTTTGGCGCGTGATAAAGCCAATATCATGATTATTAGCGCATGGCTTGTGCCGTGAATCGTGACGCTGGTCGCTGCGTACCTCTTGCGAATGTGAGACCGCGGGGCCACTAGGAATGCGGTTGGGCAACATTCAATCCTCAAAGGAGGCAGGGACACTGGGCCCTCAAGAAATTGGACAAATAATTCTCAGCGAAAAACGATGGCTTTATGAGATCATCTCAATTCTGGTCAAAAGCAGATCTATGCATATGGCAAAGACAACCAAAGTTATTCACGTTTTCCAAGGCCTCACAAATATGGCATCTGTTCGAGTTGCCTCTGGAACCGGAACCATTTAAGAGATTCAGTGTCCACAGCCGACGTCACGTCATTTTTCGTTGATGGTGACTTTTATAAAGCAATTGGCCGACTTCATAGACGCCTCTGATTGTCTTTCTTAAAAATGGAGTTCACAGAAGGATGCCCATGTCGCCAAGTATTCGAGAAATGAAACCCATTTCGATCATGATCGCAGATATATTGGCTATTCAGATCCACGAAACCCGGTGACCAATGGAAAATCGCTCATGGTTTATCTTCTGGTTTTTATCTGATCCTGTTCCATGCCCGCAAGACAATCGAGGTTTCTCAACGGCTTGGTCAAGGCATCGCTGGCATGATCGGGTGATCTTCCGACAAAGGCCTTCTGCTGAAAACATCAAATGAAACTCTATTACGTTTTTTCATTAGAGCAGATTTTGGCACTTCGTCGACTGTTTCACTGCACAATTTCGCTTTCAGCCTAAAAAGTCGAGCGCCTCCCTCCCTCATGCGCGCAACCAATCGAATGAGAGAGCATGCGGCTGCAGACACACACGACCACGCATTTGAGCTGTATGAAACACACCGCCCACCGAACTTGAATGTCCTCATGATCTATTATTACTATCATCTAAAAGAAGTAGCGGGTTACTCGGCGCCTGAGACGCTAACGGCGAATCACGTAGCTTTTATCGCTTCAAATGTCTGGAAGAGGCCAAACGCGATCGCAATAACTATGTGTTGAAAGCTGTCGTTCTTGTAATCTCAAGGAAGCAATTAAACATATTACGGAAAGGGTGGTATAAGCCCAGGGCACTGTCGTTAATCCTCGCAAACAACTCCGGTTTCAAGTCAGCATCCGAGGTCACGGCATCACATGATGCAGGAGGCGACCGGCACACCCTACGCGGTCGGCAGTGCACGTGATGTGCGTCTGCCAGCCGCATGCTCTCTCATTCGATTGGCTGCGCGCGCGCGCGCAAGGGAGGGAGGCGCTCGTCTTTTTATCCGCCTCCCTAACCTGGGTCAGTCAGCCCAGGCAGACATCATGACTGGCCTATCTTGACAGTGGCATGGGCTTCTCCACCCAACTGAAGGGTGTTAGGAAGGCCCAGCTTAGAGGAATGTCGGCGTTTTATACATGCCCCCTTTAAATGGAGGCTCTGCAATCTGTTTCTGCCTCGACGAGTAAATTCTCAATCTATATACGAATGCTGTTACTGGTCGGACAACCACGAGTCGGCTCCACACTCTCCAACGGCCTCCACCAAAATGACACGAGTCAGTGGACCCATAAATACGGGGTAAATGGTCGAGTATAGTTACTAGCTACTACCACGCGCGTGTGTATGATGATATTGGGTACTCCGCCTGTAAATAGCAATGGTAATCGCTTTATTACGGTCATGTGGATGGATGTTCTCTCATTCGATTGGTTGCGCGCGTCAGGGAGGCGCTCGACTTTTTACGGTGAAAGCAAAATTGTGGATATTTATTTCAGAGGTGCCTGTCTTGGTAGATTGCAAGTAAATGCAGAATACCAAACCCTTGTGCACGTCGGCAAATAATAAAACTAATTAGAATTGCCATTGAGGCCATTTTACATTGCGGTTTACAGGGTTTTTCGATTTGTTTCAAGCTGACGAGAAACCTCGATTGTCTTGCGGGCATGGAACAGGATTAGATCGCCCGCGTTTTCGATAAGCGCCATACCACAGTAATTGGACAAGCAGGAAGAGGCTTCATTTCGGACTCCAGTGTGCTGGTGGTGATCAGATAAATAATTCTGAAGCCAGCTCTTCACCAATCCGTCAATCACGTTCAACCACACCGAGTTTTTGACGATAGGTCTAAACTTGATGGGTCCCGCGGAAACACTGGTTGGTTTCGGAATTGCAAAATCTCTCCAGTCCTAAGGAAAAGCGCATCAGACTTCCTAATAATTAGAGAAATTTTACGGTGGCCGTTTTTCAGAAGTCAGCTGCCGCGGAGGTCTTGGTTCCGGACAATATTTCGTGGAGAGGCAGAGAAAACACCGATGTAAAGCATGAAACACTGCGGAATTGTCAGTGGAATGGAAGATAAGCCATGAGCGATTTTCCATTGGTCACCGGGTTTCGTGGATCTGAATAGCCCATATATCTGCGATCATGATCGAAATGGGTTTCATTTCTCGAATACTTGGCGACATGGGCATCCTTCGGTGAACTCCATTTTCAAGAAAGACAATCAGAGGCGTCTATGAATTCGGCCAATTGCTTTATAAAAGTCACCATCAACGATAAATGACGTGACGTCGGCTGTGGACACATTGAATCTCTTAAATGGTTCCGGTTCCAGAGGCAACTCGAACAGATGCGATCTGTGTGAGGCCTAGGAAAACGTGAATAACTTTGGTTGTCTTTGCCATATGCATAGATCTGCTTTTGACCAGAATTGAGATGATCTCATAAAGCCATCGTTTTTCGCTGAGAATTATTTGTCCAATTTCTTGAGGGCCCAGTGTCCCTGCCTCCTTTGAGGATTGAATGTTGCCCAACCGCATTCCTAGTGGCCCCGCGGTCTCACATTCGCAAGAGGTACACAGCGACCAGCGTCACGATTCACGGCAAAAGCCATGCGCTAATAATCATGATATTGGCTTTATCACGCGCCAAAAAAACGGATAATGTGGACGGCGTTGATTAAAATCAACCACACGCCAGCCGGTATCAGGTCACGCGGCGTAGCACCAACGATGAGTCATGCTGGCGCTATCCAGCTTGGCGGTGGTTTTGTGTGGCGTTGCGGTCAAATGGTCGTGAGAACTGCTGGTTAATCCAGTGGGGGGCTTTCGGCGTCGATTTGACAGGCCGCGGACGCACTAACTGACAACAGTGGCAAATTTATATTAAAATATGAATCATCAAAATCCGTTCGACTGCGTAAACACTCGTCGATCTCCTGACCTCAGTGTGACTAATACTACAACTACTACTCGTCTCTCTCCGGAGTCTAATTTCGTGTCACTATTTAAATTGGATTGTTGAAGTAGGCCATTGTGCACGTCGGCAATTAATAAAACTAATTAGAATTGTCATTGAGGCCATTTTACATTGCTGTTTACGTGATGTTTCGTTTTTTTAATTTCAATATAAATAACTCAGGTATGTCGGACATCTCATTTTGTCAACTTGTTATTCCTGCTGATGGAAGTGTTGGGACTATGCTTAACTACTCTTATGCTTTCAGTAGTAATAGAGCAGGTTGAGCTTGTTGTAATCGTCCTTTCAGACTCCCCGGGCAGATCCTTTGTTACACTCGTACATAAATAAGGAATGAGTACCACAATTATGCTGTACCCCCACCCCGAGTGTTGCGCAAGCATGGTGCTTGGAGTAACATTGTATCATCTTTTCAAATGGGAAAACTTTGACAATTTGTTCCCTTTAACAACCGCCATTTCCGGCGGGCACGATTGTCTGAAGTTAAAAAAGCAGGCCAATTGTTGTGTACAACATGTTTAGACAAGCACTTCACCGTTATCAGAGAATGTTAGGCGATCCATCAGTCCATAAAAGGCTTCCGCTATGTTTTCAGTTGTCAAGCGAGCCATCATCGATTATGTGGCCTAGTATGGGAGTACGTACCACGTCCCACGCGCAATTACAACACGAGCGCCGCAACTCAATCAATATCAAAACGATTGCTTAAAAAGTGCTCATCATTGACTTTATTTTAGCGGTGAAAGGACACACAATACAATTAAAATATATATATCGACTTAAAGCAGACACTAAGTAGTCGTAGTAGTAGTAGCAGTAGAAGAGATGATTTCGAAGGGCTTGGGAGCGTCGAGGTGTGTATACTTAAAACAGTTGCTGTCGTTGTGATCGAGTAAATATCCAACGAAATTGGGTGAGATTGTGTGTGTGTATGTATGTACATCTCATTATAAAAGATGTGGACACGATACGAACAGAGCCCGCAACAGGTGATTGGTAATCTAAAATACAAAATCGTCGAAATTTGATGAAAACATACAGGCTACTCTCTAAAAATCCACCCACTGTAAAAACACGAAAAATTTCAACCGCGATGACCCAGTCATTTCCGACCCCAACAATTGTCTTGCATACCCTTGACTCACAATTTCTGCGGATCGGCATATGTGGCTACAAGCCATAACAGTAAACGTACTTGAAATATCGTATTATCGGGTTTTGTGACAGGTTAATGACGCAGTGGAGGGGACTTTTCCGCCGCTGTTCCGTTGGTGCCGACAGCTGGTTGTTGCTGTTGTTGGTCGCCGCCGCCGTCGTAATTGCTGCGTGGAAAGAGGATGGCGGATGGCGCGCCGGGTTTTCGACGCTGGCTGACGCCGGTGAGCAGCTGGAGGCCAATGACGTCGGAGAGGTGGCCCCCACAGGCGGCCGCGCAGGCGTCGGAGGCAGCGCCCGCGGGTCCCCCCACATTGAAGGCGCCCGGGATGTCGGGGCCCGCGGAAGCAGTGGCCGTCGGCTTGTTGGCGCGGTTCTTGATGGCCGCGTTCTTGGCGGCGCGCTCCTCCGCCGTCAGGCTGGCGTCGCCGAACATCACGCTCACTCGGCCACGAGCCTTCAGTTGCAGATACTGGGGGTCGCGCAGAGGGGGGAAAACGGGGAGAGTCAAGAGGAGAGTCGAGAGGGCGCTCCTGTTTATCTAGCGTCGTCTACTTACATTGCCCTCATCGTCGCGATGTTTCTCGTGGAAACGGAGGTGAACGTTGAGGTTGGACTTTTTGTTGAAGCGTCGACCGCAGATGTGACACTCGAAGGGTAGTTCGCCACGGTGGATGCGCACGTGCTCGTTGTAGTATACCGACTTGGTGAACTGTTTATCACAGTACTCGCACTTGAAACGCGCGTCCTTGTGCGTCAGCATGTGCATGCCAATCTGCGTCACAATCTTTATTTGGGGTTCATAAAAATAGAGAACAACGTACAATAGCAGATACCACCTCGTCACCCTCTTAGCCTTTTCCAGTGTGTATAGAGCACACCCTATACGAGATTTGCTTTGATAAGCTCACCCCTTTTACACATCCCCAAGGCTACCCGAGAAACACCGAGCCACGATTACCCCAGACAAAGACGCACCTTTCCACAAATCTGGCACTCAAACTTCTCCGGGCCCAGCTGCATGTGCTCGACACGGACGTGTCGCCGCATGGCCGTCTTGCTCTTGAAGGACACGGAGCACTCGGTGCATTGGAAAATCTTGTCCCTGAAGTGCTTCTGTCTGTGCTGGGAGTAGCAGCGGAGGTTGGCGCACTGCTTGTGGCAAATTTCACACTCGATGGGCCCGCTATGGGTCTCCTTCATGTGGCGGCGCAGGTAGGTCTCGGTGCGGAAGCGCTGTTGGCACACCGGACATTCGTGAATGAGCTCCTGAGAGATAGATAAATTGAATCACTCACTGAACACACAGAGGTTGAATGGATATAAGTACGGTTCGTGGCAAATAATAAGTCAATTCCTAAACTCGCTTTCGGAGGAGGTAACTGATTGCGTCGAGGCTAGAGGTTCCCTTCGAACCGAAGGCGGAAACTGGTTCGAATAAGTCACAGGCCAACCCATCATTTGGTCGGACTTAAAATGGCACGACGCTCGCTCAACAACACAAGAAGAAACAAAAATAACTCACGACATTATGCATCCGGGCGATGTGGTACTTCAGTGCCGACCTCTTAGGATAAGTGATACCGCAGTGCTCACAGGTTGCTGGTCCTGCGTCCCACTCGACGTCATGGCGCATCTGCTCGTGATGACGCAGGGCCTGTCGCGACCTAAACTCTTTTCCGCACTCCCCACAAGGGAACAGCTCTCCCTCGGCGTGCGTCTCAAAGTGTTGGCGGTGCAGCTTACGGTCGGAGAAACGCTCCGTGCAGCGGGTGCACCGGTACATGTTAGGTGTGAGGGTGGAGTGGACATCGCGGGCGTGGTCGAGCATACCCTTGTGGAAGGCGTAGAAGAGATGCTCGGAATCACATTCGTCACAGCTGTACACCGTCTGAGGTCCCGCGTCGCCATAGTCGGAGAGTGGCGCATGTTTGGCCTGCAGGTGGGCAGAGAGGTCATCGAGGTTTGCGAAAATTTCAGCACAAAAACGACACACCAGAGCAACATCCGAAGTGATGCTGTGCGCTGACTTGAGGTGATCCACGTACTGCTTGCCCGAGCAGGGACACACAAACTGGCAGAACTTGCACTTTAGCTTCGACGTCACGGCCTCCTGCTCGTCCACGGGGCGCACGCGTGGCTCGCGGACCTGCACTGGACCCAGGACACCGGTGGAGGGGTCGCGTTTGAATATGACGCCGTGTTCAGCCCACTGATGAAAATAGTAGTTGTGCTTGGAACTGTAGAAATTGAGACAGGTCTCGCAGGTTGTGACCTCGCCGAGTTGTTGAGAAGTCTCAGCGCTGCTCGTCTCAACATGGACCTTGTAGTGGTAGGAGAGTTCCTCGATGGTATGTAGTTGCAGGTGACAGAGCACACAGACCAAGTGGACCTCGGTGAAGTGTCGTTTAATTTCATGGACAGCCTGGCCACAGATTCCGCAGACGGACCTGTCATCTTCTCCAACATCCCCCGTATCTACAGCACTGCGAGTGCTGAATGAGATGCCATCACAAATCTCCATGTGCTGGGCCATTACATCGGCGGTGGGGAAGAAATCTCTACAGCTGTCACACTGCGGTGCCTCCATACGACCACTGAGCAGTGAACTACGGGCAAACACATTGGAAAGACCGGGAATAAACTTGATGTCCTCCTCGCCAATAGTCGTCTCGTTGAATCCCACGACTTCCTGATCATCATCCCCCCCGTCTCCACCACCAAAGCCGCTACCGCCATGCTCCGACATGTGGAGAATGAGACCACGGCGATCCATGAAACAGACTCGGTGTTCATTGCAGCGGAATTTCGTCAAACCGACATGGCGCAACTCGTGCTCCAGCAGGCCACTAACCGAGTGGAGCTCCTTTGAGCAGACTGAGCAGACGCCCCAATGCTCGGGCATTGGCACGGGTGGTGGGGGTGGGTCCTCGGGGTTGGCTGCGGCAGAGGCTGCTGCTGCAGCGACGGCGGCTTCCTGGTGCTGTCTCGCGAGCATCTTTGGCGTATGCTTTATGGCCATGCGAAAAACTACATCGTAGAGGGAGAAGGACACGGGGCTGGTATAGATGTGGTCAACCAGTTCATCACAGAATCCTGCAACCTGTTCGACAATGGTTTGCTGGCTGTAGTGGGGTAGGTATACGGCAGGGAAAACCGAGGAGGTGATGCTCTCCTCGTTGAAGATCCGTAAAAACGCGCTACAGGCACGTGCGTCACCGGAGATTGCGCGCGGAGCGAGTGCGGCATTATTGGGGCGACCAGTAATGTTGTCATAGCCGGCGGGCACTAATTCCACAACCCGCTGAAGAACCCGGTTTTCGTCGACTTGTAGGGCATATAGAAGACCGTTGATTGCAACGAGACGGCACTCAGTGACACCGGAAGCGAATCGCTGTTCGGCTGAAGACAAAGCCTCCGCGGAGACTGAGATGAAATCGGCGTTGAGCGAAGCCGTGTCTAGAGTACGGACGGAACATTCATTTGAGTTGGTGACCCACGACAGACGGATGGGTACCTCAAAGACGATGGCGAGAGGCACACGACGCTGACTGTCGACAAGAATAAACTTGGAGCAACGGTAGAGTGCCGAAGTCTCACATGGAGTGACCGTTGTGTTGATATTAGCCAAGACGGCATTCACAATGGCCGTACCACTGGAGGCAACAATCTCCCGCAGCGCGATGGATCGGAGGTTGTCAAATACGACGTCCGGCAAAATGGCAACAGCTTTCCGTTCTGTCAGAGCCTCTGGATCCGCGGTAAACATGCCATCCATGAGAGCAGGTGAGTCGGAGGTGATGCCGAAGCGAGTGAAGAAAAAGCTCTCCTCACTGACAAGCGCGTAGACCTTGTAGGGGGCACTACCTGGAGGACGCATTGAAGGCAGGGGCGGACTGACACTGTTCTCAAAGCACACGAGAATTAGACTATCTTTGCGACTGTTCAACTTGAGCAAGAAACAATCCATGAGGTGGATCCGACCGATTTTCGGGTCGGCTCGAACGGTGGACGGACACGCTGTTTCTCCTTCCTTTTGATGCAGATCCGCCACTGTGTCGATTATTTGCTCGAGTACACCATAGGTATCGAGTTCTATAGACAAGTCTTCATTAACAATGGAGGCCCTGTCAATTTGCGACAGCTGCAAAGGGCCTCTCTGGAGATTTTGGAATTTTAGATCTCGACGGTTGCGAGACAGAGGAGCCTTGTTAAGCTCCCAGGTGTCTGTTAGGGCAATGCCGAGGAGTTGGTTTTCGGAGTTGACAGCGACAACAACACGATTCAAACAGGGCGGTTCAATTGCCTCGATATTGACAAAACCTTCCCCGCCTTCGGTGACTCTCTGGGCGTAGCTGACGATCTTATCAAACGGAAGGGCTACAAGATCATTCAGTTGATCCCAAAAGTCGTTTGAAACGATAATCTGGCTGACATCTGTCATGAACCGACCCAGGTTGCCTGCCCCATTGATGGCATTGTACTGATTGAGAGAGACCTCTAAATTAGTAAATGGTCCACCGGTTTGCACTAGGACGTTGAGTGATGCCTCTAGAATATAGGCTGGTTCGATTCGCATAGGTGAATCAAGGCTGTCACACAGTTCAGATAGCTGACGACCGTAGGCAGGAATGTTGGAGAGGGGAACTGGCTGTTGGTGTATAATGGGCGCGAACCAGAGAATACGATTTGACAGCGTATCATAGGGTTTCGACATGAATGAATGAAGCAGTTCGACAACACGATCCGGATCATTGACTCTCCCCATCAGGCTTTGAAGTGACGCTGACGGACCGAAAAACAGGCCCATGTGTTGGTTGCTAGGTCGGCAAAGATCCACCAGCATCGCGTCAAATACGCTGTTTAGGTACGGACACTTGAGAAAATTTGTATAGGCATCGAGATCGGTACGGGTCTTCAGGGAGGTCGCGAGTGCGCTGTAAATATTGGAGCCCCAGCTGGCGCCAGTCTGGGACGCCATCGATCCCGGAGGTGGGCGAGATTTTCGTGCAGATGTTGATCTTCGCTGACGCGTCGCAGCCGCCTGTTTCATCTTCCGGAAGCGCTTATCGGACGCGATGCTCTGTGCGTCGAAATCGTAAATGTCAGCACCGCCATCCCCGACAGTATCCACACCGGCGTTTGCAGCCGCTGCAGCTACGGCAGCAGCCGCTATATCCCCAAACAGACTCATTGATTCATCGGGAGGATTGCGAAATCCCTGAAGCGCAGACACTTCATTCATTAGATTAATACGACTTTCCTGCATCTCGTCATCATCTTCATCGTCCTCCTCTTCATAGTCACTCATCCCAGCAAAAGGATCGTCCAGTGTCTCGTCGACTGAATTGCGCGACTTTCTATTGCCAGGCCCATTTCTGCGACTGCGTCGTTTTCCGGATCCGTTTGCTCCGTCCTCGTCGTCTTCCTCCTCCTCCTCAATTTCCTCATCTTCTTCCTCCTCCTCCTCTAGCTCATCCTCCTCTGCCTCGATTTGGTTCATTCGGCCTGCGTCCGGTGGAACATAATCGCTTCCGGCATCATCGTCGTCATCATTGTCTTCGGATGAATCATCAGCATAATCAAGAGTTTTAGCAGCGAGTTCAGCGATATCTACTTCATCTCCATCGCCTCTAGCAACTCCCGCTGCAGATTTTGCTGCCTTAGTTCGAACTACGCCCCGGCCACGACCTCGACCACCACCACGGGGCGTCTTTTTTGTGGTAGATATCGACGTTCGCAGACGCTTTGCGTCACTAGACCGAGGGGATACACATGGCGTCAACGAGGACTGACCCCGGCCGCGTCTCTTGCGTCCAACGCCACGTGAAGGGGTCTGTGGCTTTTCCGCCACAGTACCCTCGCGTACACCAGATTCTTCCGGTTTTATGAATGGAGACTCCTGTGACATTGCTGCAAGGATAAAAATCATTGAAACGCTTTTAGTTTTCAATAGCAAAGTAGACGGCATATGAAACAACTACTAAATAACATGCGAAAACACCAATAAGCAAACAAAAAAGCACCAAGTATAAATGACGAGTTGTCCACAAATGAAAGCGATTAACTGGTAAATATATTGTGTATGCATGATTCATAACAAAATCGAAATTGAAAGGCAGAAACTTGCAATAGCATGGCACGTGTTGTTAAAATACCAAAATCGTCGACACGTTATAACTCCCGTACTCGTGTGTAATAATTTGGTAATTTGTCATGCTACCTTAACAATATCACATGAATGGAAAAACATTACGAATTTGAAGAGTTAAAAGAAGAGAAGGAGTTCTAGTCGACACCGCTTTGTACTTATAGCAATAAGTAGAATATAGTGTGAAGAAAAATGGCAGCGATGGCTACTTATCGATTTCAGTAGCAAACAATGAGCTCATAAACAATAAGACAGTCAATCGGAACGGGTTAAATATATAAATAGGTGACGATTTAATTAGTACAATATTTTAAAACGTTACCAAACGATTAAATCAACTGCTATCGATGTCAAAATGGCTAAGTAAAAAGAGAACGAAACAAAAAATAAAGCAATCACCATATTAAAACACCAAAAACACGCTTAACGTTAAAGAATGTAATTGTGGTGCTAGTGAAGAAATCATGCATCCAATAGACGCATTTAAATGTTTCGATTTAGAAATATGAACTTAGTTACTATAATCTGGTTGTCTTCCTAAAATGATCATCAAGGGCAATCATTATGATCAATGCATCTTTCCCTATGCATCATTCCCTATTTGTCCCGAATTTTAGTCTCACCAGACCAGGTTAAACAGGAACTACAAGACAATTTTCGCATCTAATATTTGTTATCCTGCCTTTTTTTAATGCTGAAAGTTTTGGTCCTCGTGACCTCAATAAAGCCACTACAATTATTATTATTATTATTATTATCTATCAAGCATAAATGTATCTGCTAAGTATTTTTTTGCCGATAATAATTTGTATTATTCAAATTATGATTTATGAGATCGTTTTCTACGAAATATAGAATTATGAACGATCTTGTTTCCCTATAGTGCACACAGTGACGCAGTTGGATCCATAAGCTAGTTAGATACCGTTAATCAGGTCTCAGCATACCCCCGGTGTGCAGTATTATGGTGATACTTTCGTGATTTTTCAAAAAAACCTAGTCGTTTACCACCATTTATGACACCAGTAATGCGTACGTGCAATAGTGAGCATTACTCAGCTTATTTAATAATGAATCATCAACTTCCATGATTTACCCACATGTGATATCAACCCATGTAACTACCCTGTAAACGTCATTGACTTATTGGACTTAAATTGAGTTAGGGACAAACACAATAACGCGTAGGCTAAGAGTATACTACGCGACAGGCGCACGTGTCTCGCCTACGCACAATATCGTGGATGGTTTGAATTCTAAACCATGTTATTCCCCATATCATCGTCTTTAGCCATCGTGGTATTTTGATATTGGGTCAGGAAAACTAAAGCACTCCTTCAAGATAACGTTACCGTTTAGCATGCTAAATAAACGGATTTACGCGACGAACTTTCATCCCAATATCGATTGTATGGTTTAACGCCTTCACATTCATTTTATGAATTCCTCATGGTTCGAGGTGATAACGATGTTTGGGAAGAAATTTGGTCTTGATCTTTAAACTTGATTTCGACTCCTTTCCGACCAATTTGAACAGCGAAGGAACTTGTCGTTTGCCGCCAGCGTGCCTCAAATTCATCCGTCCATCCAAATGGCCCTCCAACCGACCTACTGGGTCCCCTTGACCACTGCTCGGACTTCGACGATATTGCTACGTCCCGAGTAACAAAATAGTTTAATAAACGTCATTGTGGTAACGCTTTGTCTGTTTAAATGAATAATATTGTTCATAGCTCGAAAATAATTTCGATGGTCGGCTGTAAGAGACTTGACGTGATCACGATAGAGGAAACTTAAGGAATGCATAATCTGTCTACTTATTGGCGAAATAACTCCAAAATGTGTGCACGCTTCCGGTCTCTCGTTGTTTCAATTGCATATACATAGGAGTCGAATAAATCGTCCGAGGGGTTTCTAATCTTACTTTTACCCAATAAACCCAATTAACTAAACTGAAATTACGGGACGTATCCCAACGACGGAGTTTACTATCCCTAATAAGTGTACGCCTCTCACATTTTGATGTAGGCAAAATGTCTTGAGTACATCCTAAATGTTGAAATTAGCAGCCGGCATTTAAAAATTATTTCGAAAACCACTAAAAAGGAAGTCGACAGACAATTAAAAAATATAAAATACCAATTTTATTATAAGTAGAACTGGATATGAGAGCTACCAACCAATTCGGCTTCGTTTTTTATTAATACAATTTCTGGTTATATACATTTGTTTTGATCAAGAAATTCTAGAAAACGCTATTCGGCTGCGTTGTCTATTGTCTTTTTGTATTGGTTGCTTCGCCGATTCGATAATAATAATAACATTTAGATTATTCCAATAATGGATTACAGTAAATGGGATCACATTGAGGTTTCTCCGTTTATACCTCATATTTTGTATAGGTTTCTGATGACGAAGACGATACTCATCCGAATATCGACACAGCTAGCTTATTTCGCTGGCGTCACGATGCCAGAATAAACAGAGATATGGAATGGAAGCAGGAGAAGGAAACGTTCCTGAAAGAAAAAGCACAACATATAGCAGATCTACAGAAAGCACGAAACGCTTACGATGAGGCTCGTCAGGTTTGTAATTTTTTGGCAAATCACGGCAATAGTCACAGACCTCTAACGTGGCCGATCTGTTGGCCAGGCTACAAGAGTTAGAAGAAAAGGACAAAGTGTGGCAGCAACGCGAAAAAGAAATTAATAATAAAGAAAAGGTAAGTACGCATTTATCTACCTACTCCACGTAGCATCGCCCACTCAACGTTGACACAATAAGCCAAGAGGGTCGATCACGAACAGTGAGTTTTTGTTTGAAAAAAATTGTGCATAGGTAATCAACAAAGCGGCTATCAAAGAAAAACACATTCCCACGGAGGATGACGATGATGAATTGCACGAGGAGGCAGCTGACCGACTTAAGACTTTTGTGCAAAACCACGAAACGGAAATAAAGAAATTCGGAATGTTTCGTCGGCCTGCCGATTCCCAACAATATCTCCTGGCGAATACACATATTGTCTGTGATGAGACTGCTAACCACTTGGTACTGTGGTGTCTCGATCTCGCTATGGAGGAGGTATGTCGTGTTTTCAACAAATCATCATATCCTTACAACTTGCATTTACTACATCCACTATATGCCCATTTTCCTCCCCAGAAATTCGGGTTGCTAGACCACGTGTCGCATCAATGTATTGTTATGCAATTCATGCTCGAGCTCGCCAAATCATTGAAGTGTGATCCCCGGTCATGCATTCGACCGTTCTTTGGCAAGTAAGGCTAATTTATTATGCGATTGACTTTTTACCATCATCCAGAATCCATTTTAAGGGCATCGTTTTTCTAGAGCCTGTGTTAAACAATAATCGGGGCTGTCGTAAGCAGCATACATGTCTACCAGAATCCGAAATCAATGGACGGGAGTTGGCCATTGGTGGATATGTTCGTTGCTTTCGCGTTGCGACTTAACAGATACGGTGGTTCTGTTCTGTCACTTATTTCTCAATTGTCACCCGAGAATACCTGTCTACGGTGTACACCACTGGAGACAGAACGACAACTAAAATTCTTTAGTGAGAGGATGAGCCGGCTTTATGATTGTAAAGCGGTTTATCTTGGAGCCAAAGGCGTGGGTCAATTTTCAAGTGGCGACCAAGGACTGGGTGTTACCTTGAGACACGACAGACACAGCGAACCGAGGCTCTGTTCCCTCCTCCTCCTCATCCCCACACCTGCCCTCAATTTCAGTAAAGCTTCAATTCACGAAATCCATGAGGTCGGATCATGCTCTAGTATTCGTTTTTCCGCATAACCGTCGACACGGGGCAAGTGTTGAGTCTGCGGAGAAGCTGTCGATGCGTTCGTCTGGGGCATGTTGCACTCGTGTAATTGATCGCTTTTTATCATAACGACAATATCCTGCCTCTGACCACCGCCAACAGGTTTATCAATCCGGAGCCAGAGTACCAAAAGATGTTCGACGAGGAGTTGGAGGCCTTCCGCAAACGTATCCGCGATCGCGCCAAGGTCAAGGTCGCCGAAGCGATGTCCCAATTAGAAGCCGAGGAGCGTGAGAAAAGACTCGGTCCAGGTGGTCTGGATCCCCTCGAGACCCTCGAAACTCTTCCCGAAGTGAGTTTCGAAAATGTGTTCGTACGAAATCGTGTGCGCACCCTTACGTATTCCCTACATAAGCAATTAACCAGCATCCCCCTGCTGTCTTGACGCCTACTTCCTCCTAAAATCCGTCCCCCAATATCAGTATTTGTCTGTGGCCTGGCCTTAGTTTAATCGCTTTACGACGTCACGATGGCTTCTGCTTAGTCCGGAATTTAACCAGAATTCGTCCCGTGTATGGCTGGCCTCTGTGTGGTGGACGATGCAGCGCCCACCTCAACCGCTTCGGGGACGCCACAGCACAATATTCCCATGGGAATCGTCATGGAAATGTCATCCAGTTTATCCTCTCGCATGAGATAGTGACGCGAAATAATGCTTTACAGCTGCTCTCCAAATTGTTTTCCCCACAGGAACTGCGAAAGTGCTTCGAGTCGCGCGACGTGGAGATGCTAAAGACGACGCTCTCCGCTATGGACCCAAAGGACGCCGAGACTTACCTCAAGAAGTGCGTTGATTCTGGACTCTGGGTTGAGAACGCCGGCGACCCCAGCGTCCTCACAGACGGTGACCACGAGTCCCCTCCAGAGGAGGAGGAGGAGGAGCACACGAAACCTGTTGAGGGCCTGGAGGAGGTGGTGGCTGGAGAGGAGGATGGTGTCTCCTCGAAAACCCCAACCGCCACATGATGATGATGTGGACAGTAATAAACTCGAGTTTAAATTTGCAAGTTGCTCGTTCTGTCGAGTTTACGGTTGGTGTTCCTTTAGTGGAGATATGTTTATTGTAGTAATTTGGTGTTGGAATATGATGGAAGCTGAAAACGATCGACTCCCCGAATTGGGGGAATTTAAGGTCCAACGAAACCGATTTACAATTGCAGTATAATTGAAACGTCTTTTGCATTCTAGTTCGTAAATGATTGCATTAAATAAGGCCATTCAACCCAATTAGTTACAGCAATACATAAAATGCATGTCACTATTCTTAAAGAACATTTTACTCTGTCGATATGAGTAGTCTGGTGAAACATCGGTTTCACCACTTGCAGCACGACATTCACACACAAAAACTCTCATCCCCATTAGTTTTATGTCATTCGCAATGCCCGCGGTTTGGCATAACTAAATACACAAACTGTCCATAATTGCCACAAAGAAAGCTCTTATCTTCCGTGTTTCTTCGACGAAATAACTGTTGCTTTATGACGAAGCTTTATTCACAACCTCTGACACATTGTGACTGGAAGGACCGACTATAACTCGGTTTTCCTAACAAAATCTCCCCCTGAAGGACTAGTAGTTTGGTAGGTTATCCTTTTTTTATATTGTCATTTTCAGGAACCGTTCCCCTTATCCTTCAGTTTCGAGTCACTAAAATACGAGCAATACCGAACGCGTGTCTTTTCCCAATTCCGAGTTTGGAGATTTAACGGGTAAATTTCACCCTAGAGAAAGAATAAGAAAATAACACTGTAGAATTCTTTGTCTTTTTATTTCTAGTGTTAGTCTTGTGGCGTTGGTTCCTAGTTACTTCACATGGTGCCAGCGTGTGTTTCTGGAATTTTTCCACCGTTCTGGCAATTATTCTCACCCACGATGAGAGATCGTGCGCAGAGACCCGGATTGAGGGAGATTATCAGTTGTCTTGTATGTCTTCCAGTTTCTTGTAATTGCTCCAACAAACCTTATTTATTCGCGACAAGACACTTACCTATTGCAGATTCAGTCTTCTCGGTCTAAACTTTGGTATCTGGTGTCCTTTGACAGATCTTTGGTCTTGGCCAAAGTGGAGTTTGGGTTGTGACTTTATAGGGTTTAGGGGATAGGTGTCTTTTATCCTGATACCAAGTTCAAACGGGTACTATTACTACACTTAACTAGTGGTTGACAGGGGAGACTCTTAAAAAAGAAGTTGCAGGTCGTATGAGAACGGTGCATTGGGTCACCATGTGGGGCTGAGACGAAATACACTTTGTCCTACTGTAAACATCTATTGGTGTTCCGTTATTTTAAAATTTTGAGTCGAACTCTACTTGTTCTGCATTGAGGCTATTTTGTGGGGCCTGTTGCGTCGTGGACTATTTGCCCGGGGTGCCCGTACCGACGAGAACTTTCCGAGAAGGGTCATTCTAATAACACATTGGAGGATCAGTGGAATCGATTGAACTTGGACGACGACCCTCTTATGCCCCAGAATCACACAGGCACCTGCGCCTCTCTGGCATCTTCTGTGTTTCACAATGCAGCATTTTGTTGACTCCGCTTCTTGTTCATGAACTGACTACATTTCCAAGACAAACCCTTATTTTTATTAAAGCTGTCCTTTTCAACCCCACGCATACGACCTTAGGCGCTCGGCAACATTTTTCGAATATAGTTTCGACGACTCTTAAAACCCATAGCAAAGGAATAATTACTGTTACTCCGTTCGAAGAGAAACCAAAAGCTCGGTACTTCACTGGAGCTTATTAGATGTCCTCAAGGAAGACGGAGAAAGCGCAAACGCGATGCTATTTTGATCGGATGATTCTTTAAGGAAATAATCGACAAACAAGAACGGGGAAGTGTTATGTTAGCTTAAAACGGCCCAGACGTTGGGAGTGGAGAAAGCGGATAACGAATTATAACAGTATGATTTAATAATGCTCGAAAGAGTTGTCGAATGGTGAGTCTGATTTGTCTTAGAGGGGACAAACGACGAAGGCACTGTAATTCTGAGACCCCAAACTTGCGTGAATAGGGGGAAAAGAATTTGCCACATTTGTTGATTAGTGGCGCTTTTGATACCATTAAAAATCCATCTAGCGTTGATTGGAGAGGCCGCTCCAGGCATAAAGGGGTCCCAACCAATTACCTAGCACTCCATTCCTTCTAATTAGATTTCCCTTGAACACTTCTTGAACGAATATTAAAACATCTGTCAACGCTGCAAGAACAAATTCCTGCCTTCCGATGTCAAAAGACATTACTCTTGCCTTTCGGGAAAGTCTGGATGCGGGTCTCTTTGAGATCGCTTAGACCGCCTCCCTAAGCATCTGCGCTGATCGGTTCGTTTTTGGCGGTGACACTGATGCTGTAAATAGTGTAGGCGGTCAAATTGGTGTAATTTGAGGGGGTCGGATTTACCGTTAATCCATCCCCGTCACACTGCGATTAGTTATTTATTCTTTTATTATCGATTCGTGGTTGCATTTCACAAAAAAAATAGTTTATTCATTATCACATTGGGAATTTTATCTTTCTCCTTCAAAATCCCCCAGTCGTTAAACAGGCAAGCAATGCTTAAACGAGCGCAAGAGTTAATAATCTGCATGTTCGGGTGAATCAACAAAACACTTTTTTAGGACGCTCATGTGTTTGTGTCGGCAGTCGAAATAAACTCGCGGGGCTCTTCGACTTACGACAATGCATGAGGTGTCGGGCGTGCGTGTCACCTGTGGTTGCGAGGTCGGTGATGCCTAAGGGTATTTTCAAGCCTTTGTTCTCTACTAGCCAATCACCTAGCAACCATGAATCCACTTAGCGGCAAGCGACAGCGGCCACATTCCGTTGATAAACCGCTTGATGGGCGGACCAAACCTAATACGGGTAGTTGCAGTGAAGCTGATCTCCCGGTTAACGCGCGAGGGGAACTCCGAACGGACTGGCCGAGGTGATAAACAATCTTCCTGGAATCATAAAGATCCCTCAAACTCTTAATTACCTCCGCAACCTGCCCCACAACGTCAAATGCTAACCAAAGCAACCTACACTTTGGCTGCAGGACTGTGCGTTGTCCTTCTCGGAGTGGTGGACTAGAACGCCTATACTGGTCATTTTACAAGACTTCGCGGAATATCTTCAGAAAGTTCTGCTTCAGATTAATATGCGAAAATAGCGAACGAATCATACGCTTTTCGGACTAAAAAAGGCTCGTCATCCCATACGATTTCAACAATAAAAACATCTGAACATTTCTAGCTCTTATGATGGCCGCATTGCGCATCAAATCGACTTTACTCCAGTTCGATCCACAATCCACGAATGGAGATCATACCGGGGTTCGAGGTCAAGAAGGGTTCCGTTCATAACCTTTGTCGCGTCTTCTCAAACCACAGTAAAAGTGGAGAGACTACCGAGTTGCTGTGTATTGTCGTTCTATTGATTTGCGACAGACGCGCGGTTATAAATAGCTACTTATCATGTTACTGATGAAGTGCTGAAATGGGTGTGGCTGAACGCACATGAACTGCGCAGAATGGCTGTGCCAGAACCTACCCCTCCACAATTTCTCAATCACAATGCCATTATTTTCAGCAAAATTAATTTGCAGTAAACAGAGGTCTCTTGGTCATTTAATTGTAAACATTATTCGAGTAATGGAATTGCCACCGTGTTCCTTTAAATTACGTCACCACCTTTTTTCAATCAGGGTGGCGGGTGATAAGATTTTTTGAGGGGGGGGGAATTAATTCCGTGTGCAGTTTTCTTGGGGAACTGAAACGGTTCCCTAACACCTCCCTTCCCGAAGAGGTTTAATGGACCTTTGGCAGGTCCCGTTGCACTGAGTTTGAGGATTCCTCTCTATGGATGATCTACCAAGAGGTCTCCATAGCCTACGGGAGACTCACAATTTCCTTTAAAGTGTCTAGCTGCAACCGAACAGACGGCCGGCTACGTTGAGTTGAAATTTGGCAAGTTGGTGGAGGGGGACGTACAGGGTTACAGTGTGAGAATCGGTCCAGCACAGAAAGCGGGAGTATTGTCTCCACGGTAGTGCCAAATGCTGCCGTCCCAACAGGAACCATAAGGCGACTTCTTCCGGTCAGCGTAGGGTGCTAGCGGCGTCGTAGGTGCCACAGAATACACGGCACAGGAGTCTCGGTCAGTGTGATGGATCATTACGCGTCACGCCAAACGGAATCAAACAGGAATTATGCGTTGCCAATTGTTAGCATCCACCACCCTGATCTCCACCAACTGGAACACAGAAAGATAAGATGCAGGATGAGCTCAAGACAATTTACCTGAACAGCCTCCCCCATTGAGGAGTCTAATGTTCTTTTTATACATGGTCCTTTGGCTCAATAAGCCAATACAAATAGAGGCCACGTTGAGTTACCATTGCTAGAGATTAAGGCCAGGCACGGTTAATAGACAGAGTCAGAATTTTTGGTTCAGAATCGGGGTGTCATGTATAGAATGGGAGTAGAATCATGAAAAATTAATAAATGGGAATTAATTCAGCGAGCAGTTTTCTTGGGCACTTTACACGAAATCCATTCTATTAAACGCGCAAACATTGTAAGTATTTTTATCAATAAGGAACTTCCCATCATTTTTTATAACATTTCATTTGTTTGGAACGCAACAGAAAACGAGCGGTTTATGTTTATGTATACTGTAACGAACGACATGACAGGATAAGAGGCGGCCATCTTGCCTTTCTATCTTTCCATGGAACGAAGTTCGATCTGATGGTGTTTACAACCCTCTGGTTCACTCAAAGTGAGGCAACTCACTTTCTCCCGTCATACAGGATGCCTTTCGCTCTCCCAACCCTCCGCAACCGGCAACCGCAGCCGCTCAACCTCCTCCACACATCCTACACTGTAGGACATACAGCGACATCCTCCCTTCTCCCACACTATGGACCAGTTTGGTAGTTAGCCGTTTTAAGGACTCGTCCCATTTTCGCCCAAAGCTCCTATTGTATTCCAACTTCTTCGTCTATCGCTTTCCTTATTATATCTTCTTTCGTAAGTGCACTTACACGATGCGTGTACCTTCTACCAATCTTCCTTCCTAAGTAAAGGTCACTTGCCAATTTAAGTCGCCTTATTCATGGAGTTGACTGACGTTTGGGGAAATCCTCTGGCGGAATATAGGTTGCTATTAACTAATCCCATTTTCCTAGATATCATTCCCACTGGGACATTACAATACGATGGTTTATAGTTAATATATAATAAAATCCTACGACTACGCTTTCAGAAAACACACATGGCTGTCTTATAAATTGTAGAATCAACTCGTACAACATATTCAATCCAACTGGCCGTCAATAGGAATCGAGAACAAGCAGAAAGCTGGTCCTGGCATATGTTACGACTAGGTGTTTTACCAGGACACCGCGCGTTATTTCAAGGACACATAAAATCAACCATGCGCTGATAGGACGCCTGCTTATGTCAGCCAGCACCGTAGTTTTTCCGTTATAAAGATCAATCCATTTTTTTACCCAAAGCCTATTTAACATAATCATTCATACATATTCGTTAACATGTATCTATGCATCTTATAATGCACATATTCCCTACATTCAATGCGTCTTCTTCTCATTATTGCTGCCTGGGACGTGCGTCTGTGTTCTACGTTTACCATTAAAAGCTCCCCAGCGAAGATCTAACATTTATTAGGTCAGAATCCCCCGCTTGGAAGAGCGCCAGACAGACTAGACATTTTCCTCTCGGTAGGCGTTATTGAAACTATCGTCCGTTTTATTTTGCTTATGTCAGAAACTTAATGCCGGATAAATAAGTTTAGCGAAAAAATGTGATTAACTCTTTTTAATGTGATTTTACGTTTTATTTCCCTTAGATGGCTGGAAGAGGCTATGCTACAGTATATTCTAAACGAATCGCTCACTTAGCAAGTCGTATTTTTGCCGACCATAGTGCGGTCAGTGGTGGCCCCACACCAAAGGTTGTTCGTCTTCTTAGTGAGGAACCTGAGGCGATTAAAATTCGCGATTGGTATCCCCCGCTCGAGGAATACTCACACATTCTCGGGACTCTTCGTAGATTCGGTCTTTTCCGTGACGAACATGCCGACTTCCGGGAAGAAATGGACCGTCTTCGCGCCCTCCGTGGAAAACCCAAAAAGACTTGGTGCAAAGCTAAAGGGTCATGATTTGCCGCCTTTTCTTGTGCTTGTAAAAAGATAAAGCTATATTTTGGCTCATTTTCCCTTATCGGCACCAGGGATCATTTGGGAGTCGTTAAAAGTATTCGGTGGGACGATCGTGTAGTTCGACGTGGAGTCATCGGTTTCGGAATGTAAACAAGAGACCCAAATTCTCGAAACCATGGTGGACCGCTTTATTATTTACTGACCCTGCTAACAGAAACCCGGTATAGTTCATCACTTTCGTTCGCCGATTTTGATAAGGAAGTATTATTAATTATATACTGAAATTGTCAGTTGCTAGATAACCGCACTAAGCCAGCCTATTGGTTGGATAGAAAATTGTAGGCTGTTTTACGATCCGGATTATATTATTCCAATACATTCGTTGGAACGGACTATTATAAAACTAGAGCGTCTGAAATTGATATTAATTTAATGATCTGTACTGATAGCATTTATGGATTTTGAAACACAATATTAAAAAAAAAATCCTTTCCATTTATTATTTGGTTAAAGGTGTGAAATGCAGACTTAATTTGGTTATTTCTCCTCCGTTATATTCCTCGGAGTCGTCTCCATCGCCATTGATCTTCTCTTCTTTGCCATCATCCACTCCGTCTCCCGTGGTGTTGTTCGCCCCCTGGGACTGAATAAGTGTGTCCATTATAGAGCAATCGGCAGCCATCTCGTCATTACCACCCCAGTTTTTCGCCTTCTTTTCACCGGTGTTGAGTATTTCCTCGATCCCTTCGTGGTGGACGCCCAGTTCTTTGGAGGATCGTTTTCGTACCTTCAGGGAGGGTCTACAAAGCGGCATCCGCCCCCGTTTCGCCGAGGCAACGTTGTTAGCGGAAGCCTTTGCTAGGGGAGATGGGCCTATAACCGAAGAGGCAGGGACTCCTGGATGTTTTTCGCGTAAATGAACCTCCAGAACCCATCGCCGGCGCTGAGGCATAACTTCGCTACAGAGTGGACAAACCTGACAAATAGGAAATTAAAAAAGTACACTGATTATGTTAAAGAATTGTATATATTTCGATATTAATCCCTACCTGGGGGTGTGACGTCCGCGAATGTGCTTTAAGTCCCTTCCTCGAGGTGAATTTGGTCTGGCAAGTACCACAAACATGCTCCACAACCACCCCATGGGTCGTCGCGCGGTGACTTCGCAAAGCCTGGACCGTTGGGAAGCCCGCTGGGCACTCGGAACAGAGATGCTTCCTTCCTAAGGTGGCCAGGGATGCCGTGGCATTCAGCGCAGTCGTCACGGCATGATTAGCCTCTAGGGACCTTCCAACGGCCTCGGCTGCCTGTAGGACCCGTTCCGTGGGGGCGTCGGTCCGCAGCCACATCTCGGGTGCCTCGTTGGTCCCATTGTGGACGCCATGGGTGCGGAGGTGGCGGTTGAGGAGAGATTTTGAGGCCAGGGAGAATCCGCACAGTCGGCAGACAAAGGGGCGTTCGCCCGAGTGCGATCTGACGTGCTCGTTTAGGTGTACCTTTTGGCGATATGTCTTGGGACAGAGCTCGCACTTGAAGGGCTTCTCACCGGTGTGCGTTCGGAGGTGTTTCTCGCGAGCACTAGCTCTGGAGAAGTTCTTGCCGCAGAACTGACACTCAAACTGTCCGCTGTTCTCGTGCCTATCCATGTGTTCTCGCAGGCTGCCACGTCGCATAGACTTCTGACAGACGCTGCAGGTGATGATTTCACGGTCTCTGTCCCGAACCGGTGAGGGTTGTGTCTTTTCGTGAAGGAAAAATGTGTTGGTAGTTGGTGGTTGTGGTGGTGGCGACGGGTTGGAGGTGCACAGGTTGAGACCCAGTGGGGGGATTATCTTGGCGTCTGTTGGGGCCATGGGCAACATGTGACCCGATTGGATGACTTTGGAAAAGAGGGCGAATGCCTGAATGTGATTGGCCAAAATAGCTGCATGGGAATCATGAACAGTGAGACAATGCTGGAGGGCTGCCGAAGAAATATTATCGTTTGGGCAGACGTCTGTTTCTTCGACCTCATTATCATCTACTTGATTCTTTGGCTGTAAAGTTCCTTTGAGCCGTGGCATTCTGAAATAGAATATAATTTGAAAGATCATTGGTCGTGCTGGGAGGTTTACAATCTCCGTATTCTGCGTTAATACGTGACAGACAAGTCATATTGTTTTTAAACCTCCTGAAGTGCCTTCCGATGATAACACTCATACTTGATCAAGCATTTTGGGTAGTATTTTATTTCGTGAAGGCCGTATGGTACCATTTTTGAAACTATTGTACTTTTGTTTCATGCGGCAGATAAACCGATTCCATGAAGATGCTGGTGATAGTCCCAACAGGGCTACTCGAAGACCTGGGGAAGTGGCTGTTGCATCCACCAACACAGGGATCACGCCTGGAACTCAAAATGGTTTAACGCCGAATGATGATGTAGCCGGTTTCTGCCTCCACTTGGCTGGATAACACGGCGCTGCGTCTGGGGCTCATGTTTTTGTGGCCTCACACAGAGGTGAGCATCCTCCCAGGTCTGTTGGTTAGGAACGCGGGTTCGACTCCCAGGTCAAGCCATCTCGGGTGGTCTTGGGGAAATCACCTCGAAAATGGCATATTGGTGGCCTGACCCGGGAGTCGAACCTAGGACTATTCACTAATAATATGAGGATGCTAACCGCTGCACCATCCGACCAACTGCAATTCTGCATTATCTCACTTTATCATGATAACAGACTATTATGATTGGTTATTCGCCTTCCCCACTCCATCCCGATTGGACCGTGTTCATCTAAAATTTAGATTTTAAATCGTCATTTTCTTCTCTTACTGATCTACGCACCGAGTCGTCCATACGCCTATTTTCACATGTCATTGCTGCAAGTATTTGTATTGATTCACGTATCGTCGAATCTAAATAGCATAGCCGTTCCGCTATCGCGTCTTCCTTGAGAGCATCCAATAAAGGTCCTGTGCTGTGTTATGATTTATCTTCCTTTCCGCTGGAGTAGCCAATCGAAGTAACCGTAATTATGTCAACTATCTCCCCACGGATATCCTTTAAATATTTGCTTTTACAAATTCTTAATTGCTCCCATGATCCAATCGCGTGACAATCGCCAGCTATTTATATAAACTATTTCGTTAATTAATCAGAATACGTGAATCAATGAGAAACGAAAATGTGAGTTTTCATGACCGATCCGTGGAGATTGAGGAAGACCAAAAATGAGACTTATCGGGATTGCGGGAGATTTATAATATTTACAGGCCATAGCAAAACCGCCCTTCCATTAAAACATAAGGGTTTTCTTAAGGAAAGCATGTTACCAAATATTTAATTCAGACCGGAACGCCCCGTCTAAGAAAAGACAGGTTAAATCGGGGAAATGAATTCGATGAATATAGCTATTATGTGTTATTTGTTCCACCTGAACTTGATAAAAATATGACCCTCGTCCCAAATGGAAGACTAAATTGGCAGCTTTTAAAAAAATCAGAAACTTGCAGTAAACGAGGAAGGCAGCGTGCTTTCGTTGTAACCGGATTCCTAGTGCGAAACCCGCGCATACCAGACCTTCACCTCGCGCCTATGTGAAGTTCGCCTATCAGAGCGCTGTTGGTGTGCGTGTTGTATGCGCCTAACGTTCCGTGATCGAACCCACGCACGTTAGTGAGACGGACAGCCACACGCGTTTCTAGTAGAGGACAGACAGGTGGTGCGTACGAGAAAGTGTGGCAGCCACGAAGCCAGCATATTGGGCTTTCGCATCGAACAAAAGTTTGTAAATCAAGTAGGGTTTCCTTTAGAAATAAATATGCTATTCTGGTATTCTTTATCTGAATCATCCTTGTGACATTCATTAAGCGAATACCATTTTATTAAGTTTGTATCAATCTTAAACTCCTCTGTATAGTTTCAAGTAATTGTGCAACAGTTCAAAGGAGCTTGTAAACCTAATTGAAGAACCTAAACGCACACATTTCACTCAATTCCGACCGAGTGGTCTTCTGATAACGCTTTGCTATCAAACTACGTATCAATCAAGTTTTCCCTGAGAGGAAATTTTCGCACACCGTCGATTGATTCTCTCCGTAATGTTGTCTCGCTCTTAGAATCCACATTCCCGGCAGTATGTTCAACGTTCGGTTATCTTGGAGTGATAATGTAGATGCCGTCAACAATAAAGACGAGCCGGTGCCCTTTAATACAACACAAGCGTTCCCAGATAGGACTCGCTGCGACGGGCAAAGGCATCGCGACTTGTTGACGTTTTAGCCAAGGTTGACACAAATAACGCGTTTTTCACAAACAGAAAATAACTACGAGGTAAATTAGGAAGAAAGAAAATTAAAAACTCAACACACATACAATTTTGAAAGCGTTTAATAGCGGCAATATTCGTGACGCGGGCTTAGAAGTACATGGACCTTATTTTTACAACTTTGCTCCGTGTTTGATTTAATACCTTGCATGTTACCATTTATTATGTTGGTTAAGATATACGCTTTTAAATATGTCCAATCTTGAACATTTTGCAAACTAGATGCGTAAAATAAAGTGCATTTCATAATTGGTCGAAGAAGAAGATTTTGAACAATTCTAAATCAGACAAAAACAGTAGAACTCCGATACAAAATTACAAGGCGCATTTTTTTATATTTAAATTATCTGACGACCAATATTTTTATAATTTTTTATGTGAAAGAGCATTTTATTTGCCACATATTTCCTATTGACTGCATTTGTAATTAGAGGTGGGCTGCCATTTTCGGCGTAAACTTTGCAAAAATGATGTTTATGCGAATTTAAACACACGTGGTTCATAATAGTTCCAAACGCTTTTTTATCGTTAAGCATTCTTAAATTTTGCATACATTTATGAGCGGTCGCATTCGCCGAATTGAATGCTACTTTGATTGAAATTGTATATAATAGCAATTATAAACATGTGTTGGGCGGTTATAGTGTTTGGGGCGTAACAAATGTTTCGGTATCTATAAAAATAATACTTTTGTGTGTTATGAAGATAAGCTATAACGGATAACAAGATATAAAAGATAACGCATGGCCTCTTATTATTTTATTAGCGTGGAATATCTTCAACCATTTAAAATCAAAATATGTACATATATTTCAAAACTATCATTAAAATATAAAATAATAAAAAGTACATCAACTTAAAAGTGATTATTGTGTGTTTAACCTACTAATACGTTTAATTATGATATGTTCAGATATATTTGTTTGAATTACGTATTGGACAATTTTGTAGGCTGCCTTCTGGCCTATTACAACGACTTGGTGGTGTCGTATTTTCCTATTGCCAAACTTGATATTGTACGTTCTCAGGTATAGATAGCCCTGTACAAATGCTAGAGAATTACCAAAGATTCCCGGTTTAACGTGGATTAAAACATTTAAGAAGGTGCAACATATCGGGCTGTTGCTTTGATTTTTTATTAACGTTTCCATTATATTTTTCAAGTTATGGCTAATAAATTGCTGTTTGGAAAGTCTCTTGATGAGTACGATGCCAACATTGACGATCTCGATGACCTGCTATCTAAGTTAACGGAGGATGAGATTAAAGAACTAAATGACGATATTGATCCCGACAACTCCCTTCTACCGGCTTCTCAGCGTTGTAGAGATCAGACAACTAAGCAGTCCACTGGAACATTTGATCGAGAAAAGCTCATCAAGTATGCAACCTTGTTTTTTGTATATCTTTGTGTCTATATTCTCACATCGTATAACGCTGGTTATCGAATTTCTTATCTCTATGTTCGTTCAATACAATTAGCGACCATGTCCGTTCAATATATCGTACTTAATAAGTATTTTTTTTGTTAAAGACGAGTTTCATGACGCATGCAACATAAAACTGGTGGTTCCCTATACAGGCGAGTAATTCAACACTTGGTCATTAGAAGTTAGATATTGCGTCGACCCCAAGCACTTAAGTTCATCTACTACGGCTTATGGTGTCCTCCGATTTAATCTTTTTTATATTCCGCACCCGGGTGGGACTCCAATGCCGCTTTCTTTCTAGTTCAACTGTTATTCGTTGCATTTCTCTATGGGGATGATCAGTGTTCAATGCGTTATTGGAATACGGCTTCCTGTTTCTGTACTTAGGGTCTCAGTCAGTTCGGGGAACTTTAACATGCCGACTTTCGGCAATTGGAAACGACCATGAGTTTCTTTGACATCATGGCTGCCTTTAGTAACATTTCTCAGTCAAATTGACTGATAGGTGACCTTCTAAAATTGTTATTTCTTCAGCTGAACTTCCACATTAATTCACTGTGGTCTTTCAATGGCCCCCATTAGGCGTTTGCAAACCGTATATACTTCGATGGTTTCATTTTCCTTTCTGACAACTTTATGAAATCTTTTCCATTATATTTCACGAAATTGAAATGGGTTAAGAGAAACATCTTTTGCAAATGCGTCTCCAGTTCCATTTATGACGTCCGATCCGGTTTCAAGTTAATTTTTTGTAAATTGGAATGCTGAATGTTTGGTCCTCGTGGCGTGAATTGGGTGATTATTAATGTTTTAAGTTGTAGAAATATCACCCTTATCTGCATTGGAACGCAATTTTCGTATGGTTTAACCGTGTGATAATAAACTAGTTAGGGAATATGGAAATTTCCGGGGTTCTGTGTTTTACTTATTCGACTGTTTCTTAAAAGCCACTATTGGTGCCTGATTGCTCCTCTCACTCATTTTCCACAGGTTCCTTGTGGACAAGGCTAAAAGCGACCCAGACTGGGACGAGGCGGTGCCCTACGAGAAGAAAATTCGCGGCAAAGTCTTTGAGCTGTCGAAGAAGAGCACTTCAGGGGGCACCAATGGCTCAGCTAGTGACCATACCAAACCCAATGTGGCCCAAAAGAACGAACTCGCGGAACTTGGATTCGATGTCGATTTCGACGAATCAATCAATGACGTGAGTGGAGAAGATTTACTTATTGCAGCATGTAGAGTTTCTGCTTTCGAAATTTAATGGAGGCGGCTTCATGGATGTTACGTGAATAGTATTGGGAGTTGGGGGTTTGCAAATTCTAGTTTTCTCACAATTAAGTGCTTCCTGCAAAACAGCAGAAGCTAAACATTTTGTGGTGCTATCTACTTCTTGAGGATAAACCGGTTTCATGTAGGTTTACCGTGATGTTTTCCAGAATATGTTTAGAGGTGGCAACGTCCCCAGACTCATCCGAGGTGGCCTGACCTGGGAGTCGAACCCAGGTCTCTCACCAACGGAACCGATTCACCCTTCTGACTGCTAGATTTCCTGCGCCCAATCTGACAGGATATCCCCTGGTGTGGCCGCTGTCGCATGTTGATGGAGAGCGAAACCCGTGTGAAATGATCATGGACGTCACTGGGAGAGTCGCTCTGTACCCCATAACCCCCCGAATGGCATCGGCCAGTGCCTTCCTCCCCAATTTTCTATATTTCCGCTCAAATAATAGCTTCCTTCGAAACCGGCATTGATCCTTACGGGCAATGCCTATTTGATGGCGAGACATTATGTTCTACGGTATTAAGACCCACCACTTTTTTCACCACCCTCACAGGCACTCACCAACGCGACAGACGACGAATTGATCGACCTAGCGGCCATCCTGGGCTTCACGGGCATGATGAATCAGGTGCAGTTCCACGCGAGTATCGAGAACCGCGGCCAAGCGGGTGGCGGCGGCTTCGGTGGAATTGCGCGCGGCGAACAGTTCAAGCTCGTTCCCGACGAACCGCCCAACATGACCGACGTTGAGGTACGTCAGTACACTTTAACCCTCTCGACTTGCTGGACTCTCATCGACTTGCTTGTGCGGCTAGAGGCTAAACTGGCTTCATAGGTTTGACGCTGATTCCAACCTCCACCACGCACGGAGACTGCAGGCCCAGGCGTTCACTAGTTGCCCACCGTTCCGCCAGCGCCAACTTGGGCGAGCTTGGCGACGTCGCCTTTTGATCTTCATTCGAGGATCTCATATTTATCCATTCAGTTATATGACATCGGATGTCTGGTGAATATTCTTATTGCATTGTCACTGTGGTTTTTGGGGCATCTAGGTTGTACCTTTTTTGGCCAGTTACAAGTGCTTTGAGTGCAAATAGAAGGCGGTATTTTTCTTGGTGACAGTCTCATTTTCATAGGAGTGGGGCCAGGATCCCAACGTCTCACTTCCCACACCCCCTTATGGGTGCTCGAATTAAAATAGCTTGCAGAGTATACTACGAGTTAATGTGTAACCGTGTGAGGGTAGCCTGGGGTTCACTGCTTTAAAATATTTTAATATCTCGCAGTATGATGAAACCCTTTTACCTTTTCTCTCTCTCTCTCTCTCCCTCCATCTCTTCGAATGTCCAGGAGAGCATCAAGCAGCTGACCGCGGACGAGGCCAGTCTGGTGGTGCTCAATCTGAACAACATCAAGACGATGAGCGCAGAGGTGGTGTCGCGTCTTTGCACCGCCCTCGGTGATAACACCAATCTGCGGGAGCTTCACATGGCCGCGACCAATCTCACCTCCGCCATGGTCTTGCCCTTCCTTCTCCCCCTCCAGGTCAACCACACCCTCGAATTGCTCAACCTCGAGTCCAACTTCATCACGGGTGCGCATGGTAGCAGCTTATTTGTCTTTGAACTGGGCACCGAGGGTTGCTGTGGGCATTGCGGGGATTTGGATATTGTCAACTCCAAGCACGGTGATTAGAGATCAGGGCAGTGTGGATTTTGAGCAGGCGCCCATGTTTTCGCTCCGGCAGCGCCAACCTGCGAATCTGAAATCTCTCCGTCTCACCTGCGTTAATTGATCGACTCGACACATCGACCGACAGTGCCCGTGATGCCCCCTTGCTTGAATGGGAAGGCGACCCTTTCGAGTGCTCAAGTCGGCAATTGTTTCTTTATCATTCAGGTGACATGATCGTCAAGCTTCTCGAGGCCATCGCGGGCAACAAGAGTGCCATCCAGGACATCCGCCTGACCAATCAGCGTCAACGCGTTCTTGGAGTCAAGGTTGAACAGGAGATCACGGCCCTGGTCCTCAAAAACCCACGCCTTAACAACCTTGGGCTGGACCTCGAGACGGCGCAGGCAAGGGTTCTAACTCGCGACCACCTCAAGAAGACCCTCGACACCAACAAACGCCTCGCGCGTATCCACAAGGGAGGCGGCGGCCCCTAATAATCATCTTCGCATTCAACAGCGCGTTGATTTGTGGCTTCTGTGGCTTTTATTTCGCCTGTATTCTATTCGATTCCCGGATCCCTGCAGTTTGATTTCCGGGGACTCCAGAACTTTCTGTCCATTGTCTATGTAATACAAACACACACATGCACACCCACCATTTCTTGCGCCTTCCTAGGGAATAAATTGGATTGTTTCAGTTGACAAAAAAATAATATGTTGTCACCGGTGTTTCTCGCTTGCAGTACTTATGGTGGTGGTGGTGGTGATAGTCTTATCATCAGCATTGACGCGTATAAATGTAAACGCCAATTTTCTAAACCTTATTAAATTATTTCGCAAGTATAGGAAGAAAATCGGGTGTTGTTTACTCGCGAACTCAACTGGAATGTAGCCCGCGGAACTGCAATAAAGTATCCATTTTGTTACTCGGGTCCTCGTGTTTTAAAGGTAGCAGTGTACCTTGCTGGATGCCTGAAGCGAAATTGCAATCGCACGCGCTGCCTGCGAATAATCGATCAGCGCGTGTCCGTCCCACCAATGAGGTGGGCGCTCGGGGTGGGTGTGCGTTAGTTTGCACGCAATGCTTTCTCGATCAAATTTAAAACCACCCAAGTTGCTGGATTGTAGAAAAGAGAACTTTAATACCCACCATCAACAAAACGGAAATTTCAGTATGTATGTTATTTTGTGGAAAAAAGGAATTAGATACACCTGTTCAGTGTTAAGAACATGTCGGGTTATGTCACCAGGTGTACGCTCACGTGCACGGGTCTACCCGCATAGCTGTAGATCTACGGTTGTGGATATATATTTATACATCAAACAATCTATATTATTCCTAGTAACTATACTAGCAAAGGAAGAGTTCCGTTGACAACAAATTCGTTCAAAAGTAACAACAGGATTGAAGACAGAGAAGACAGAAAATGGAATGTGTGTGCTGACATAAAAGTGCTTTTTTAAAATGCCCAATTTTAATTTCGTGCGTGCTCGAAGTTCTCGCACTCTGATTGGCTAGGGAACAATTTAAAGAAGCTCCGCTATTCGCTCTCAACAGCATCCGCTGTTTCGGGCTTCAGGATGTTCAGTCAGACGTTTAGCTAAAATGGAAAATACATGCTACCATTAGCTTTTCAGTACAGCGCATAACCGCAGTAACGTAGTTTAAAATAGAATGATATTATATACACATATTTTGAAACTAAACATTGGTGAATGAGCGCTACAGTTATTTTTTTAAAGAAAGGGCAACATCTTATGAACATGGCACGGTATTTTGTCCCTTCATTCGACTGAGTAAATAGTCAAGACCACTTTTGATCGGCTTTCAGTTTGTCCTTAATTGTGATTTTGACGACAAATGGAAACTAGCCTTCTTCCCTGAGCAAACTCGTGCGCATATAAAATAGAGGACGCACGTATGCCCGCGCGCACGGTCGTTCCATTGACAGGAGCCAATGGCAGCAAGGTAAGTCGCTCACGCACGAGACGCATTCACGCGATTACAAATGCAATCGATAAATAACGGCGCGCGGGTAGTCGAGTTCAACCGACTTTGACTGTATGCGAATTGTCCCCAAAGATTTAAACCAGCACATTCTGTTATGGGTGGGCAAACTCAACACTAGCCTCCAAATCTGTTTTCATCATTTAATTCCGTGATTCTAGGTAATGCGTGTGCTTTGTGTGCATAACGCATTAGGTGGCGTGAGTCACTCAGCTTAACTTCTCGTCACTTTTGTGAGGTTAGAAAACCATCCCATCGATGCTCATGATAAAGCAACGAACCAGGTCTCCTCAATCCCCTTCAAAAGCAGTCAGTATTGATTTGAAAAAATGGGTTTATGTGGCTACCAAAAAAAGCAATCCGCACCCTCATTTCTAGCTAGTCCTGAGCAGCACGGGAACGAGAAAACTTTTTTTTCCAACGTTAATCTGACTCAACGAGTACAACAATGTCAAATTACAAATTAATTACTCACTAAATGTATTATCAACGATCGTGTTGCATAAATTTAGGATCATGAGAATAATATATTTTTGAAAACGGACCCAGAAAATCCGAAAAACCAATTATTTAAATATTGAATGCTTCCGGAAAATAAAAAGAAACGCAATTTTCTCATGTTATCAGACCGATCCAATATTTTGTCAGACAATAAAAAAATCAATTTAATTTCGTGCGATTAAGGTAACTATTCTCGAAAATTTTGGTATTTTTTAATAATATACAATGTCCAACGTACTTCCTGGAGTACCAGTACCACCGGCTGCGCCATCGTGATTGACACCCTCGGCAATTTTCTCAAGGATTACGTCTACGAGAAGGTCAAACACAGCTTTGACATTAACATTATCTTTCGCGGAGGTCTCGAAGAAAGTTAGACCTAGGAAAGAAATAATTTGACACGAAAATAGCACAACTTGGATTTTCATGTTCTTGTCTTTACCGTAGAAAAGATTTCGATACGAAAGGTGTTCTAAGCTTACGACAAAACCGATGATTGCGACAGACTGTCTTGGATAAGCAAACGTTTATGAAAATTAAATCAGCTTTTTGTGAATAGCAAATTCATAACCAAAAAAGAATGCCTGGAAAGTGCCTTATTTTGTTTTACTTGAGATCTAAAAACACGGAAATTCGCGCACCACCTTATCAAGTCCGAAGTTAGGACAAGGTGAAGTCATGCGAGTTTTATTGGTGGTCTTCTAAATAGAGTGAAATTAAAGTGGGATATATGTAACGATATTAATAGCCTGGTGGCTCTTTCGAAATGAAAAAAACGTACTATAAGACGAATCCAACAAAGAAATCGTACATCCATTTTAAATTATTTATGAATACAATTTCATCAAAGTTTAACCGATGATTTTGACGTGCTGAATTTTAAACGACCCATCGTGAGATCTAAGGCATTCGTCTGAAAAATATTTTTAATATAACTCGGATTTTGTAAAATCAACAAACCAACATTCATAACTAAAGAAGATAAATTAAGCTATGGGTAAAGCGCGGAGATTGAATAACTGCAAACAATAAATATGACTAACCTAGTGTGTCAGCAAGATCCCGACCACGGTCAGTTGTAACCTGGCGCTCAGTGGAGAGATCAGACTTGTTCCCAACAAGTACTACTTGAGCATTATCCCAGGAATATGTTTTTATTTGGGTCACCCTGAAGAAAATCGAAACAGATACTTCAAATGATGGCAATGAAAAACCACGGCAAGCAGACAATTGAATCGAAAATATTTGTTAAGATTTCAAAAATTTGATATATCAAACGAAGATACACATCGAATATTCAGTATATAATTACCAGTCTCGGACGGCGTTGAAGGAATCTTCATTTGTAATATCATACATTAAAATAAACCCAAGAGCCCCACGGTAATAGACAGTCGTAATGGTCCTATATCGCTCTTGCCCAGCAGTATCCTATTCATGTTTTAATTAATTAATATTGAAACGTACCCATATCTGAAGTTTTACACGTTTGTCTTGGCGGAATACCGTCTTTACCTTAAAATCAATTCCAACTGTTGATACAAATGCCGAAGTGAAACTGTCTTCTGCGTAGCGGACCAAGAATGACGTTTTCCCAGTGGAAGAATTTCCAATAATCAGTAGTTTGAACATATAGTCGAAATTTTGGTCGACAGCATCATTGGCTGCGTTCATGATGAACAGGCGTTTCGGAGAAGTAAAGCAAATACCGCAAAGTTACCTCCGACTTACCTTGACGTTGTATTGGCATATTAAAAGCATAACCACTAAATGTGTACCTTTCATAAATATTTCACATTAATTTCCGTAAAAATAATGAAAGGTTTAATATATTCTATTTACAAAAAAGAATCATACATACATATTACGGATTGTTTTCAAAGTAAGTGTATGCAACAAAATAACCCTGCGAATACTTCTACCTATTAAACGTTCCCTGAACAATAGCTAACAAAATAAGTCATACTAATTTGCACCGGAATATAATTAACATTATTGGGAGACAGGTGCTATCTCTTCTATTCAGCCTGTTTAATTTTAAATTTGTGCGATGCTGCAATTCGCATTCCTCCTGGAACTAGTTGATATTTTAGTCAATCTCATAATTAATACCAAGCATCTTGCATATCTCAGTGGATTGAAATCACGGAAGAGCACATTAGTCAGCAGATTCATTGGCTGGATGTGACGCAGGCAAACCGGACTCATATTTGAGAGAACCCAATTTCTCTTTCAGCTTAAATACATGGCCCACATTTATATGGGGGTTTAACCGATTTTTTAAATAATATTGAAGACCATTAACATACATTAAATTTTGTTTTGTAAGTTTACGAAGACCAAAACAATCAATGAATAAGTTATCAGGTACCCATAAAATAAAATCGAAGCAAATTCCTTAGTTTGGCAAACGCGTTACAGTTAATTAAGATTCCATATCAAGTTCCCTTGCTCCTGCGCGCCCGCGTCTGTAAGGATTTGTCAATCTACCTTAATTCTTTTTTTCGAGATCGCTTTCGTAATCGTAACCTTCAACATGGTCGATTCCATACTAGCGCTATAATTTTAAAATAATAATAATAGCCCGCCACCATTATTAATCTTAAAAACCATGTTAAAATACACTGTAATCTATTGTAGCGGGTCTTATTTGTCTTGCAACGATATCTCCTTCAAAGCCGCTAGCTATCAAAGATGACTGCCAGACTAATTAAAAGCCAACGGGCCTATCGGGAGAAACGTATGCAGAGGCCGTGTTCGAATCGACTCCTGGTTTCCACGATTCGTCCTTCAAGCCTGTCGGGCAGGTAGTGGCACAAGTGGCCACAAACATAAAATTCCCGCGGAGTAGCGACAGACGTATAGTCTCCAACCAACACACCTGGTATCGAAGAATTTTAATCGGGCGTTGATACAACGTGATTCGAATTTTAGATTATCAGTTTCTGAGCTACGGAAATCGCCAATCCGAATACATTCAGACTTAAAAGTACACAATCCCGAGTCCTTCGGTTTTCATACAGAAAAAGGTTCAATGATCCTTCGCGTGTCATTGTCAGATTTATATTTTGATCAACTTGAATCCGCAAACATATTTCATTCGAGTAACTCTAGACTAACTATTGGGTAGAGTGTGCGCGTTAGCGTTTATTGCGGTATATAGAGGAACAACCTTTGTGGCAGAGGGTCGAGTAAATACTGGCTCAATTGGGAAAAGTCGAAGGGAATTAACGGGGGAGTACGGCGTCGGCTCTTCTTCCAGAGCTAGGTTAACGGGCGTCGGCTCTTTCTCTTAAGCTGAGGAGGGAATGAGGCTGGTTCTTATTCTGCATCTCGTTCTGAAGTACTAACATTACAATTGCCAGTTGGGAAACGACTTCGTAGAGTTGGTCCAGCTTCGACAGGGTTTCGTCGTCGTCCATATAGACGGTCGGGGAGGGAGACGGTCGACGTTTACAAGTCAACATTCTGGATGAGGCGGCCCTTCTTGGCAGGATATTCTTCTCTCTGTTAGCCAAAGGTTTCGTCATTATCTCGAGGAGAAAACACAGAGCAAAATGGCAGATAACCGTTCACGGCACGAGGGTAGAAAAAGTCCGCGATTCAGAACGGTTCTATTAAAAAAAACTCTTAATCGAGATGAGAACTACAAAAGCTATTTGAAAGCATGCAAAAGCTTACTAAAAACGTTAGTTATAATTAAATATGATCGTTTCCTTCTACACAGAGTTGCACTATTTCCAAATATGAAGATTAATCAGTGAGGGTTTTCAAACAGGATTTTTCAGGAAATCTTGATATCTCCAATAAACAGAATGGTTAATTTGTGGAGAGAACTTCACAATGGACTTCCGGAAAATCGAATTTGATAATTAAGGGGCGTGCAAGAGTCGAGAAGGCGCGTAGTTTACAGCGAGTTTGGTGTGTTAATGGCAAATCAAAAGAATAAATCATGTAACGTGCGCATTCAAATAACTTTAATTAAGAAAAGCGCCAGTCCTCCGCGGCTGGAGACTAATGAAGGGTGCGTCAAGAGCTTTGAATAGATCAGAAAGGTGCTCGAATTATCAACCTTATGGATATGACAGATATTTTTTGTTCTGCACTGAACAATGCAGTAAGGTGCGACTTTGAAGTTTTTGCACTGTACTCGTGGACGTTTAAGATTGATGGAACGGCTATCCGTGTCCATGGTGGTGCGGTCTTAATAAATTCGCGTCAAACTCAACTGGGCGTAATAGAACTGACATGAGCCGATGCATAAACGCTAAACCTCAAAGATAAAAACAAACTGATATACAGTATATTTCTTCGCTTTCATTTTGATACCGTGGATGAGAGGCGTTTAAGCTGAAAATATTTAATTCGCTTTATTGAGCTTGCTTACACTTATGAGTATAATAATAATAATAATTGTAGTGACTTTATTGAGGTCACGAGGACCAAAAACTTTCAGCAGTAAAAATAGGCAATATGTCAAGTATTAGATGTGAAAATTGTCTTTTAGTTCGGGGGACCGAAGGCTCGACGTGTGGTAGTTGAAAAGGAAGGGCGATAGCACAGCGCCTGGTAGTACACCGCAGTTATTTGGCAAGGAGGATGAGGCTTCATTTCCGACTCTGACATGTTGACGTCGATTTGAAAAATAGTTTTGAAGCCAATTAATCAACCATCCTTCAACGCCATCTTCACATAGTTGTGAAAGGATGCGGGAGCATGAGATAGTGTTGAAAGCAGAGGAGAAGTCCAAGAAAACTCCCTTGACGGCTTTCGCTCTGGCATCAAGTGAAGAGTGGAGGGTGTGCGATAACGTAGCTACGGCGTCCAGAGTGCTTCGATTTGATGTATAAGCAAAATGAAAAGGGTCATCGGCAGCTTAAAGCGTGTCAACTAATTTAGAGAGGAGGTGCTTCTCAATCACTTTTAACCACATGGATGTGTTGGCCATAGGTCTGTACTTCACAGATCCGGCGGAACCATTGGCCGGTTTCGGAATTGGTGTTATAGCGACGTCTCTCCATTCCGAAGGAGAGGAACATTCCCCTAACGAATGATTCACAAGCTGGGTCACAAATGGAGAAAACTCGCGGTGACAGATTTTAAGAATCGCGGGGGCGACCCTGTCGGGACCAGCAGCGGTGGAGCTCTTGAGGCCAGCCAAAATTTGGGAGATAGAGGATACGTGAGCGGGCAGGAAAGCGCTGGGATTAAGAGATCTAACGAGAGGTACCGCGGAATGGTCAGCGGATTTGAAGATAAAGCCATCGTTCAGAGCATCAAGGTCTAGGGCACCACTTGGTAGATATGGGCGGCGGGTTCCAGTCAATCTGTTAAGATTTTTCCAGAGGTCACCGGGTTTTGATGTTCTGAACAGCTCATGTATAAATATTTTGTTAAGGCGATTTACCTCAGCTGTGATCTGTATCGAAATTGGTTTAATTTCTCGATACCTCCCCTGGCGACAAAGTCGTTCCTTTTTCGCGTCTGTCGTTTCAGAAATGGAGAAGATACTATACGGGGGGTGAGGGATAGTTCCGTGAGTGGACAATGCGTATCGTACAAAAAGCGGAGTCGGAATCCCCGAAAACTTTGAAGTCGGTTGTGGCAGCGGCATCTCTTAAATTGCACTGGTTCTGGAGGCAGTGAGAGCGGATACGAATTTTTTTAGGTTTGGGACAACGTTGATGGTTTTTTTATCCTTGCCATATATTTTCGGTAGACCAACAACGATGCAGTGGTCCGACTGGGCTAAAGGTGCACGTTTTCGACATGCATACAGAGAAGAATCGGACACAAATATGTGGTCAAGAAGATTCCCTTCGCGTGTTGGAAAATTGACTATGGTATTTAGACCAAGTGTAAGAAGAGGGCTAATAGGCGCAGAATTAAAATCACCACACAGTAAAATGAAAGAATCATCCATAATTGAAGAAATAAAAGGTATAAGCGAATCATAGAACTTAGATATGTCTGTTCTGGTAGAAGATGGGGGAATATACAAGTTAAAGACTGTCACAGACTTGCAGTTTTGAAGAGACCTTGGATGGCACATAACCCCAACACATTCAATAGCACTAGCTGCATAGCAGAAAACCTTTTTGTTCGATTTTGACCAGCTGAGATTGATGCAACTCGCGACACCACCACCCTTGGATTTAACGCCGACCACTCTGTCTTGACGAAAGCATTCGAAATTCTCTGGCATAAATATGTGATCCAGATTGATGTCCCTAAGAAAGGTTTCTTGTAGACAGACCACGCCGACAGGTTTAAACAGAGCAGTTGTTAGCAGAGAGTGAAAATCGTCAACTTTGTTGAGAATTGAACGCACATTAAAGGACGCAAGAGCTGGAAGTGATGTATTTGCGGGATAGCGACTGCGAACAGCATTGAGCCAACCAGCTCGATGCTTCGGCTTGGTCTAAGTGAGTGGTGGTGGCGGGAGTGCAGTAGTTGTAGGCACAAAACCGCTGTTCTCATGCGGTCGATCGATTCAAGCCGCATTGTGAATGCGAGAAACATGTTGATTAATCGATGCCTTTTTATAAAATAACCTGTTAGACAGCGATTTGCACTTTAGAAAGGGCCTCAGATATACTTGTGTCAACAATCAAATGTTTGCGGTATTCAGTGAGCTGTTTTCGCGAGTATTTTCGTTTGATCAAGGGTAAATCCATGAAATTGATGAGTTAAAACAGAGGAAGTTTTTTTGTACAATGTAACTGTCGCCATTGAAGCACACGTCTCGTATCAGTTTTAGGATAGCCGATCGCTGAAGTGAAGGAAAAACATTGCTAAAGAACATAAGGTTTCGGCGCATCCACGTTATAACGTTTTCTTCGAAAAGTTCAAAAGGAGTGTTTAGTCTTAAATTTTCTTTGAATCGTTTTCGGATTTTGATTTTAAAGAACAATTGTAGTCCGATTTCTATTGAGCCGGTTTTCTTTTAAATTGGGGTGTATTTAAATATTTCATATTCATTGGCAATATTATATTTACACTATTATGACATTTTATGAGATGAGCTTCTTTTGTTTGTCTTAGCACCTAATGTGACCTTACAATATTGTATCAATTCGAAAACCATAATCTTTCTTTCGGGGTCTGGAAAGGTGCCGAGTTTTTAGTAATAGTTTATAAATATAGCCACTCCTTTGAGTTGTTTCCGTTCATTTCGTAGTTTTCCCTCTCATTTTTAGATTTAAATTAATAATGAATAAGTTTGCCCTAATTGTATGCATCATTCAAGTCACTTTGGTCGTGTCCGTTGTATGTGACGCTGTCTGTGTGATGCAAGGCGTTTGCGGTAAAACATTGGAGCAGCCCTGTCACCACCCTAATGGAACGCATTACGGTGCTACCCGGGACATCTCCAAATTTTGTCCGCGCTTCCCAGAAGGTTCTGATATCTGCTGTGACTCTGCACAAATTAAAATGATTAGCAAAGGTCTTGATCAAGCTGGCTATTGGTTTGGACGGTAATTTATATGTTTTAAAGTTCTAAAGTTGTAGGACGTCGGACTGTTATTCGTTGATGAAGCAACTTTTCTGCAATATTCACTGCAATGGAAACCAGAGTGATTTCGTACGCCCAATTACGTCTGATTCATCAAATGCAATTGTCGAGGTCAGCGTAGAGGTGACCAAAATTGAAGCTGAGAATTTGTTCAATGCTTGTCGAGTAAGTAATCCAACATGCAACTGGTGATGATAGATTTATTAAAGTGTCCAATAACCATTACTAAATTCCACAATACTAAAGCTTTAAGTGCACTATAACTCAAATACTGAAAAAGGTATTGGGGTTTTCTGAGTTATGAAATTACGTGAAAATCAATTGGACTTCGTAAATCTGTTAATTATGGCTATCATAAATACCAATACCATTGAGAACCGACAATTGTCTGCGCATCACTAAATGTATTCATATTCTTTCTCCTGATAGCCCATCAAATTTTTGTTCATAACCTTGGTCAACAAGGTATGTATTCGAATTCCCTGTGATGCACAGGAGTTTGTGCGCAGCCTTGGGACGTCGAGAGCGAATGGGGGCAAATCGCCTATCCAGATTAACTTCACCTTCGTCTGAACAAACAAGTGTGATTTGAAACCATTCATTGTGGAGATTCAAAAGTACAAATAAATGATTTTTTGAATTATTTCGAATCATTCTGTAGCTATCATTATCCATCAGCATTTGCTTTTATGTAAATTGTCGTGGAGGTATTGATAAGAGTTTCTTGGGTTAGCAACAGGAATGAAGGAATAAATACGCGACGATTGCATTGGAAGACAATCAACGTGAACCATAACAACATTCTAGTTATTTTCTACTAAGAAGAGGACGGTAGTTAGTAGAATCTCATTGTGAAGTTGCAAGAAAGATTGGCTTCGTGCGCTCCAAATTGAAGGTTATTGAATGTCTGTGATAAAACGAAACATTGGGTGTCTGTGGAAATTAGATACTCAATAGCTTCTCGATCCCGCGAGCGCTTACGGACAGTAGCCAAAATGCGATGACAGAGAAGACTTGTCCACCAATGGGCCACTTAAATCGGTGTCATTATTGTTCATGGTAGCATATATTATCTATGGATTCGTGATGATAACGCTAATTCACTGTAATTAGAACCCTTACATAAACGAAGCCGAATATTGAAAATGCTGCTGTTCATTGTATTATTAGAATCAGTTTATAACCAGAAGATTGACACCGCGACAACATTACCTGTTGACAATGAAAGATACTTTAGTGGCAGTAACCAATTTGAGATTGTTGGCTGATTTGAATTGTTTAAGTGAACCCGAAATTTTGAATCCGCATGCATAACTTCATCTGGGGGCTGTTTGTACGTACATGATATATCGTATCGCTTGTCTTTTAGTAGTAGGCAATAATTACCAGTACCACTGCCTCCAGCTATCGATGTTTCCTTCTAGGTATATTAGATCTGCTGGTTACAATCTTCAACCGCAATAGAACAATCTTCGAGGTCTGAACCACACTAGCAAGTGCATAGAAGCTTGTATCGGAAATCTATACATCAAAGCACGCCTGTTACCGTTGACCTAATGAATACCAACGGTGTTTATGTAAACATGCATGACCCTAATCGCCATCAACTTCTCTCGGGTGACACCGGCATTAACGTTTTATTGGCAATCCCCTATACTAGGAAACGTCGATGCTAAAATTTCCTCCGAATAAGGCCAAACCCCGTCTTCCAAAACGCCGAGAAAAGCTTAGAAACATGGATGTAAGAATCAGAAATGCGTGCGGAAATCGATAATTAAAAATCGATGCTTAGAAGCACTGCCATGGGGCGCTTAATTAATCATTATTCAAGCAGTAAAACACGAGAATGAAATGATGCCCAAATATAAATTCGAAAGCCATGGAAAAAGCACCTCCACAAATTGAAGTGGTAGATATTTCCATGTATTATTGGATGTAGATGGACTGCATTCTACCACTCCAGGTCTGACCATTAATAATAACCCACAAGGAATCCGATTCAAATAGAAAATCTGCATCGCAACGTGTCATCTACACTAATTCGGCAGATTGAAATTGGTACCAATTAATTGTACAGTAGAAACGCGGTAAACCTGTCTTATTGTAGCAATCGAAAACCTCGATAAAGAATAATCGGGGAAAAATGTGGATCCTAAAGAATTAATCTAAGACAAGTGTTTTCGAATAAATATCAAATACCGACAGATTTTAGGAGCCCGACATTCCTCCCAAATTAGTGGTTTAAACTAGCAGAAGATCCACATAAGGGTGAGGTTATTTTGAAGTCACGGTTGCCAATCCTCATCGTGCTAATGGTCGACTGGAAATTCCGTTTTTACTTAAATGGGACCAATTTCATGTTTTTTAAGTACAGACGCTTTACCTCGCCTTTGTTCCATCGACTTACCTCTACGGTGTCGAGGATTCCCTCCATATTGGATAAATCTAAATTATAAAATGATCTCCATTAGGATTATTATTGATCAATGATTGAAGCCGTTTTAATGACAATGCGAATTCCTAAAATCGGTTCAAACTTAGTGTCATCCGCGTGACACACCCGTGAAAGATACGCTATTCGGTCAGCCCAAGTCAGCTTCGTGACCTCTGGGAGACCACATGGACAGCTTTATAAACATGCCCGTCACATGCCCGTTCATTTCTGCTCCTCTCTCTCCCTGGCTTTTTCTTAATATAATGGGAAAAATAAAAAAAAATACTATTAATGCTGGGCTCAGCCAACAACGGTGTAATTTCCCGGTGTTTCACCAGAACACCGGGCGGGTTTCAACTTTACGAAATGCCCAGCATGCGCAAATTGGACGTCTCATTGCTGCGCTACATTCTTTCAAATGGATGGCCCTGATGTTTAGGGGAAATATTTACAATCTTTATCAAGAGTGAGGCAACTGGCTATAGACATGTCAACACAGGATGCCTCATACGGTATTGCACGCGGCCACAGCTGCTTTCATCTACGATCAACAAGATTCGAACAACATTCACCCTTCCCTTTTTTGCAAAGCCTCGAAAATCATCGGCGCTATTTTCAACAGTCGTTCCGGTTTGAAACGCGAGCTGTCCGGGGAAACGTCACATTTGAGCTCGGCGGCTACGAGGAACCGAAACAAGATAGGTGGGACGGGATCAGATCTCGGATCAAATGACAGACGCGGCACCTCAGGGGAAGATGTGGACCTCTCTCAATTGAAAGACCTAGAAGTCTTACGAGGGTAAGATCCTACCCCTCTGTCTGTTGTTGAGAACTCAATCACAACGCGTGCGCGTTTTTGATAGGGCCTTTCAATGGCCGCCATTTCGCGTTTGCATTTTCTACGTATAATCGTCATTTCCTGTGACATTTTTGTTTATTGTAAATTTAAATGCTGAAAGTTTTGGTCCTCGTGTCAACACAGGATGTCCCATACGGTATTACACGCGGCCACAGCTGCTTTCATCTACGATCAACAAGATTCGAACAACATCCACCATTCCCTTATTTAACCCTTCGTAGGCTTTTTAAAATAATATCGTTTTCAAGTGGCCTGCCTATGCTCCCCATTCAAGAAATTGTAGTGACCTGAAATCCCCCCTTTTGTTTTGACACACACGAACCGATTTCCGACCACGAACGCGCGATCGCCGACTTAACGTTTTGTCTTTGTATTATTAAATCAAGAGAACAATCTTGATTATACTTTGGTTTGCGTTCTCATTCGTAATCCTTTTTAGACGCGTGTGTCATAAAAAAGCTTAGTGGTTTGTAAATTAACGTTGAACTTCGAATCACGATAAAATCATCGTTCAACGCCACTTCAATAGTTGTTCACTCATCGCCAGCTCCACATCTCTCGGTGCGTTAAGGAGGCTCGGACATATGTTCATCCTGCGTGATGCAGCCTGATGCATAAATTATTTTTGATTTCGCCACGCTTTTTGTTAACCCTGTTTTAATGACGAATCGTTTGAAATTAACTGATTTATCGAATGAACGAAAAATCATGAAAAGCCTACAAAGGTTACGTTTTAAAACAATTAAAAATTATTCGCACGTTTAAAGGAAGATGAATATATTCTTTTCATTTCTCCGTGACGCAGATATATTGTGGGTTATTAGGCCTGGAAGCTAGCTAATTATTTTATCGAAAATAAATTACCGTATTTATTTGGATGCCATTTTCGTGGTGCGATCTGGGCTTTATCTGCCACGATTAAGGAACATAGTTATCTCTGGAAAAATGTTTGCGTATCACTCAGCATAACGGGGTTATATTCCGCTAAATTCCGTTCATCCATTCCCTTCACCGGTTTCTTGTCAACCGTGACATATGCCTTTATCGTCCACAAGAGCTGACATCTCGTAGTTATAGGATAAATTTTACTTCCACAATAATGGATCTTTATTGTATTATACTGGTGGGTGTAATTCAGCAGCTATAAGTATACTTCTTACATTAGGACGCAAACGCGCAACCAATTTCCCGACTCGCTAAGTCAATCTGCTTCACAAAATATTCCTGAACGACTCTTCGTAAAAATTGAGGCGAAGGAAGGAACGGCTATGCTGCCAGGGCTGGTATCAAGAAATTAAACCAATTTCAATCATGATCACAGAAGAATAAAATCGGTTCAATTTTATTTTTGTGAACGAGCTGTTCAGAAAATCCAAACCCGGGGACCTTTGAAAAATCTACACAGATTGACTGGAACCCGTCACTCATATTTATCAGGTGGACCCCTAGACCTTGATATACTGAATGACGGCATTATATTTCGATCCGATCACCATTACATGGTGCCTCCCGTTGGATCTCTTAATCCAAGCGCGTTATGGACAAGGCCTTTCAAGTGCCGCCATTACGCGTTTGTAAAACGTTGTATACTTCGGGTATTTAATGTGCCTTTATTGCAAATTTACCGCTTTGTTATTTCGTTTATTCCTGTTAACTTATTATATACTTTCTGTATACAATCTCAACTTCTTGTATCATTTTTTTTGTAACTTTTAATGCTGAAATTTCTGGTCCTCGTTACCTTAATAAACCAAATACCATTATTAATATTTTGTACCGCCCACGAATCCATGTCTAATTGGCCTCTACAACCACACATCAGTTGGTCCGCGCAGGCTCTCATCCGCAATTCTGAAAATCAATCACCGCGAGATTTCTCCGATTGTCACCGAACCCGTCAATTATCCGTCAGGGTAGTGCTCTTTTCCTTCGGAAACCAGTCAATGGTTACGCGTGACTCGTTAAGTATTGACCTATCTTATGTGTGATTGAAATTGATTGAGAAGCACCTACTATAACACCCATTTTAATAAGGGTGGCTGTTTAGGGAGTTTCTTCCCGCTTCTCTCGCGCTGAACACATAGACGGATTGTCACACCGACCTTCATCTGACCGGGGTAGTCTTGTTTGTTCCCCTCCGTAAACATGCCAAACTTCGACTCAACGAAGCTGACCGGCGGAAATTCGTGACCGTCAATATCGATGGCCAGTCAATTAGAATGCAGCTGGACACTGCATAGGAAATTGTGAGTCAACCACACAGGCTCTTGAGCACCTTTGGCAGACCCTTCTTAGATCGGAATCCTCAAACTACATAGCCAACATCCAGGAACACCCGGTGTCACTAGGTAGTTCTATTGTCCACATAATTTGCGACTGCATTTCCAATCCTACAATGACTCTCCGGTTGGTGAAACCTGCTTTCATCGAAAACCGAGACACATGACCAATTGCGCTATTCACCGTCAACTAACTATCAGACACAATGTTCGACCCCTGCCGCGGACAACCACCAGTCACCGTCATACCATCTGTCTACCAAATGTCCTCCAGTTTCTACCCTTAGCGCAGGAATCATCACACTACGACCAGCTACAGAGCCGGAGTCCTCAAGCTGCATGATGGCATATACTACTTTGAGAGACGGGAGCAGCGCCCAGCGACATAATGCTACGTTATTTGTGACCGGGTTTCCAGTACTATGACGACTCTCTGGTTAGTGAGGCATGCTTTCATTGAAAACCGAGACGCAAGGCCCGTGGAGCAGACGCCGTCCGCAAATTCCTTGAAACAGGGGATGCTGTTTAGGTCACTTCGGCTTTAAACACAATTTTACCCTCCATCTTCCTATCTCAACTGTTTGAAGATGGCGTCGAAGGATAAAAGTTGCTTCACCATACTTTGCATTCACTAGGATAATTGGGTGATCTTCAGATTATGGTCTTCATCCGAGCGCATAAAAATGCATCTCCATTATGTTTTCCTCGAGAGACGATGTTGAAAATCCAGCATTCGTGACAGATAATGTCGCCTAGAGCACTAAATCAGAATTCATGGACGTTGTTTTAACTATCGATTATCTTTGATTTAAAGACGACCACATCTTTCAGGATAATAAAATGTTATAGACAGTTTATCGTTAGTTTTATGTGTTTCCTAGAATAACGAGTGGTGGAAGGGGCATCTTAAATACGATCAGTGAGGAGTTTGTAGTTAGTTAAGTGGATTGAATGATGGTCTCTTTGACGGAGAGCAAAGTTAGACCACAAGAAAACCAGATTATTTTAAAACGTCGACGGAGTGTAAAAAGTCAAAAAATATGAAGCCAGAGATTGAGTCAATGTTATTCTTTGTTTTACCGGATCAATACATCTTGTCAAAGATCAAGTGTGAGTTTCATACGCTTTTATTTTATCTGCACGTTTTAATGATGAAGCGCAAAATTGTTGAAGATATTGGGACTCCAGCAAAGACCAGTGCCGAGAAAGAGTTTTATATTAATTCAAAACCGAGCCGGGTGAAAATTACAAAACGAGACGATGCGGGTTCTACTAAAACAATTCCGACCACCAAGTCATCCAAAATGAAATATTCGAAGTCAAAAAACGACAAAAAAACAACGTCGTTATGCGTAAGTATTATTAATGGTGATATTATACAAGCAGGAATTCGCTGAAACTCCTAGTTGCTGTCAGAGTCTTGATGATCACATGGAAGCCGTGTCCATGACCCCCAGAGGTACCGACACATCAGAGGGTCGAACTTTGTTCGTCAGGTACTACAATTCTTATCTTAATCGCATCCAGAAATCTGTCATTTGATGTCTCTGAAGAAAGATTTGCTCAATATTTTTCCACCTTCGGAGAACTAGAATTCGCTAAAATTGTAAAGGATAAATCTACACAACACTCACGAGGAACCGCCTTCGTAAAATTCGTCTCGAAAAACGTGGCAGATAATATTCTCCTTGAAAACTCACGCCCTGAAGTAAGTATACTGTCTTTAATTTGTGACATTTCATGAATGTCAAGCCCCTTTCTTAAATTCAGAACGTTTTCAAATTCACATTTGCTGGACGGCCCCTGAAACTCTCAATCGCTGTAAGTAGAGACGAGGTTGCTAAGCTGCAGAAATCGGAGAGTTCCTTATTGACCCCGTCGTCTGATACACTCGGTGGCCGAAACCTACACTTGGCTCGCATTGGAAGTAGGTTTCGGCGTTTGATTAAATTTTGTGTATTTATCCCCAATTATGGTCCGAAGCGTTGTTGATAAGCGGACGCGAGGCTTGTCCCACTTCCAGATTTGAAGAGATGTTCAATTACTTTACATTACTCTCCACTTAGTCATTCGACCGGGCACGCCGTCTGCGGCTGAACTGACCCCCGCAGAGCTGGCCATGCGAGAGTCCGTTCTGCGCACGAAGCAAGCCAAACTGCGCGATTCAAATATATTCATCAGCCCTCTGCGTCTCTGTTTACGCAATATTCCTCTGAACGTGGACGACAAAGTGTTACGGCAGGTCTGCCGACGCATCGCGGCACTGGAGCGCAAGTTACCGAAGTGAGTCTGCTTGTTGTCGTACTTTTACGTTTCGACCCCATCTCGATTGGCAACAACATGGATATGGGCGTAACGGCGGGCGCGCCTGGAATCAAATGCTTTCGAGGCCTCAGTTTCACCTGTGGCCGCATTGCCCCTTTAATTTGGGTGATGCAGCAGCGGCCACTTCCGTTGGTACTAGATGCGCCGCCATATTTTTAGTATTCCTTGAAGCAGATTATTAATCATCTTGTTGCGCATTTATTATTATTTAAGTGTCGTCGTGTGATGAGGAATGTCAAAAGTGGCGAGAAAGATCCCAAGTCCATGGGATTCGCATTCGTCGCTTTCGAGGAGCACAAGGACGCCTTGAGAGCCCTTCAGGTGCTCAACAACAATAGCAGCATCCTGGAAGGAAAGCGTGTGAGTGGTGTTTCCTCGTTGCGTTGTTGTTGTTGTCCAGGTTAATTTCGTTGAACCGCTATTTTCCTGTCAGAAACCAATTGTTGAATTTTCGCTGGAGAAAACTCTCGAGCCAGGTTTGTTTTGTTCTGTAATGTTCGCGTTTAAGATCCGCATAAGTTGGTTTTGTTGTGTGTATAGATGGCACAGGAGACCACGAATGGTGGAGCCGCTTCCACCGCCGCTGCAAACATTCTTCGCAGGACCCCCCCGACTCAAACGCAAGCCCAAAAGCACAGGAAACAAGAAGGGGATGCGCATTCTCCCCAAGAAGTCGGGTCCCAAGATTCGGCACAAGCCACGTCAGCGCAACCCCTCGGTGTCTGCTGGTGGCAGAAATTAGAATTCGAGGCGCCAACGCTGTTTTAAGAACCGCTGATACACCATTTTGGTGAATAAATCGGTCAAATAGTTGAGGCCTTTATTAACAAAACAGTATTCATTTTCTTAAATACACAAGCTGGAACACGCACACCAAAGCGCTCTCGTGAAGGATAATTAACATTGTGGTGTTGATAGACACGATGGTTACGGTGAGGGAAGAGGCGACGAGGGGCATGAAGAGAGGTTGACACAGAGATTGATGGAGAAAAATGCAGCTGCAGTAGGGACGGGCGATGGCTACAGGTCTACATTTGTCGTCTGCGAAGACCCGACCTCGTCGTGGGGAGAATGTTGTTCGAGGACGTGGCGGATGAAGACGAGGGGGTCTCGGCAGCACTGCCAACCGGACTGTCCTGTGCCTCGAGGGTGCGGACGATGCGTAGAATAGACTCCGAGCCAGCAGACTCCACGCCCCGGGCCAATGAGAGGAAGGAGAGCAGCTTGGCCAGCATAATTGCAAGGGGGCGGAATTTGCCGTCGGGCAGCTGCGACCGAATGCGCTCCGTGTATCGCGGACTCGACTGCAGGATGCAACCCAATAGCAGAGCTGTGCAGAGGGGGGAAATATATGAAAATACTACTTCATAGTTATTAAGTAGCCCATCCTTTAAAACGCGCGTCCGAGTTGTTGGACGAGATGGCATCGAAGCAATAATTGAGAGGCTCGTGGAAATTGTGTAACGCTACCGTTAACAAGGAATAATACTTACCCGCATACGCGGCAACCACAGAGTCCTCCATGTGTTGGTTGGCCGAGGACATCCGCTCCTTAAGTTTCTCCTGCTCTTCTACCGTCTCGGCAACGAATTCCACATCCGCGCCACCTCCGCACATGTCTTCGTCGTCGTCCTCACCGCCATAGTCGTCTTCTTCGTCGCTTCCTGTTGGTGGTGGTTGAAAACATGAAGGGGAATCATCCGATAATTATCCGCCCCCACCCCAAAAGGGTCTCCAATTAACGGGACGCGGTACTTACCTTCCTCGGAATCGGAGCCAGCTCCATCATTGACATCATCAATATCGCTATCCATGTCTTCTTCCTCAACCTCTTCGTTGTCCTCCTGGTCCTCCGAACTGGAGTCGTTGTGGTTGCCCGCTTCGATTGATCGGCGCCGAAGCAGGGCCAGACGCCGTCGTCTTTTTAAGAGTAATCGGGATCGTTTGGAAGATTCTGTGCCAAAGGGAGAGTTACACGCAATCAAGTGACTACTACATGGGTTGTATGCTTGCCCATTGATGTAGCCGGCTCGAAGCGGATGGCGCGGCAGGGGCGCCTGGGTGCAAACCCCGGTCTTTGATATTGAGAGTGGCGATGGTGACCGGCTCAGCGTATGGGAGATAGGCGTGAAACAGAAGATGCTTACTCGATCGGGAACCCTGTGATCGATCTCCGACGCCACCTGCTTTCTTGCCGCCGCCGCCAATGAGTCGCCACTTGAGCCCAGCCTCTTCGATGGTCTCTCCAGTTGCGTCGGGTGCCAAAAGTGAGGGTGGTGGTAAGGGCCGCTGGAGTGCCGTCGATGTCGTGGTGGTGGTGGTGGCTGTCGTTGTTGTTGTTGTCGAGTCTGCCTCCTCGGGGTCCCTGGCTTTGTCGTCTTCTCGCTCGAATTCGTGCATCAGCGTCTTTTTCTCACGGTAGAGAAACAGCCTGACCACTTCGTCCAAGGCAGACACGGTCGGCACTCGTCGGTGGCGGCGGTGCCTGTCCGTCTCGTCCTTCTCGTCGACGCAGAGAGGTGCGTCATGGTGCGTCATTTCTTCGGCGAGGTGGCGAGAGGCGGTGGACTCGGCTGATTGGACTTCGAGGTGGACGATGCGAATGCGATTCTCGGGGCAGTGCTCGCAGAGGTTAGCGAGGAGGCAGAGAATCAGGATGAGGAGGTCGAAGCGGCGAGAGGGTAGGAAGCTGTCGGGCAGGTGGAAGAGGCAGTCCAGCGTGACCTCGAGGAGGTTTGGACAGCCTCCCAGGCGGTCGCTCGCGTACTCTATGCCGAAAAACGGAACCAGATGATGACGCGTACAACAACACCGTAATAGATCGCCATGACGCCGGAAAGTATCAGGACTCACCGCTGTGTGAGATGTTGACGAAGAGCCGGAAGATGGCGAGAAGGCATGTCAAGAGGGTCTGCTGATCCGGCTGGAGCTCGGCGTCCTGACACCCTCCATCGGGCTTTGTCGGGGTCTTCTGGGCGTGAGTGGGTTCCTCGGTGGAAGAGGGCAGCTGCGCCACCTCCTCCCCCATGACCCGCCCCGAGCCCGCCGCCGCTGCCGCCGACTCCTTCTTCTTCTCGTCGTCGTCGTCGTCCTGTTTTGCGGCGACGGCCAGTTGGAGATCGGCCCAGGACGTGGAGGGGGGGGCATGGCGGGGCAGACGCGACGCGCACAGCCGGATGCACATCACCAGGCGGTCGATCAGGGCGCGCTCTTTGTAGCGCACGATGTGCGTCTGCGTTTCCGTGTTCATGCAGGTCATCTGCGCACGGGGGGGGGTGAGAGATGGGCCACAATGTCACAATGTCACAATGCCTCGGGGGATTGATTTCAGAAACAGCCGCCCAGCTGGCATGGGTGCTACCGCAGTGACAACGGGGTCACTCTAGTGCAAGTTGACTTAATACCGTGCGTCATTCGGGTTCCCTCTGACGTTGGCAATTCATCTATCCATATATATTAAATCATTCATTGTTACTACAAGCATTTTTAAACTAATAATATTCATAGTTTCCACGGGTGATGTTATTAGTCGCAATAACTTTTCAAAAACCTATCGCCAAGAGAGTTGAGAGCGCATCGGATAGGACGAATAGGACGAATAGAAAAACAATCCTCGTCGCGTGCTGCAGAGCCATTGGTGATAGGCGCCTGATTGGACTGGTCGAAGTGAGGCTCCCTCTCCCGCGCGCGCACTCATTGGCTGCCTTGCTGCAGGTAGTAGTCCATGTAGCCGAACCAAATGATTCGCCGATATTGTTTCGATTACAACCTGGTCTTTTTCTATCTCGATTCGAGTCACCGTTTTCGGCACAGATCAGTCAACCAGGACTCGATTCGACCACAATCTCTTCTCCGATGGCGAGCCAACCAGAGACAACCTTCAACCACACTTCTCCATCAAGGAGCGCACGACGCGGTCACATAAGGTGCGAGGTTGACTGGGTGGGACAAGCACTCACATTCTCCAACATCTTGGCGTAGTAGCCCACCCGCTTGAGGTTATCCAGCGAGAAGTCGTCCAGACCCGTGGGGTTCTTCCTGGTGGACAAGCAGGAGGAGGAGGAGGAAGAGGCACTGTCAACCTCCAGGAGGTCCTTTAGGTAGTCCACGGCGTCGATGGTCGCCTCGGAAATGGCGTCAATTCCACCCAATGTCCGCATCTCGGTTTTAAAGCGCCCAGCGGCCTTGCGAGTCGCGATGTTCAGCAGAACCTCGATGACCAGATCGCGGGTCTAAGGCGACGAGAACAAGAGGGTGAAAAGCGACGGAAAAAAGAGAAAGATAAACATTTCCAACGCGACAACAAATAAGGCCACTCATTTCGCCAGGGTTCTGAGTCTTCACCTGACACTCAAAAATCATCTGCAGCTGGAAGATGGTGTTTGCTTGGAAGGCGTGCTGAACAATGTGAGGTATGGTATGTGGGACTTCTCCCGGTGAATCTACTCCGATCGCTGTGCATGGACAGGTGCAATTCGTACACTGGCCAGAGATATCCGCCGTACGACGGAGTAGGAATAGGACGAATAGGAGGAGGAGGAGGAGGAGGAGGAGGAGGAGGAGGAGGAGGAGGAGGAGGAGGAGGAGGAGGAGGAGGAGGAGGAGGAGGAGGGAGGAGGAGGAGGAGGAGGAGGAGAGGAGGAGGAGACCCCCATTACTAGAACAAGGAGGCGCCGTCCACTCACCGTGAGAAGCCTGTTCATCCTCAGATGGCGGGCATTAAGCGAGACGGATGGCGCAGCAGAGGAAGCGAAGAGCGAGGCGTTCTTGCGGACAAACAGCGCAACCGAAGATGAAGACGACGTCGAGGATTGCTGCTGCTTGAAAGTCGGGGATTCCTCCATGCACTCTTCAGACTTCCTGGCGCGACCATGACGCTGTTGCTGCTGTTTGGCCACAGCGTCGAGGAGTTGTTGGACTCGGGAGCGGATCGCGCCGGCCTCCTTGTTCAACCGGGCCTGGTGAGAGGCCGCTCCCACCGTGTACTTGGAGCCAGCGGTTGCGGTGGTCGTGGCGGAGGCACTCGTCATTGCTAAGCAACAATAATAGGGGAGCAAAATTGTTACGGGTCGTGTCAAGGTCGTTTTCTCTCTCTCTCTCTCGGTTGGTTCTTGGAGCAATTGATGGGGGTCAAATGGTCCAAGGCGTCCCTCCAGCCCCGTGACGGAGACAATGACTACCCCTTCTGGCAAATTCATTTCATACTCGCATTTTGCAACACATCTACAATGTATCAAATGTGACGCGGAAATTGGAAAGAGTTATTCAATTACGTGCAAATTTGGGTTTTATTTCCTTTTTGGCGAAATCTAAGTTTCTTGTTAGCTTATGAATGGTTCAATCGCAAGTAGATGGGTATCACTCCAATTTCTCCTTTATTCGTGTTGGCGACGTCACATTGTGTCGCTAACGCCCTCTATCTCATTGTCGTCTGACTAATCCGTGTTATTCTTAAACAACCACGTCTTCGAACTCTGACGGCTCCGAGCAATTAAAAACGTATTCTGATTGATCATGCGAGCCCGACTCCGATTGGCTCACGGGCCCGTTTGTCACTTAAACGCTTGGGTTATCAGGATTGACATATGAAATGAATATTATCCTTCGCGTCATTCGTCTCAGTTGTTACGGGAAGCGTCTGGCAATATTCGCGAATCGGTAAAATGCGTGGGACGGATCTTCAAAGAGCGCTTTTTGGTGCACAACGCCAGCCAATTAGGTTTTGGGGAATGTTTGCCGTCTGGGTGTTTTTATGGTCTCCGGGTGACCGCAGATGAGCACCAATAGGGGGGTGGGGTCGACAGCACAGATTCGACTCATCCCTTGGGCAAACGACTGAATTGTTGCACTTCGGAATATTACGTTTAGTGAATACTACCATTAGTCACTCCCCACGACAATTGTCCCATTTATATGACCTCTGACCAGCGGCCCCTACAAATGACTCGCCCGGGAGGGTTGAGGGCAGCATTGACCCCGGTAGACCCCGAAGAGGGACTTAAACGTGCCGTGCTGTTCCCACGAGGCCACAGCGGTCAGCAGCTGGGTTTTAAACAATTCTTCTCCGTTAAACGAATTGCTAAAGAAATCCACATGGAGTGTGAACGCCTCGAAAACAGCGACCACAATCGAGCATTGTTGATGGCGAGAAGGAAGAAAAATAATCAAGACGGGGTGCGTAAAATCCCCCAGCGTTTTCCATGTTAATTTTATCGGTTCGTAATGCCTTATGCGATACTATTTCCTCTATGGTCTCGTTGTAAAGACAATTTCACTAGGGCCTCGTCTGTCACGAGAGAGACAGAGTGGGAGGGAGACCGAAAACTAGCGGAGGTCTCCCGCGTATCCCCAGCCCACCCTCTTAAAGAAACGCCGTAGATTCGAATTATTAGATTTGATCCATTTTGCATGCACGCGACTACCAAACCACAACCCCCAGATGCTAGAGAACACACACACACACAGCACGTGTGCCTCATACACACACACAGGCTTAAGTTCACGCAATTGCGCGCCTAGTGCTTCCCGTCGCTGCGTCGTGGCGCTGGTTGCATCGACCGCGAAAGCCAGCCAATCAGCGCCGCGCTAGTGTGGCCTAGACACAATCGCGTACGCCCGCACGCGCGCGCGCGCCCGTCACATTATAAGCTCGAATTTTCGGCTCTGTGTGTGTTGGATGTGATGTCGTGCATACGCCAATGGCGTTATTTATTTTGGGGAGGAGACGTTGATGCCTTCTCTCTTCTCCTAACCTCTCGCTAGCTCGCTCGCTCGTTCTCGACCCCTTCTCCTTTCTCTTGGGCGTTTCGGAGAAATCTACCAGTCCTATCTATCGTCCTGTGAAACGACAATCTTCGCCTAGTACCATCACCATGTGCGGTGATGGCTTCTCGCCTTTTTCCGCGAAATTCCGTCGGATCAATGACTTGGTGCCGCGAAACACCCACAAGACTTAGGAGACATCGATGCAGTCGTCAACCGAGGAATGAAGACAAGACAAGACCACAAAAATAAAAGGGCCACGACGATTACTGCTGCTGAGGCCACTGCTGTATCCACTGCTTCTCCGGGCCTCTTAGATGTGCTAGGGAACGCGTCATCAACCTGCGCAGCACGATTCCACGAAAGAAGTAACTCAGAGTGACCAACCCATGCAACAATATCATCAAGAAAGACAATAATTACGAGCTACTGGATCGAGGTTTTCCCATACTCGACTTTCGGTGTTGCGTCAATCGTTGAATGGTCCCACAACGTGTTGAAACATCACTCAGGTCGAAAACTACGCCTGGGAACGTTGTGCTACTCCCCTTAGAAGACTGTCGCTTCGAACTAATAGCCGCCACACCGGGATGTGGCTGTCGTTGTGGAGTCTCTGTAGGACCCAGAGCGGCTCGATTGGCAAACTCTTAACCGGGAGGGTCGAGCCACCCTCTAACATTTTAGGCAAGCCAATCAGGCTGATTAGGGCCTTAGTGTGTGTGTGTGTGTTTCACCACTGGCACCTCACACCCGTCATGCAGACGAGACTTTGCCAGCTGGGTGTGGAGGGTGCGTGTGGAATCGACTAAACGCGGGGGGGGGACTCACCGCTTGGGGCGCTGAGGAGGTTGAGCAGGACGGCGAGACAATCGCTCGAGAAGATTTCGGGGTCGCGATCACGAGACAGAATAAAGAAGAACCCTGCCGTCGTCAGTCCTAGACTCTATACAACAATAAGAGCAACAACGATCCGTGTGGTCAATATTGAGGCACATTGAATCAACCCGAAGGATCTAATCATATTGATCTCTGCAAATCCACTGCGAAGTGGGGTAGGCACACACTTTCTTTTGGGTTGACCATCAGAGTACACGCCGCCAGTAAATAGGCAGCATGACGAAACACAATTTGATAAGTGTAGACAAGACTGACAACTTGAGATGCAATCTCTGAATTTTGCATCAAGTTGAAATTTAAGAGGTGTTTTTTCAAGAAGGCATACACGCGAGATAGCAAATTAACCACATTGGTTGAGAATCAGTAACGCGACGTGATTGGTGGGTGAAGATTGCCAATAAGGTGGCTGGCACCCTTACATAATCGGTGTGGGCGTCCTCGAGGTTTGCGCAGATCTGCTTGAGCAGGCCATAGGCCTGGATGAGATCGCGGGTCATTGGGGAGAGACACTTGGTGGCCAGTGAGAGGAGGCTGAAAGAGAGAGATGGGGGGTGGTGGTTGATGATGAGCTAGCAGTTCCGGTTGCACACCAATCCGCTCTCTCCAGAGTCTTGGGGGAGCTCAAGACAGCTCCACGTCAGCGAGAGTGACAACTTTTGACTTGTTTTGGATAAGAGGGCTGTCCTCTTCTGAACGGACATAATAATAATAATAATAATGCTATTCGGTTTGTCAAGGTCAAATCACAAGGACCAAATCTTGTAGCGTTAAAATTTACAACAAACAAAAATCATACACACAGTGTAGAATAAGTAAAAACAAGAATAAACGACGGTAAATTCGCAAGAAAGGCAAATTAAACCGCCGAAGTATGTACAGTTTGGTAAACGCATTCAAAGGCTCCAGTGATACATCTAACCTCTATAATTCCCTCATATTTATCATTTCGAGAGTTATAGATGATTCCTTTATTATACTGTGTGGTGATTCCAATTCTGTGCATTTTATCACACTTCTTACACACTTATTCGAGACATATTGGTGTCTCTCGACAATGTAGTGAGGGCTGGTATCGAGAAATGAAACCCATTTCGACCACGACAACAGCTGAGGTAAATCGACTGAATAAGATGGTGTGAAAGGATGGTTGATAAATTGGGATCAAAATGATTTCTCTAACCGCTAACAACACGGAATGGCCTTCGACGGAAGACATCCAAATGCATCTCCATTACGTTGTCCCCGAGACACTCTGGCAATCGCTTCACTCCATAATGTCACCTCCAGCTCAACGCCTGTATAATTCCCTTTATTGTGCATTATTCGTCTTCTTCCGTGATTTGCCCTGGCCTCAAATGATCTGACTTTTTAACACGACATAGGCATTTTAAAATCAACTAATTTCCTAGTGGTCTACACCTATGCTCTCCATCAAAGAGACCAGCATTCAACGCCACCTCACTAGCTATACACTCCTCGCTGGTCGTATTTAAGATGACCCCTTCCATTACTCCTCTATTCAAGTTTATCTCAAGTCTGTGCAATGCCCCCAAGAACATCGGCACATCGTAATTCCTTATTTTTTCTGATTTTTAGTTTCACAAGAACAGGTGAGGCAGGAACTAAAATGGTTGTTGTTAATTATATTATTTTATAAAGCTTAAAGGCTTTGTCCTTGTGACCTCAATAAAGCGCTTGTGACCCCAGTGAAGATTTCGCCAACATCCGACCTAGAATTACGAACCATAGGAAGGGCTTGCTCGGATTTAAACACGGATTTCTCACGCTATCCAATCTTGTGACAACTTATGCTAAGGTGTGGTTAATCAACACGCCTGAGTCAGAAACGAAACCTCGTCCTCCTTGTCAATAGGTGTCGAGGACCTGATTCTATGCAACGACCTGTCTGCAACACGAGCTGAGGTGGTCTCCTCTGGAAAAAAGAAACCGTTTCATTCACAAGATCGTCGCGCAAATCGCAATTCGATCAGCCCCAATATGCAAGACGAATGAGGAGGCTCAACAGCTCGGGCAGGTCTTCATTGAATGGCCTTCCGCGGAAGGCATCCAAATGCATCTCCATTACGTTGTCCCCGAGACACTCTGGCAATCGCGTCACTCCATAATGTCACCTCCAGCTCAACGCCTGTATAATTCCCTTTATTGTGTATTATTCTTCTTCTTCTTCCTTGATTTGCCCTGGCCTCAAATTATCTGACTTTTTAACACTCCGTAGGCTTTTTAAAATCAACTATGCTAGACGAGGTGAGAGGCGCAGACGACGACGACGAAACACAAGGATAAACAGCAACTGGACCCAACCCAACCTCTACTGATGGAGGAGGAGGAGGAATCACTGACCTGAGGGAGCGAGTGTTGACGTTGTTGGAGTCCGCGGAGAGGCCGTCGATGAGGTAGTTGAGGTCGTCGATGGTGTGCTGAACCCCACCGCGTTCCTGACATTCGTGCGGCGCCTTCACCTTCTCCACCACCGTGTAGAGCTGACAGCGTGGGGGGGGGGAGAAAAACGAACTTGCAGTCCAAATATGCAGACCAAATATGCCTCGAAAGACAAAATAACAACAGGGGCGAAACCAGGTGCGGGTGACTACAACGCTCCGCGATTGGGGGGGTGGGTGGGTGGTGTAGCGATTAGGAGAAGTCCGCGGCTATCGCCTCCCACTAGAGGATACACCGGCTCTAGGAGTAACAAGGCTGTAATCTGCAGCCAGTGTAATTCACTTCACCTTACTCGAGCCATTACCAATATCGCCCGCATCCAAATCACATAAATTAAAATCATATTCCAACTGGCAGATAAATGGACGGTCTCGGCGTGCGTGAATGCAGAACTAGTCGTGTCTCTCGAAAGACAACTACTTCTTCGTTGAAAGCGGTCGCATCCTGCCTGTCCCTGTTAATTTAAATGTATATAGGGAGCCATAAGGCCATAAGTGGAGAGTTACACAGTTTGGTCGGGTGGTGTTATTGGGAAACGCTTCTTCGAGAATGCAGCTGGAAATGTGTCCTTGCCGTCAACTGATTGCGAAATCGTGTCATGTCGACAACGTTTTTCTACCTATTGTTGATGACGATGCGCGATTTTAACAAGACGGTGCCACATAACCAACAAAACAATTAATTTGTTGCAAACAAAATTCCAGGGAAGAATGTTCTCGCGAAATTCTTAAACAATTTGGCAGCCAAGACCGTCGGATTTAGCGACTTTGGACTATTCACTGTGGGGTCATCCCAATGGTAGAGTCGATGCAAATCAACCAGAAACACGTGAAACACTCGGAAGAAGAAGACAGCAGTCGGCGCGTCAGGTCACGCTCAATACTATTTTCGCCCTCAGAAGAGAGAATGGCCTATAGCTCGCTCTCCTTCTAGAATACCACTGAATACCACGGGGGTGCATGGGGTACCCAAAAGGAGGGGTAGCACCACAAGCTGTGTTTTTTAAGCATCTTTGACCCGTGACGACGCCGAGTCGCTGCAGCCTGCATGTGAAAGACCAACTCACCGATTTTTGGTCCCGCGACACGGTAATTTTGCCGCCTTTCGAGGTCGCAGACAGACTGCTAACAGACAGCTGGGTGGACGCGGCTTTCACGGGCTGCTGTTTTAGCGGCGCCGTTGTTGTGTCGCGAGAAGCCGGCCAGAACCAGGGCTTGGAACCGCTCACACAATCTTCATCATCATTCTCCTCGACAGCGTACTTGGAAAACTTGGGTGGTTCCTCCTCCTCCTCTTCGACCCAGGCGTAGGGATCAGCAGTTGAAGGCGCCGTCGCTGTTGACGTTTTGGTGGGCATCGATTGACTTGCGATGAGCTTGGGGGCACGCTGATTGGTGGGAGCAGTAGACCCGTTTCGATTGATGGTCGATGATGATGATCGCTTAGAGGGCACACACAGAAGAGGTCTAATTAGCGCATATTAGTGCATATTGGGAAACCTGTGTCACATGCCCTGATTAACTCGTGTGCAGGCAGGACAACAATGCATAATAGGCCCCAGGGCGAGAACACAACCTGGGAGCATTTCAAGTTAAAGGCACGGGGAAAAATGAGGCAGGCAAAAATGAGGCAAACGAGAAATGGAGTCCCCTGTTGACTCCTTTCAAAGAGTTGTCGAGCGAAACTGTGTTGTTGGACCCCCCCAGCCCCAGTAGCCGCCCACGTGCTATAGTAATCTGTTTCCAACCACGCGCATGTCGTTGACCTTCTGTAGTCCTAATCGCTCCACATTCTCCTTGACGGTGTGGATCAACGTTTGTATTTGTCCACCGGACCGGCAGCGCAATCCTGTGCAAGACAGAGGTTTGTGAGCTCTGGCGCTGGGAGGCGCAGAACCTGAAGAACCACCCGGGTATTTGAAGGCGACCGGCGACCGCGTGCAGGAAAACAAATGCGGTAACGCGGGATGGAGTACATGCAAGGGGGGGGTGTGTGGCGTCACAACAATTCAGGCGAATTTGCGGTGTTAAATGCCGGCGAATTTGCGTTCTTTATGAGCGACAACAGTGGGATCGGGTGCGGAGAGGGATAGACTTACACTGGCATCAAATGGGGGGGGCCTTAGGAGTGGCGAGCGCAGACCACCATCCCGAGGCGACGCGTAATCAACCTGAGAATGAGGCTGGGGGTCGGGCGCAATTTGGTTAGCAGTTACATATCCATAGAGTGCGCTCAATTGCCCCGTTTAGTGCGTATTCGGTACCAGGAAGGACCAAGACCTCCAGTCTTCATTACAAGGTATTAACTCGACTTCAAATGGCACCAAATTTTTACCCAAGGGACAGCAACCACACACCGGTGGCATACCGCGAAACAGGTGGGCTAAACACGGTGCGGGCAGTAACAGGGTTAACTCGATTTCTCGATGAGTTACCCGCCCCCACTCCTCTAGCAGACGTGGGTAGATATCCCGGCAGCACAACTATAACAAATCTATGAAGCCGACTAATCCTCTAAAAGGATATATCGACACAAACTATATTGCTCTATTGATGCAGTGGTTGTATGGGTCAGTACACCATTGCACCCGTCTCATTCGCCACAGGGACCAAACAACTCAAAAGTGGTACTGGGGACATTGGACTCAATCTTTCCGGGAAAAACACACGAAAAGAGCAGCGCGACCTTAAACATAGCGATTGTTGTGGCACAGAGTCCCAAACGCTAGGGTTTTTTTAGCGGGTTTAGAATATCGGCAACTGACGCTAAAAACAGTTGAATGACGGCACACTTACCCGTTTGAACTTTGACGCAATCTGGAGATTTGCCGAATTATTTTCGACGCTTGGGATTCCACGTTGCGAAATGGGCTCAGTTATACGTGGCTGTTTGGGCGGTGGTGATTTTTGTTGTTCCGTTGAAGCAGTCATATTATCAGTGGGCGAGGGTGTCGTCCGGAAGGTTACTATGTTGACCCGCTTCCGAGGAGAAACCACCAACGGTAGCTGACTTTGTTTCTGTTGGGATCCATCGCTAAGTCTAATTTGCTCAAATTGACCATTGGGGCGAGAGTTTCGGGTGGAAAAGTTCCGATGTGGCACCTAAAAACAAAATCGCCGTGGTGGGTGAATCTAAGAACGTCAAGAGAATAGCGAAAACCAGTATACCCTAAAATATCAAACATTGCATAAACCAAGACAATCATTTCTAGGAACTTGTTGCATTGGTGGCTGGAATTTGGAGGGTTTATACTCTTCTGTCTATCTTCTACACGACAAGATGGATACTCGCATAATTAACACAATTATCAGTGCCAAAATATTGATAGCGAAGAAATCTAGTCTCTTGATATGGGATAAATGTCAAATTACGAACCACTGTATACATGTATGGATGATTTAGTCCATAAGTTTGACTAATTTGGATAATGAACCACGCAGTTTGTCAAAACCTCCACGAAAGTATGCATAGACTATGTATTTGGTACACGTAAAAAGGCCTTAACGTGTCGGAGTTGTTTTAAATGAATGCATTAGACATATAAAATGTCAGTCTCGTTGCTATTATGTTAACATGTATGTAACGTGTTAACAAAATACGGAAAGCACATATTAAAAACATGCAAATATTTTTATTAGGCAAATAAGTAAGGTATATTGACCGAATAATAACAAATATCACGTTTGTCAGCTTACGTCCATAGCACAGACACCAAAAGCGTTCTTTGGTATTCAAAAATGCGCTCAATCTTAACTCCAAATAAACACTACGCGACAGCCCATCCCTGAAAGTACACATTATAACCATGAAAACAAAATAAATAGTTAAAATGCGTTAGAAAAATCTATCTTAAGAGTTTTAAAAAAGTGGAATATATTTTTTTTACAACTTCATAGGATATATCTTATTGTTAATCAAATCAAGTGGCATTGTTTTACGCTGTGTATCTCGACGTAAGGGGCGCCTCGGGAAATTCAGATACAGAAAAGCGTGGACACTAATTGACAAGGATATTCCTGCGCTTGAAGGATATAATTAGAATTAAATTAATTTTGATTTGTAGTATACAAAGCAGACATCTTTTAAATCAAAAGAGCATAACAAATATCACTTAAGGCCTACATTCTACAAGCTATATAAAGAGTATGTTTTATTGAGTCAGACATAAAATAAAAGATAATAGCAAAGCGATCGGGATTACAGACAAGGTATTCGCGCAAAATGACAGTTTTTATTTACAGGTGCTATGGATCAGTATTGCTTCTTTTACAGAATGCCCCAATAGTTTATCTCACAGCAAGAGAGTACCTGGGATGTATGTTATGCTTTTCAAGGAGTTCAGGGGGGATGGCGTCACTTGGGTATATATAGACACCAAAGTGCATGGGTCACACCGAGAAGTCATGAAGCGAAGCATTTGTCGGCGTGGTACGATTATTCAATTAATATGGGAAGTGACACTTCTCCGAGGGACTGGTAATCTTTGGCTAGGAAGAGCGCCACGAAAGGAGCGGGCCAGAGTCCCATTAATTAGTTGTAATTACTTTAACTGTTCAGAGGCACCATAGTATAACCAGCGATATTGCCTGTTCTTTGCTCCTCATGGATAGGGCCTTTCGATGACCGACATTACTCGTTCGCCAAACTTTATATACTTTAAGGGTTTAATGCATCTTTCTTGAAAATTGTTGTTTTTTCGTTTATGTTTGTTAGCATATTCTGAATCTTCTATGTATGATCGTAACATTACTTATTAATTTAGTTTGTTATAACTTAAAATGCTAAACGGATTGATCCTCGTGACCTTAATGGGCGATTATTAGTATTATATCAATATTCCCTGTTAACCAGATTACTTCTTTCCACAAATTTATTTAGACTCGCGTGAAAGGTATTCGTCGGAGCTCACCCACGGCTCTTGGATTGGCCGAGATGGCAGCCGATGGTTTGGGTCAAAGATTTCTGCAATAGGCCTTCGAATAATATCAGGTTGTTGATGAATTTGTCATCCTACACAAACATACTTCACCCGAAACCACTTAAGTGTCGGCAGAAACACTCTGTGAGTTGGTGAGCATTCTTAAAATTTAATGCGGGCAAGGCGGAACAACGAACCAGGTTCTCCTTGTCCAGTGTCTCCAGTTTTGTCTCTTAAGGGGAAATCATCGATGTGGTCATACTAATTGAATAATGCTCCAGTGGACATGAAAGTCTTCCTTTGCCATCACCGTGAAGAAAACGATCACCTGACACAAATGAAGTCCAGCCAGGCTTCTACAAACACACAACGCGTAGAGACTTTCAATCGTGTCCTGAATACAAACGACTTCACAACGTAGAACATCCTTAACCATTCTTCAGGTAGCATTCCTTGAGGAATCCATGGATGTAAGTACCTGCCTATAGCATTAAGTCATCGGCTTCCGCTACAGAAAATGACATGGAATTCACTCTCCCAGTCGTATATTTTCAATTTCTCACTTCCATTAAAAGCTTTAATTCACTTAAATAATTGTTCACTAATCGCTGCTCATATTTTAAGTGACCCCTCCCATCCCCTCTTTTCAAGTTTATCTCAGTGTAAATCTCTTCCAATAATGCGTAGGCTATACCGTTCAATACCCACAAGCCAGAAATTCACGCAGGTAAATATGAGATTGATCATTAAATTGGAGGAACAAGATGATATCAATGTGGATAGGGCTTTTCATTATTTTTTTAAAAAATAGTTAGAGAAACCCCATACAAAATGAGAACGTTGTTAATCATTCTATAGCACTAAAATATTTTTTTTAAATGTTGATTATTATAAGTACTCAAATCAAATACAGGCTTTATTGAGGTCACGAGAACCACAACTCTCAGCAGTTTAAAACTGGAAGTAAATGTTTCTCGTTACAAATCAACCGTTGTTGTTAAATGCTAAGCCTTCTCATCCGTGAGCTTTCATTTTCCCCAAACCATTTTATACGATTTCTGGTACGATAACAGCTACTTACTTTACTTCAGTCGGAGTCTGTTCCTTTGACCATTATACGCAGAATTAACCTTCAATAATGACTACATTCTATCAAACTGTTACGAAGTCAATTTAGAGTGATTCACATGGATTTCGCGTTGTGATAAACAAAAAAAACAATACCGGTTCAATTTGGAAGGCAGCCCATATATAAATGGGGTTTTATTCCCACAACGACGACGACGACCGAAAATAATATTGGGCTGGAGTGGGGCTCGTGGGGGCTGAACGGCACGCCTGCCGCGGAATGTGTAACTCGCTCGAACTTGCGCGCGCACGTGCGTCCACGCTAGGTGGGGCATCCAATGGGAAGCCGACAAGCTATATCGATCCGGGTCGCACACCAAATATGGTCAATATGCGGCCTCCAGTGATTGCGCACGGTTAGTGCATGAGACGAACACGCAAGTGAACAAACCTCGTTTTTCCGTTGCGGAATCAGGAGAGTCTAAAAAAACTGATTGAATAATTAATCAAAACCAGGACCTCTTAAAATGAGTACCACTAGGTTATTTCAAAATGGTTTGAATTTTATCGGGTTCATCGGGACTTCTGAAACATTTTAGGGTCAATTCGCTTTTCGCGATCCATTGAAAACAAAAATGTATTAACTTCCATGTTTACTCGAACGACAACTTTACTTTTAAGAATCCAGCAATTGCGAGGAAATGTTCGGCCGACAATTTGGGTTAATCTGTGTGGCTACTTTCATTGGCTAGTGCAGAAAAAAGTGGATTCCATGATGCTAATCATCAATGTCCCGTTTCACAATAATACATGATTTTTTACCTCGCGCTATCTAAGGATTCATTTTATATTTAAGAATTATTAACTGGTGGCCAAACAAAACCAGAAATTGCAATGCAAACCCTTCAGTCCAAAATGATTACGGCCGGGGCGAAATGCGCACTCGCTTAAAAGAAATCAAGTCTGCCTGGTACAGGGCAGTGTCACGTTCACAATTGGTGGAAATTCCAACGTATTGTCCTATCAGATTACCTAGATTGGCCCCTCCTAGCACCGGGTGTAGTATGCCGCGGGCAAAACACGTTCTTGGTGCGTGCGTGACCAGACAGTTCTTAGTTGTACACCCCCTCTGACTACAGTCCATCTAAACTTAGCAGAAACCATACATACCCAAACCAATGAGGCCGTTTAATTGGTTGGTGAACTGTTTACGGGGGCTGTACACTGGGGAATAAAAAACACGCAGAATGGATGACAAAGATACATCGTTTTGTCGCGGGTTACCAAGGGGAGAATGTCTTGGAAAAAGAGGAACGAGAAAAGGCCCTGAACGTTCTGGGGTTAATTTTATAAAAGACTGGATAAATTCAACATTATTACTTACTCTCGATCGTATATTATAATGCTTGGAATAGTGCCTGGACGTCTCCTGTTCCATTTTTCAATTTGTTCAATTTGTGGGCGCGGGGGGAGGCTAGCTGGTGCGTGCCAAAGGGTGTATGTGGCCAGCGGGTGTAGTTTGCGTAGTTCGTGCGGTAAGGGTTGAGGCTTGTAGAAATCAGGCAGCTCCGTGAATTCACCGTTTATTGGGGGGGGGGTGAACCTTAACCAATAACTGTAGAAAGTTGAGCTAGTATGTTGCATTATAAAGAAACGAAGCTGTTCGTATAAATGACAAAGGGGATAACCTACTAAACAGTTTGTTTTTCCCGAGGAGATAAACCGTAAAAACCGGAATTATAGTCGGTCATTCGACGTCAATCTGTTTGGCTGCAAGCCACAACCTGCCAGGGCTAGTGAATCGATTACAATGATAGGTGCACGGCAATAAATCGATTGAATGAGTAGAATTCACGATGAGTGAAAAATAGTGCATCCAATTTTTTAATAAACAAACGAATTTAAGCCAAGATCAAGTGGGTGAAATGTAAGAGATGCTAACAATCATCATGTGTGCCATAACAATTTAAATGGAATCTACATCCGCTGATGCGAATCCAAAAACCGGAGCAGACCATTTTTTACGACTGCCATTGGTTGTGGCCGTTTTTCTCTGTTAATTTGAATCCATGTCCTCATCCTCCCTATCGTGTGTAGATGCTGCTATCAATTAGGCAGAGTTCTCTCATTTCGGGCTCAAGCCCCGTCATCGGTGTCTGTTTTGTCTATAATCTAATTATTCGACGTAGCTGTATGCTGCAACCGGAATAAAGGTAATTTTAATTGGTAACATTTGACAGATCGGCGTTAAGACAAACCATTTTTCGTTGCAACAACAGGTGTTACTATGGCCGCTCAGCCAGCGTCATAAAATAACTTACTTCATCCGAAGAGGCTTCCATAGGAAAGACATAGAGGAACACCGATTGCAATATTGTGAAAGATGTTGCTCGAGACTCGAAGGAAAGCAGCTGTGGTCGGGTGTGATCCGTTGTGAGAAATGATCATTGCCAGTCCCTAACTGTGTCTCCGCCGTTTGAGAGCGATTCAGTTTTGCCTTGTTTCATCAAGAAATTTCACGATGGCAGACCAAAATTGTCAATTTGATTCGTGACCAAGTTGTGTCTTTGGTGTCTTTTAGTTTAGGCAAACGTTTTTGCTTCTTGAATTAACCGTATGTAACCGAGGACGTAAAATCTCTCCCAGTGGGTCAAAATGATCGCAAGCACGGCGAGTAAGAACGACATAAAGACGTTTTGGACCAAAGTACCAAAGACTACCGTCAGTAACACGCTACGTCGCCAGGGACTCAAAACCGACATTACGAGACGTGTCACCCTGCTTAAGCTAGTACATGCCCAGGCCCGGATGAGGTTGGCTGGAGAGCATTTGGATGACCCCGAAGCGGATTCAGAGAACTTCGATTTCATATTTTCAGATGAAAGCAAAATAGAACCTTTCGGTAAAACGTCAAAACGAAAGAAAACCGCGTTGCCTCCAATTAAAACCATACCTAATGTGAAGCATGGGGTCGAAACATTATGTTTTGGGGCTGTTGTGGTTCAAAGGGATTATTACAGCTGATTTATGTAATGAAAGAATGAATGGTATAATGTATCGTGAGATTTAGATTGCATCAGCAAAGGCATTGAAGATGAAACTTAGCTTGGTCTTTCAGCATGAAAATGATCCAAAACACACCGCCCAGGCAACGCAGGGTTGACTTCGTAAGAAGAACCCGATCTATTTGTTTGGAGTTGAAAGTCTTTGTTGTCTAGCGACAGCTATATAGGAGATTGGCATGGATGAATGAGGCATAGGAAGTGTACGGCGTTTTGTCTGTCGGAAGGTCTCTACTATTCCTGGGAGGCTTTGTTGGAATAATCACTTCATTGATGTAACGAGGACCAAACCTGCTCAGAGGCCAACACATCCTTTAATCTTCCCCCGAACGACCCCCATGACAACCCAGACAATTAACACAACTCACACTCTTGAGTGGTTGATATAAACGGGACTGCATCCTGAGTTCTTACGAAATATTTTCGCAAACCAATTTCAGGAATGCGGTCGAAATGTGATCAATTGCATGGGTGAAAAAGCAGTATTGAACACTGAGCTATGGTCGGGTTCAAATGCAAATAGCCCAGTTATAATTGTAAATTATACCTATCATTCGTCAATGGTGGTGGGGTCTACTAATTTAACGAGAAAAGGGGTTATTAACGTTAAGTGGGGAGAGAGCTTCAGACGAAGTTGCACGATACAAACCCCTGCAGTCGATGATTCTAAGTGCTAACTCTTAACGCCGAAATTCGATCATTTTGGCAGATCATAGTTGGCGAATTAGCCGGCTTATCTCAGCAATGATCTCTTGGGGCTGCGAATGACCCGGGTTAAAATTAGTGACATTGCTGCCCGGGTTTATGGCATTAGCAACCGGGTGTACCAACGCACGTACGAACGTAATCGCGGAAGAGAGGTTGGGTCAGATCCGGGTCACCGCAACAGCCCACCTCACCCCACATCCACATCCATCCCAGTTACCAATCCACATTTTGACACGGGCGACGTTTTTGCACTTTTGGCGAATACCCCTCTCTAAGGGGTGCCTCTCTAAAGGCACTGATTCATGTCGCCTTGATAATCGCAGGAAGTCCTCTCTGCAGAGCCACATTAAAAGATGTGAGACACGGCTTTGGGATTCACGCTTTCACGAGGCCTTGGTTCAGTCCGTTTACAGTGATTGCTTGCAATTTATTTAAGTCTTGCACCCTTTTTGATGTTCTGGTGTAGCATCTTTGGGGTAATATTTTGGAAAACGACTCCTTCACAAGTGTAGTTTCCGCTGGGGCTGGGAGACGTATGCATCAGCGAGGGAGGAAGCTGGAGGTTCGAAATGTTGCAGTTAAGAGAAGGGGGTTGTAGGACGGTTGATTAAGGTCACGGCGACACCAGAAATGTCAGCATTAAAAGGTAACAATACTACTCATGAAATCGCGACAGAAAGACCGGAAAGACCGAATGGTCATAGGCAGCGGGAATTTCATGCGGAAATTAAACGTCGCATATTCGTCGCATTGGTAGAGTTTTACTAGAATAAATGGAATTGAAGGGGGTCACCTAATAAGCCTTAAGAGATGAGAGAACAACTTGTAAAGTGCCGATTAAGACAAATTTATTGAATGGAGTGCATCGATGATCCACAAGAAAAAACTATTATAAAAAGCCCACAGAGGACCAAAAGGTAGAACACAGGAGTCCACGGAAGACAGCGGAACCAGTGGGAATAGTGCGGGCATCCACGAATATCCACTCAAATCGCCTAGAACGCCAAACTAACAAACAGAGACAACGTCATTTTTCGAATACACCTGCCAAACCCTTAATTATTTAGCTAATAGTCATTATGTTCAATCGGATGGCGTTTTAGAGCACAATTAGCCAATTTTGGTTCGTTAGCATATATATTCCTTATGCCATAATTAATTATCAGACGGTTTCTTCTATTAATAAATTCAGCAACAAGAGAAGTGTCCCCTCAAAGCGGTCGACTTATGACACCAGCCCATTGATATCGATTTGTCGACGTTTGTCACGTTTTAATCGGGACTTAAGGCGCAGCACCCAAGACGCATGGGCGTTGGGTGATGTGATGGGATGTGCGTTTCCGAGCGTGCGCAGTGGCCATCGACCACTTGGCCGGCCTAGGAGCGTTGGCACGGACGGAAGCATTGATTCCGATCACCAGTGCACACTCGTGCGCCCATCACAGGTCTGCGGCGAGCCAATCAGAGCTCGTGGCACTGCCGGTGTAAGATGTGCGGTGCCATGGCCTCCAGACCCCTTGCCCAGGAGGTATAAAACCCTGCAACCCGCCGCGCCCACCTAGCACACGGCTGGCAAGCTACGTACACATCGTTCCTCTTTCCATTTCTCGTTGCGTCCGCTCTCTCCTCCTACAGAGAGCTCTTTAAACCCTTTCAACAACAACAACAAAGGTAAAACTAAAGCAAAACTAGTGAGTACTAATCACCCCACCGGGATCGAATTTCACCTCTCCCCGTTTTAGGACTCGAAACATGGACCCTTCGGATCCCGATTTCCAATACCTCGGAGTGGACCGCAAGGCCCTGATGAAGGAGGCAGAAGCTGGAGGTTTTGACTCCAGGACTGTTGCCTGGGTCGAAGATGACAAAGAGGGCTACGTTATGGCTGATATCATCGAAACCAGTGGCGATACGGTGACCATGAAGCTGAAGGATGGAAATGTAGGCACTCCCTTTTAAATTCAACAACTTGAATACGTTTTAATATCTTTCTGGTGTATGTGTGTGTGTGTGTGTAGACCAAGAAAATCAAGAAGGATGATCTGCAACAAGTGAACCCGCCCAAATTCACCATGGCGGAGGATATGGCTGATCTGACTTTCCTGAACGACGCCTCTGTCATGGAAAATCTACGTGCCCGTTACTACAAACGCCTCATCTACGTAAGTACTCCAAGCTCATTATTGTTACATTTTCAAACATTATTCTTCGTACAAAAAAAGATTTAATGTTCCATGTGGCCAGAATGTGGTTATGTTGTGGGTTGCGACACTATTAGCCTGTATGTAAATAGTGTTTCCGAAGGCGAGGAGCTCTAGAGCCTAGTTAAACAAAGCGACCATCATCGTCAGTAGCGGGTTTTACTGAACTTGAGAATACAGAGAATACATTTGAAGCCCATTTAAAACGCCAAACATTACGCTGAACTCAAGTTGAAGCACTGGGGATCTAGGACTCAAACTTCCCGGTACGAGAACACAGAATTGCCCAGACCAACAACAACACAAACTGCTACCACGTGTATTAATAAGCCGACAAGGTTTACTTCGACGATTAAACATAAACGGTAACCAAGGTATTTGATTGTATAACTCCCCAAATAAATCGACAGTGGATAGGAACAAGTCGATGCCCCAATGCAACCTAAACCCGCAAAGTAAGCATTAGGATTCAGGGCCGTTTTCGAGAGCAGTATCTAGAGGTTGTTCGTGCCACCATGATTGTGGTTGAATTTGTTTTTTTTTGATGTATTAGACCTACTCTGGTCTGTTCTGCGTGACGGTCAACCCCTACAAGAGGTACCCCATCTACTCTTACGAGGTCGCAATGAAGTACAAGGGAAAGAGGCGAGCTGAAATGCCGCCCCATCTATTCTCCATCTCTGACAACGCCTATCACAACATGTTGGCTGATCGCGAGAATCAATCCATTCTCATCACGTAAGTGCACCGTCAGGTTAATTCACTACTCGCCGACGATTTCAGTAGTTTACGTAGCTTTTCGTTTTTCTGAAATGCAGTGGTGAGTCTGGTGCCGGTAAGACCGAGAACACCAAGAAGGTCATTTCGTACTTCGCGTTTGTCACCGCAAACCCAACCAAGAAAACCGATGAGGAGGCTGAGAAGAAGGGGAGTCTGGAGGACCAAATCATCCAGGCCAATCCCATCCTCGAGGCTTACGGTAACGCCAAGACAAACCGAAACAACAACTCGTCGCGTTTCGTAAGTACTCCCCCCACCCACCCCCCTACTCTCACCCTCTTACCAACATCTTCTCGTCGTGTAGGGAAAGTTCATTCGCATCCATTTTGGTACCACGGGCAAAATCGCCGGTGCTGATATTGAGTTCTGTAAGTCCGCTAACTGCCGCTTACAACCACACCGAATCAACCACCACATTGATGACGCAAATGTTTTTACTATCATTAGACCTCCTTGAGAAGTCACGTGTCACTTCGCAAATGAAGGGAGAACGTAACTTCCACATCTTCTACCAACTACTCTCGAACCAAGGCAAGAAGTACCATGGTGAGCCTCGTATTTATGTTTATGGGATTTTTCTCTACGATCTGAGGCCTGACGATCGGGGGATCCTGGGTGCTGGGTTGACCTCGTTTATGTTTCGTCGTTGCAGAAAAGTTGTTGGTAGCTGCCGATCCGGGTCTCTACAGCTTCATCAACCAGGGCGAGCTGACTATTGAAGATGTCGACGATGGCGAGGAAATGAGGCTTACTGAGGAGGCACTGGATATCATGGGCTTCACGAACGAAGAGCGCATGTCGCTCTTCAAGTGCACCACCTCTGTCGTGAATATGGGCGAAATGAAGTTCAAGCAACGACCTCGTGAAGAGCAAGCTGAAGCCGATGGCACAGCCGAGGCTGAGAAGGTCGCCTTCCTTCTGGGTGTCAATGCGAAGGATCTACTGAACTCCTTCCTGAAGCCTAAGGTCAAGGTCGGAAACGAGTATGTCACAAAGGGCCAAAACCTGGACCAGGTCAACTTCGCAGTGAATGCTCTCGCCAAGTCGCTCTACTCGCGTCTGTTCACGTGGTTGGTGGCGCGTGTCAACAAGACTCTCGATACCAAGGTCAAACGTCAATACTTCATTGGTGTGCTGGATATCGCTGGTTTCGAAATATTTGTTGTACGTTTTTTTAACGAGGACCTCCCCCCACCTTAGCAGTTTGTGCAAAGTCACGTGTTACTATTTGTGTAGGAAAACGGTTTCGAACAAATCTGCATCAACTACACCAACGAACGTCTTCAACAATTCTTCAACCACCATATGTTCGTCCAAGAACAGGAGGAATATAAGAAAGAGAACATTCAGTGGACCTTCATCGACTTCGGTATGGATCTCCAGGCGTGTATTGACCTCATTGAAAAGGCAAGTCACTGATTGGCTCATTATTTGTTTGGAGGTCAGGAACTAATGAGATTGCTTGTTTTTTTAGCCAATGGGTATCATGTCGATCCTTGAGGAGGAGTGCATGTTCCCGAAGGCCACTAATGAAACCTTCAAGAATAAATTGTACGACAACCATTTGGGCAAGAGCCCCAATTTCGCGAAACCCAAACCGCCAAAGGCCGGTCAAAAGGAGGCTCATTTCGAGCTCCATCACTACGCCGGCAGCGTAAGTCCACCACCTTTATGAGCCTCGTGTTGTTTTAAACCCACCGGAAGCTGGATTGTGTATACTTCAGCCCGAAAGCCGTAGCTTGAGTTCGCCTACACAGTTCGCCTCGGGTTTTAAACATGAATAATTATAATGGCGCCAACCAACAATTGCCTTACTTTTCCAGGTGCCCTACAACATCAACGGCTGGTTGGACAAGAATAAGGATCCACTGAACGACACCGTCGTCAACCTCCTCATGGAATCCAAAGAAATACTTGTAGCCCATATGTTTGCTCCCCCAGAAGGTAAAATGCTTCGCTACTAACTGTGCAAAAGCCAACTAATTTGTCAGCTATAATTCGGTATCTCCGGCTGTGTTTATACCTGCATATCGCCTAATCTGTGCGTTTAACTTACTTAGAGGTCGCTAGGAAGAGGAAATCCAACCTCTTCCAGTGTGTGACATATTTCCACAAGGTAATTGTTCTACCTCTAGAGGACTATGGAAAGTCGTAACCGATACACTTGGATGTGTTCACCGTAACAGCACCATGAAGCATTCGTATTCCTTATTTAATTTTATTACCTTCTACTGCCTGATGGTGATTCAATATTACCGTGCATTTGCCGTTTGGTAAGAGATCTGTGTTGAAGAAATGCGATGGCATAATCTGCCTTGAGGAGACCAGCTTGGCTGATCTGAGTTGAAGAAATTGGGTTGGTTGATCAGAATTGAAGAAAGATCGTCGTCGGATTGGTTAACATGACTTGAATTTCGCGTCCAGATGCAGGAACGAAGAAAAAGGAATTCAAGCTCCTTCATGACGATTACTCATCGGGTAAACATGTGCCCTGCCGTTTGAGCGAATTCGTTTCGCGCGTGCAGCTACCCTGATCTCAATGATCTTTTCCTCCTCCTCCTCCTCCTCCTCCTCCTCCTCCTCCTCCTCCTCCTCCTCCTCCTCATCCTCATCCTCATCCTCATCCTCATCCTCCTCCTCCTCATCCTCATCCTCATCCTCATCCTCCTCCTCCTCATCCTCCTCCTCCTCATCCTCCTCATCCCCATCCTCCTCCTCCTCATCATCCTCCTCCTCCTCACCCAACACCATCTTCGCCCACAAACACGCGAAATCGAATAATTGTGTCGTTATGCGCAGCTGACTTTAGGGGGGGGCGGGGGTCTGTTGAAGATGGCACACGACGTCTGGGGAACACTGGCGACGTGTGGTCCACACTTGCTTAATTGGTATTGCCTTTGCCTAATTGTCTAATTACCGTCTCTCCCATCTCCTCCTCCAACCCCCACATCCATTGACTTATTTATAACCGATGACAGATTCTGGAACCAAACGCCGAAAGGGTGGCGCTATGCAAACCATCTCCAGCACCCACAAAGTACAACTTATTTCAGTGCTCCCAGTAGATAGATTACCCCACCCCACGCCACCCCTCACGCCTTACTAGATCCAGGCACCGTGTGCTGGACCGCGCTGTTTTGATCGTGTCTGATTGTCTGTTCGCGTCCATCTGTCGTATTCAGTCTCTAACCCATGTGGGATACATTCTAGTCACTTGGTCAATTCGGAGACAAGCAGTATCTTTCAATACATGCTATTGCCCGATAGTGTTGTCAACTGCATGTCCAGGGACAGCCTAATAGAGAGAGAGAGAGCATGCGGCCTGAATGCATTTTGTTTGAGCACGGCCCGCTGCGATATCTATTAATCGACTTTCCTTGATTTATCTCCCATCGACCATTAGGAGTCCCTCAACAAGCTGATGAAGAACCTGATGAGCACCAGTCCGAGCTTCATTCGTTGCATCGTTCCCAACGAATTCAAACAACCTGGTAACCGATACCTACAGTAAACCCGTGAAATTGTTCGAGCAGAGCTAACTGATTTGGGTATTGATTTTGTACAGGTGTTGTGGATGCCCACCTTGTGCTTCATCAGCTTCACTGTAACGGTGTCCTTGAAGGTATCCGTATTTGCCGAAAGGGTTTCCCCAACCGAATGATCTACTCAGAATTCAAACAACGGTGAGCCTTATGAAATAATAAATAACAGTGGTTTTGTCTAGGGAGAAATAAGAAATTATTGCATTCTTATTGGTCTCTTCAGTTACTCCATCTTGGCGCCCAACGTTATTCCCGCTGGCTTCGTTGATGGCAAACAGGTAACCGAGAAGATTCTCGATGCCTGCGCCCTCAACAAGGAGAGCTACCAATGCGGCAACACCAAGGTCTTCTTCAAGGCTGGCACGCTTGCCGAACTTGAGGACATGCGAGACGAGAAACTGAGCAAGATTATCTCCAACTTCCAGGCCCAGATTCGAGGTTACCTGATGCGCAAGGAATACAAGAAGCTGCAAGACCAGAGGTCAGTGTAGGGTCTTGGTAATCTTGTTTAGTGTGGGTGTTGGATATAATTCTCGTGGAGTAGAATAATCTAATGAAACAAGAGCACACATGTTCGCAATGAAATTGGCGAATGTAACTTTAGCCATTCACCTAACACTTTCTCCCACGTCTTTCCTAGAACCGCTCTGTCGCTGATTCAGCGCAACATTCGCAAGTACTTGGTGCTGCGGACATGGCCGTGGTGGCGTCTCTACACCAAGGTCAAGCCTATGCTGAACATCGCTCGCCAAGAAGAGGAGATGAAGAAGGCGGCCGAAGATTTCGCCAAGTTCAAGGACGAGTACGAGAAGATGGAGAAGCTGAAGAAGGAGCTCGAGGAGCAAAATGTGACTCTGCTCCAGGCCAAGAACGACATTTTCCTTCAACTCCAAACTGAACAGGACTCCCTTGCAGATAGCGAGGAGAAGGTCTCTAAGTTGATCCTCCAGAAGGCTGACATGGAACAGCAAATCAAGGATCTCGAGGAGCGTGTGAACGACGAGGAGGATTCCGCGAAGAATCTCGAGGAAACAAAGCGCAAGCTGGCTGGCGAGATTGACGAATTGAAGAAGGACGTGGAGGATCTGGAGTCGACTCTTCAGAAAGCCGAGCAGGAGAAACAGGCCAAGGACAACCAGATCAAGCAGCTCCAAGGTGAAATGCAGCAGCAGGAGGATTCCATCGCGCGTCTCAACAAAGAGAAGAAGGCAATGGATGAGCAAAACAAAAAGACAATGGAAGCTCTCCAGGCCGAGGAGGACAAGGTCAACCACCTCAATAAGCTCAAGCAGAAGTTGGAGTCCACTCTTGATGAGGTAAGAGGGCATAAGCTAGTCCCCCATCCAACTCACAATTAATTATCGATTAATCCGTAAATTGTGTTTGTTTCTAGATGGAGGAAAACCTTGCTCGCGAACAAAAGATCCGCGGAGATGTCGAGAAGGCCAAGAGGAAACTCGAGGGTGATCTCAAGTCCACACAAGAGTCCGTTGACGACATGGAACGCGTGAAACGTGACCTTGAGGAGCAGCTCAAGCGCAAGGATGCCGAGATCTCGAGCCTGGGAAGCAAGGGCGAGGAGGATCTGGGTCTTATTGCCCAGCTTCAGCGTAAAATCAAGGAATTGCAGGCGCGAATCGCTGAGCTTGAGGAGGATCTCGAGGCTGAGCGTGCGGCGCGCAGCAAAGCCGAAAAGGCCCGCCAGCAGGTAGGAATACTATCCTATCCGCCTATATTTAGTATTGCTACCTATTTCTTGCAAGTAGGCAGGTTTATTTAAACTGTGTTTTCTCTGCAGCTCGAGGGGGAGTTGGATGAGGTGAGTGATCGCTTGGAGGAGCAAGGAGGCGCTACTGCTGCCCAGATCGACGTCAACAAGAAACGTGAGGCAGAACTCGTCAAGTTGAAACGAGACCTTGAAGAGGCGCGTATTCAGGGCGAACAACAGGTAGCAGCCATGCGCAAAAAGCAGGCCGACACCGTGAACGAGGTCACTGACCAACTGGACCAGGCCGTGAAGGTCAAGGCCAAGCTGGAGAAGGAAAAGGCAGACTTCAAGGCCGAGTGCGATGACCTTCAAGGCCAGGTTGCACACCTCTCGAAGCAGAAGTTGAACGCCGAAAAGAACTGCAAGACCCTGGAGTCGCAGGTCAGTGAACTGCAAGTCCGTCTAGAAGACGCCTCGAGACAAGGTGCAGACACAGGCTCACAGAAGGCCCGTCTTGCCCAGGAATCCACCGAACTTCAACGCCAACTCGAGGAGGCTGAATCCCAGATCGGACAGCTAACCAAAGCCAAGCAGCAACTCGCCGCCCAGCTGGAAGAGTCTCGTCGCAATCTGGATGAGGAAACCAGAGTCAAGTCCAAACTCAACTCCGAAGTCCGTAGCCTGACCTCCGACCTGGATGCCCTTCGGGAATCCCTCGAAGAGGAACAGTCGGCCAAGTCCGACATGCAACGCATGATCCAGAAGCTCCAAGGCGAGATCGCCTCAGGTGTCGGCAAGGGACAAGGTGACATCCGCAACGAGGAATTCGAAGAGATGAAACGTCGCCTCAACACCAAGATCCAGGAGGTCGAAGCCGAGGCCGATTCCGCCAAGCAGAAGTGTTCTCAGCTCGAGAAGATCAAGGCCCGCCTTCAGGGCGAGATCGAGGATCTCATGGTCGACGTGGAACGCGCAAATGGCCTTGCAAGCCAACTTGAGAAGAAGCAGAAAAACTTTGACAAAACTCTGGGCGAGTGGCAATCCAAATTCAGCGAATCGCAGTCAGAACTTGAGGTTTCTCAACGCGAGTCCCGCGGCTACTCCACCGACGTCTTCCGTCTCAAGGCCCAACTTGAAGAGGCCGCCGATCAGATGGAATCGGTCCGTCGCGAGAATAAGAACCTCGCAGGTGAGTTGTACTTAACATCCTAGGATTCCTGATGGGAATTTTCAGTCCCCTTCCGATGTGAGCGAACATATTAAGGTATTAAGGAGAACACGAACATGTGGCGAATGCGAGTGGTGTTCTCAGAGTTGTGGTTGTGAATCAGAAAATAAATATCTTTTTAGATGAGATCCACGATCTAACCGAACAGCTTGGCGAGGGAGGCCGCTCGGTGCACGAGGCCGACAAGTCTCGCAAACGCCTTGAGATGGAGAAGGAGGAGCTCCAATCGGCCTTGGAGGAGGCTGAATCCGCACTTGAACAGGAGGAGTCCAAGGTGCAGCGCGCTGCCCTCGAGCTTTCCCAGGTGCGCTCTGAAATCGACCGTCGTTTGGGTGAGAAGGAGGAGGAGTTCGAGGCTACCCGAAAGAACCACCAGCGCGCCGTCGAATCCATGCAGGCGTCGCTCGAGGCCGAGGTTAAGGGCAAATCAGAGGCCATGCGCATGAAGAAGAAGCTGGAGCAGGACACGAACGAGCTCGAGGTTGCACTGGATTCCGCCAACCGCGGACGCTCCGAAATGGAGAAGAACGTGAAGAAAATGCAGCAACAGGTAGGTAGCTAGCTTGAAGACGAGCCTTATCCAACCAGGCACACACACACACACCAGTCCAAACTCATAAATTGATTGGCCTTGTAGGTTCGCGAGCTGGAGTCCTTGGTGGAGGATGAACAGCGCTCGCGTGATGAGATCCGCGAAAACGCCGCGACTGCTGAGCGTCGCGCCGCCATGTTGTCGGGCGAGTTGGAGGACATGCGCAGTCACCTGGAAGCCGCGGAGCGCGCCCGCAAGGCCGCTGAAATGGAGCGAACCGAGGCCTCAGACCGCGCCTCGGAGCTCTCCGTCCAGACCGCCGCCTTCACCGCCATGAAGCGCAAGATGGAGGCCGACCTTGCCGCCATGCAAGCCGACCTTGAAGAGGCTGCCAATGAAGCCAAAAATGCGGACGACCGCGCTAAGAAGGCCATGGCCGACAGCGCTCGCGTCTTCGAGGAGGTCCGTCAGGAACAGGAGCACACCCAGCACGTCGAGAAGGCCAGGAAGCAACTGGAACAACAAGTAAAGGAGATGCAGGTTCGTCTCGAGGAGGCTGATTCCAACGCCATGAAGGGTGGCAAGAAGGCGCTTGCAAAGTTGGAGCAACGCGTGCGCGAGCTTGAGGGAGAATTGGACGCCGAACAGCGCCGCCACGGCGAAACGCAGAAGAACTACCGCAAAGTGGACCGTCGTCTCAAGGAGGTCTCGCTTCAGGCGGACGAGGACAAGAAGAACCATGACCGCATGCAGGAACTCGTCGACCAACTGCAGGGCAAGATTAAGACCTACAAGAGGCAGGTCGAGGAGGCGGAGGAAATTGCGGCTGTCAATCTGGCCAAGTACCGCAAGATCCAACACGAGGTGGAGGATGCAGAAGAACGCGCTGATCAGGCCGAACAGGCTCTGCAGAAGCTGCGCGCCAAGAATCGTAGCAGCGTCTCGGTTTCACGTGGACCCTCGGCGGCCCCTGGAGGCCACAGGATGGTCACCTCCACGGTGAACTCGCACACAAGCCGCGTCCGAAACATGGTCAACGACGAGGAATAGGTTAGCGTTGTTGGAACCGTATTCGCATATATTATGGGACGTGCGTATTCAAGTATTTTGTATTTTTAGATCAACCGTTGACATTTCTTCACCCGCCCGATTCCACCTCTGTGGCTCATTTTACCCCCCCCCCCACACACCCGCTTTCCCGAAGATCAAACTGAACCCCGCTTTCGAACACTACTTCGCTCTTAGGCAACGTCCCACCATTTTCCTATTATGAGACGTAGTTTCTGCCAGTTAACTGTGGCATTCTTGTGCCGCTGATGAGGACTCTTACCTTTTCTTGACAGAGTATTTAGACCAACAACCGTTTCGTATTCACGATCATGGTGATGATGAGTAGATTGAGTGGATTTGCAAGTAGGTTCGCTTCTCCTCAAACTGCTTATTGGACAACTTTTCGTCAAGGTCAACTCCGAGGATCGACTTGTTCGTCAGCCTCTAGCCAGCTGTTCGTGTGTTTTTGATGCGCGCACGCATTCTTACGTGCGCGCGTGCACCCCTCCTCATCTGTCAATTATTCTAATAACTTAATCGAGTTTATATGTACACCAATCCCCACATTTATCCATATAACTATCGATTTCTTCAGCAGTCTCTATCGAGTTCACCCAATATAATAAAAAGCATACGCTGTTATGATTCACTGAATTCTTAAACTCTGATGTTGTGTCCTTTTATAGATAAGGTCAATTTAAATAATGATTAAATAAAAGCCCATAATAATTAATACGCATAAATCGAACAGAAAAAACAGATACGGATCACACGGGCCAATCTGCACATAGGTATGTGGACAACCAATAAGAAACGGGCATTTACCTCGTTAACCTGAGACAATGTGTTATAATTATACAAAACAGTATTATCGTTCTTATAAAAAAAAGGTATTCTTGGAAAACAATATGCTTTGGTGGGTGTTGTAGTGGTGGTGAACCTTATCGCCCTGTCACCTAGCAATTGCCAAAGTACATAAATGGTGGTAAAGGTGACAGAACAAGTGCCAAGGCTATTTAATTGTGGTAGAGCACTAAATGATTTAATCGCGGTTACTACTTCGATGGCCAACTCTTAGATAGCGAAAACGCTAGAGTGGCTCGTCTTGTCGTCAAATGCCTGAATGTATAGGCATGTGCATGTGTTGTGACCTTGAACACTTTTTTTGTATACAGCCCGCGCTGCTAAGTTCGTGTACGCTGGCAGCCTAGAAGATTTGACTAAAATGCGAATTCTATTACTATGTAACGGTTTTTGTGAAATTTCGTCTTTCTGAATTGAATATCCCTTGGACATTGTGCGATAAAGCGTTTATTGCAGGATATAGAGGAACAACATAAGTGGCAGAGGGTCGAATGGTATCTGGCTCATTTGGGAATTGTCGAAGGAAAATTACAGGGGAGGACGTCGTCGGCTCATTCTCCTCAGCCGAAGAGGGAATAACGGTGAACTGGTTCTTGATCCGCATCTCGTTCTGCATTACTGACATTGAAACTGCCAGTTGCGAAACGGCATCGCAGAGTCGGTCCACGTTTGACGGTGTACTGTCGTCGTCTTTTATGACAGTAGAGGAGGGAGGTTGTTGACGGTTTCTAGTCAACATCGTGGATGAGACGGCCTTTCTAGGCTGGAGCTTTCTAATAATTCGAGCCGGAGGTTTCGACATACTCTTGATATAAAACAGAGAGAAAAAGTCGGCAGAACCTGTTCGCGGCACGAGGATAGATAAAGTCCTAGTTTCGATAGCGCTCTAGTATCATTAAAACAAAACCCCATTATTCTAGACTAAAAAACAACTAATACAAAACGATTGGAATTTTATTGGAAGTTTTAACAAGACATTATTTGTAATTAAATAGGAGAGTTTTCGTCTACAGCAGTGGTACTCAAACTGTGTGTCGCGACGCACTGGTGTGTCGCGAGATTTTTAAAAAATATTCAAAAATGCTAGGGTTTTTGAACTCCGACAAGTCGATGAATCTACTGATATATGTGGAAAAGCTCAGCTTCTTGCGTTCATCCGCTTCATTAAAAATGATAAATTCATAAATGAATTCCATTTTTGGCGATGAACTGAAGACATTTTTGATTTGGTGAACAAAAATGTTTTGCTTTTCAACTTGAAGTGGAAGAACTGCGTCAGTGTGTGTACTGATGGATGTCCTTCTATGCGAGGAAATCATAAAGGATTCGTTACGCTCACTCTTCAAGAAAATCCATACACAATCACCACTCATTGCATGATTCATCGCGAAGCCCTCGCGTCCAAATCATTACCGAAAAAAAACAGTCAGTTTTGAATCAAGCTATAAAAGTAGTGATCACTGAAGAGCTGATCGAGTTGAGAAATGACAAATTCCATCGACTGGGATTCGCCGAAAAAAGTTTGGACGAATTTTGGCTCTCCTTGAAGCAGTTGTTTCCAGCTCTCAGTTTGAAAGCAGTCAAAATCATTTTGCCGTTCGCGTCTTCATGGTGTTGTGAATTTGGATTTTCAGCTTTGACTGAAATCAAATCAAAAAAGAGAGCGCGACTCCTTCGACTTGACGACGAAATGCGTGTTTGTTTGTCAACATTAGAGCCCCGTTTGAATCTTATTTGCTCTCGAAAGCAAGCCCACCCATCGCATTAGAAATATACACGTTGAAAAAAAATTTAAACAAACCTTTTTTTTACTTAAGGTGTGTCGCGTAACTTTTCAGATATCCCAAGTGTGTCGCGAGTGAAAAAGTTTGAGTAACACTGGTCTACAGACATGTATTTCGAAGGGATATTATTCGGGGGCGCTTAAAGGCATAATTCACGACCGATTTATTGGCGAGCATGCCAGGATCCGAACATGGAATATTCTTATCTACGATGATCAACGTCTTTTTCGAACATATTCTACTGATTTTACCATTTTCGACCCATTTTCTACCAATCCCGTATTCTGCGACCGAAACAGCATGACATTTCACTGTGCACTCTTTGCTCTGTTCGATGGTCCTGTGTCAGCCCGACTCGCATCGGTAGACACTAAAACGAGGCTATATGACTCCTATTAATCTCTCGCATGGAACATGTTTGCTGAAATAACCATACAGCCAAAGTGTTGGAAGCCTTTTTCTCCCAATCTTCGCTCGTTCATTGGCCTCATCAGTGCATTCCTGTCAGACTTCGACAAGGTTCGGGCCCTGGCTTTTGCTGTAAAGAAATTCCACGTTTGACCCTCCTAACAGACCACAAGCCACTGCTATCCATTTTTTGACCTAAAACGGAATTCCTGTCCCCAAGCAACACTCCTGATCAGCTATGATTTTGAAATCCGATACCGAGGTATTTGGCCAAGCCGATGGCATGTCTCGCCTCATCGGTGCGTGGCCAGCTTTCCGCCAGCGTCCGAGCCGTTTCCCGTCACAATCACTGACATCCGATGGGCTCCCACAGCCTATCCATTACTCCAGCGTGTCATGTCATGCGTCAAAAACGGATGGCCAACCAACGTCCCGTCGTCGAGTCTCTTTGTCCATTGTCGACTCCTGCCTCATGCTTGCAGACCGGGTCGTGGTTGCCTAATCCTTGCAATCGACGATTTCAATCCGACAGTTTCATGCAATACACCCGGGGCTTGCAGGATAAAGGCGATTGCACGCAGCTATGTTTACTGGCTTAATATGTATCGGGATATTGAAAACCTTGTGCGATGCTGCTCCCGCTGCTAAAACCCAAGCACGCTTAGAACCGATACCTTGACCACAAAGTGAACATCATTGGAGGCGTCTCCACATCGATTTCGCTGCACCCATCGATGCTGTAACATTTATGGTGCTCGTGGACGTTTTCTCCAAGTGGTCTGAGATTGTGCTCTTAACATCAGCGACACCATTAGCAACCTACATCAAATATTCAATCAACACGGCTTACTACAGACAATTGTTTCGGATAATGGCACGCAGTTTACTTCTGGAAAATTTGACGAATTCTGCCGCCGAAACTCAATCCAGCACATTCGATCGCCCCGGATCATCCACAGTCAAACGCGCAGGATGAACGCTTTTTTTGACACTTTCAAGCGAGCACTAGTTAAAGTCCGTTGGGAAGGGACACCGGGAACGATTTTACAAAGTTTTCTCTTTGTATATGGGTCGACATCCAACAAGAATGTACCAAACGCCTGCAGAAGCACCGATGAAACGAAAGTTGAAACATTCAGGAAAAAATGGGACGAAATCAATCCACCTTGTCAGCACTCCGAAAATCGCAGCGCCTTGGTACTGACACAATTTTCTACGTTCCGAATACCGGCCTGGTCATGACCGCTTGGCTATTGCAACTGTGACGTCCCGTAGAGGTAAAGTGCTCTATCCGTCGCAGGAGAAATCTGGACTCGACACAAAAATCCACTTCGCCTTAGGTACGGCCCCAATATCGAGACTTCCAACACTCGACTTCCTTTGTAGTCCTTCTGGGTACTACCTTCCAACTACCCCCAAGATACACCGCCGCCGTTTTTTAGATTAAATTGCAACTCCACCACCTGATTGCAGAACCACTAGACACCGTCGTCCACTCGACAGGTTGCAAGTGGACCATAGACGCCTGTGGTATTTTTAATCTCGAATGGAAGTGTTGGGGAAGACTATAAATTCAACAAAGAAAACTCTATCTTTATATACAACCTCTACCGTGTTTCGTCATTCTACTCATGCCATGTTGTAAGCGCTTGTGGGACTTATTCGTGTAGTTCAGTCTTCCGGCTAGTGGGGATACGGTTAGGCGGGTCATATCAATTGGCGACACATAATTCCTGTATGGTCCCATTTCGCGTGGTACGACAATGATGCAGCATGCCGACCGAGCCTTCGGTGCAGTCTACACTGTGGTATCTACGAAGCCTCTGACGCCCTCCGTCAATCCGAAAGAAGACGCCTTCAGGTGCATTTTGGGACTGCGGTATTTGGCACTGCCGCGGAGACAATCCCTTTAAATGAGACCCAATGTTCCCGCCTCTGTCGCGCGGGAACATTGGGGAACACAGGCGGAATCTCGCACTCTCCTTCGTCGGACAGGGGTAGGCCTGTATCCCCCACTCAGTCCATTTCATCCAAGGAAGGTAAGCCTGCAAATGCCTTTCAGTGGAGATTCTGTACCAAGCGGAAACACGTGGTGAAATAACACATTCTACGTGCCAACCAACCATTCAAACATCGGCCGGCGGAGATTCGTGACCGTCAACATCCATCGCCAGCCTGTTAGATTGCAGCTGGACACTGATACTCTCTCCGTCAGGCTATGGAGGTTCCTTTACCGACCCTCCATGGAAATTAATTCACACACTACGACCTGGTATACAACCTGCGTCCTCCAGCAGCATGCTGGTAATATATTAATTAGTCAGTGACCAGGAGTCACAAGGCAGCTCTACTGCCCACATAATTTGGGGCTGCGTTTCTAGCCCTATAACGACTCCCGTCCACCTACTGTCCGACATTCATCGTCCAGGTTGACTCTTCATCAATGACAGACAGCCACAGGACGTACAACCCACAATCTGGCCAAGTGACTCTTCTCAACGTCGTTATTGGTAGTAAATCCCTTTAAATTGCAGACGATACTCATCATAAACATAAGTTATCCACCGCTTTTTCTAACACGCCTGTCATACACTGAACACTTCCCCCCGCCTAATTCCATTGGCTCACGTGTAAAATACTCAAGTAAATCCGCTCTCGTGTTCACCGGAACACTCTCCCGTCTTCATCATCTTCCAGTTGGTGGGGGAAAGGGTTACGGACTATAACACAAGTTTTTTCTCGAAAACAGGAGATCAGAGGTAAAATGTACAAATATAAAAATAAGTAGAATAAATAAGCGTTAATTGTACCCAGGTGACTGCAAACTGAAAATAGGAGAGAATTATCGGGACTGTGATCTGTCTGTAGAAGTAACACTGGGAGCTGGAGAATTCTTCTTGGGGAAAATGATATTTCCGAAACGAACTCCTTCGAGATAAACCATTCCCTATGATGCCACCTCACGTTACATCCTCGGTTCTTTTCTTGGCATTTCCACGAAGTATACTCTAGGGAATAGTAGTACTATGCATGTGCCGCTTTAAGAAGTGGACGCCGCTGAATAACGTAATACTTAACCTAAGCGATTTTAATAATACAATGAAGATCGATGATATTAAAAGCTAAATGTCCCGAAATCAAATTAGCCCGATGGACGAAGGAAACTGTCGGTAATGATTAATATTAACTAAAAATATACAATTTTTTCCGTACGATTAAATTGAATAACACTTAAGCTGCTACTTGGATACTCCCATTGTCGAGTAAATCGAAAATCTGTCCAAACGCTAATATCCCGAAAAATCTACTCCCTTGTAGGTAAACCACGAGTATCATCTGCTGAAAACAGCATTCATTTTACCATTAGAACTTAAATGCCTGAACACGATATTAGACCGGCTAAGGCTGGTTTCGTATTAATATCCACCACTACCGACGCACATAACTCCATTAGCGATACATTTATTAAAACATCAATTAAGTTCACCGCAATTTGCAATAGCAACCTCGACAGAGGGTTTTCCATTCTGGTTACCCTTGGCCTCCATAGCTTTGACGATATCCTGGCCTACCTCAACTTCACCAAAAACAACATGTTTTCCATCGAGCCAACCTGTCACAGCGGTTGTAATGAAGAATTGGGATCCATTCGTGTCTGGGCCAGCGTTTGCCATAGATAGCATGTAAGGCTTCGTGTGCTTGCAAATGAAGTTTTCATCAGCGAATTTTGCGCCGTAAATGCTCTTTCCACCTGTGCCATCACCTCTGGTAAAATCACCGCCTTGGCACATAAATCCAGGGATTATCCTGTGGAACTTCGACCCCTTGTATCCAAATCCTTTCTCACCGGTACAGAGGGCCCGGAAGTTTTCGGTAGTCTTCGGTACATTATCGTACAACTAAAAGATTTAGTTTGAGTAAGAATTCAATACCTTGAAAACAATACGACCGGCGGGACTTCCACCAATAGTGATGTCAAAGAACAGTTGAGGGGGCATGACGCACGGATAAACAACGCAGGAAGAATGAAAGAAGATGTATTTAAACAAAAAGCAACGATAACATGAATATACTGATCATAACAACAGGGTCTATTGTATGTAAATGCATATTTTTGTTGCGAATTGTTCTAATGCTGTTTTTCTAACAACACTACAATACATTATTTACTAAATTGCCTTTATTATAATCAAACAAGTTTTCCAATATATTTTAATAATATAATAATAATATTCGCTTTATTTAGGTCACGAGGACCAAAACTTTCAGCATTAAAATTTACAATAAACGAAAATGTTACAGGAAGTGACGATTATCCGTAGAAAATGCAGAATAAGTTAAGAAAAATAAAAGAAGTAACATCGAGGTAAATTAGCAAGAAAGGTCAATTTAACCCACGAAGTATATAAAGTTTGGCGAACGGGAAATGGCGGCCATTAAAAGGCCCTAAAGGTCATTTAAGTGGCTGATGTTAAAAAGCCGAAAAATCTACGCTTTATGCCCGATCAGAGGTATAATCCTGGAATTTTGTATTGGTCTCGAATGACTCGGGCCATTTTCCGAACTGAAAGGCCCGCCCTCGCGGATCGGGGCTTGAAATACGCCAGTCAAGAAGAATAAATTTTCCGGGGCATTTAGAACCGCGTGAATTTAACCAGGCTACCGCATTATTGGACCACCTCCTATTAGAATTTCGCATTTGCGAGGGACCACCGGAATTCGGAAAGACGCGTGAAGTTTTCAGGAAATTCCCGACTATTTGGAAGCCTCTCTATACCATGTACCGATCTGGGGTCAACAAAAGAATTTTGGATCAAGGAATGTTAGATACCGTTAAGTTTCGGGAAAAACTTTATCGGCCGTGTTGTCATTAGAAAAGGGTGATAATAATTTTCCTAAAACAAGAAATGTACACCTGTTACGATGAGTAACAAAAACACTAATTTACACGTAGGTCAGCGTGCTCAAATTGTTAATCCACAACTAACAAATGTTACGGGCATATTATTGTCGAAACAGAACGACGAGTATGGGTTAAGCGGCTGAAACGGACTTTAAAGCGCCTATGAAAGAAAATATACCCAGTGATCCTTTCTTTTGGATGCATCCTCCACACTGTTTAGCGTAGACACGGGCATCCAATGAGTCCAGAAGTTGACAGCGAACCAAGCTGTCATTCACAGAGTAGCCGCTGGTGATTTATAACTAAAATCTAAGCAACGCACAAGCCAGTAAGCCCACAACCTGAGAAATTCGAACCAAATGCATCACCGAAAAAGGACCCGGATCGTAGTGACAAAGTCCTTGTGGTAAGCAGTCGACTATCCACGGCGGGTCCGTCCTGTGGTGGTCGAAATTTCCCGATAAAAATTGACAAAGCAACGAGAACAATCCATAGGAATTAGGAGAAGATTCTCCCAGAGGAGAGCCCAGGAAGGAAGCGAAACAAGTGAGAACGGAACCCAAATTGAATGCTAAGCGAAATAAGTTCGCTGATTTTGGCGACGAATTCGAACAATAAAAAACATTTAAAAGGCAATTTTGTTCCCGTGGACACAACTAGAGGATTCCGACATAAACATCTAAACTTGTATTGATCAGGTAAATATTATTTTACATTTAAACATACAATGGTGCCTTGGCTATGAAGAAAACAGTAAAATCATGAATTTTAAAGCAATAATACACCTTCATTTCTTAGTTTGTTTTAATTTTTGACACGTATTTTGGACTAGACGCAACTTTACGAAGTTTGATTTTTCACGATGTTTTGGCTATTTGTTGTTTTATATCGCGTTTTGTGTCTGGTCACCTATGGATATGTTTATTATTGGACAGGGTTAACGGCTGGCAACCCACGTAGCACATTTATAGAGAATTCGCTTAGCCAGTCACTATTAATTACGAAGAATACATTGGTAGGCCTGTGAATATCTCATTAACAAATTTAGGTAGCACATGCCATCTATTTCGCACTTGCAATTCTTCTTATGCCCATACGATGCGATAAATGGAAGAGTGCGCTCTCGGCGTTCACATTGACAACAACAACGGCCGTTTCTGCTCTTTTCTGGGCATTATACGTCCACGATAAATCAATGATTGCGAGCCCGCAGCTCATGGATGACTACCCGGTTTGGCTCATGCACGTTGAGGTATCAACCCATTTCAAATATTATTATACGCCTTCAGCACTCGGTTGTCGCAGTCACTGCACTTATTGACATAATCATCTCTCGTCCGGCGTCTGTGCCTAAATTCAGAACCTTAATCTTCCTCTTACTCCCATTCTATTCAGCATACATTGCATAGTAGGCTATCAATTCTTTATTTAAACAACATTAATTATATTAGTACTGAATATCTTATCAGAAGAAAGGAGATTTACGCCTACCCAATTCTGCGTGTCCTGGGTGAACTGGGCCGCTGCAAGCTTTATGGTGTTGTATTTATTGGAGTCTTGTCCGTTTTCGCTATGTCAGTTATGGTAATCAGCCTCATATCTGGCGATCGTCATCGTAAATCGAAGAAGGAGAAGTCTAAGGTCAAGAAACAGCCACAACCACCGCAAAAGGCCGTCCAAGCTCCTCCCACCGGTATGTCTACATTCTAGTCATGCTGTTTTTTGTTCACAATGTAATGCTTGATTTTGTTTTTTTGTAGCGAAGAAAAATAAGCAACGTAAACAGGAATAGACGCTACCAATTCTCCTTTGCAATGTTTTTAGGCGCTTAACAATTAGTCATCAGAATCACGTCTGGTTTTCTGCTTCAAACCCTTCCCGTCATTGTTTATATACGTGTGAATATAACCTACCAATTCCAGCAGAACTTAATGTTCACTTTTTGGGCCGGTGTTTTTTTAGGGAAATCTCTGGTTTGAGAGAGTCTTGTATGGTATAAACACTGACCAATTGGATATCTCGGCACACATGTAACCAATAAAAAATGTGAATTACTTCGCCACTTGAAGAGTGAACACATACAGGCATCCCACCCAGACGTCGATGGTCAAAGTGTAACTGGCGGTGTCTGGTAAAGCTGGAAATTCGGACGGCCCCGATATAGTTGTCCAGTTGAAACGTGTCTGGTGCGTCGTCTTTCTTGCGGTTTTGACGATAGCAAGTGTACGGTGGGTGGCGATATGCTTTTATGAATATCGTCATGTATTTCGACTTTTCCGTGTTGGTTGATGGAAGTTAGCGCGTCGTGTTTTGTTGTCGGCGATCAATTCTTAAAAGATTCTGAAGATATACGACCGTTGACACCCTCTCGCTACGACTTGATCAGTAATCGAACCGGTATCTCTTCTGGCGTCCGCTACCTATGCGACACGGGGGCGACCGAATTGAGGTCAGACGGCAGAATTTGTCGAATTGGCTAGAGGTCATATTGAATGAAGGGCACCGATCCAATCAAAATTAGGCATGTCTCCTACTAGAGGATTACCGGCAGCATGGGTGTTTGCAATTAATTTTCTCGGGAATATATTTACAGGTGGCGTCCCAAGTGACACCGATGGTACTCGGGGTCCTATCTAGTGAAAGAAGAAGTCCACGGGGTACCCTGTTGATGGGGTCAACAAGATAAATTTCGAGCCGAGTCTAATGGTGTTGGGCTTGTGGACAAGGTGCCGTAGTCAGTTGTGGTAGGAGGAGTGATTGCATCCAACACGTAACGGTAAGACGAAAAACAGAACTCATTCGCGCCAATTGGAAGACGGCAAAAAGACATGAGGTATTCGAGTTAAAAACGCAAGCTGAAAAAGATTTTCGTTCGTAGTTAAACTGTGTGACGCTGTTCCAATTGTGGGATTCTGACCTAAGAAATATTAGACCTTCGCTGGGGGTTTTGTAACGGTAATCATAGAACATGGATACACATCCCAGGCAGCCATAATGAGGAGACGCATTGAAATGAAAGGAATGGATATAATGATGCAAACAGTTATAAATGGATGGAGAGGTAATATAGACTTAGGGTAAAAATGGGATGGGTCTTTATAACGGGAAATCTACGATGCTGGTTTGGAAAGGGAGGAAGTTGCTCTAGTCTCGGCGACTGTGGATGAAGTCGGTTGTGTCCTTGTGAAATCCAGTGTGAGGCATCCTGCATTGGAGGGGAGAGTGTTTGGTCTCACTCTAGATGAACCAGTTGCAATCTTCACCGTCATAGAAAACGGCCACCCCGTCTAAAGGTGGTTGACACCAGATGGCGTCCTATTGGCGCGCGGTTGACATTGTGTGTCCTTCATATCCCGCGCGATGTACTGGTAAAACACCGGGGCGTTACAACTGGTGAAGCGCCTTCCTGGTTTCGAGAGCCTGGGCTAGACAAAAGAAGGTTCTTTGAACGGGTATTAAGGGACCTGCGACTGTGGTTCGGCATATCTCAGGCAAAGAAGATAGAAAAGGCTTGCGTATCGAATATATAGTATTATAACTATATGATTATCAAAAGGGGATGACAAAACGGAGGTAGTTAGTTGTCAGTAATGGAATCCGAGTTAGAACTGTGTTCACGAGGTGCGGTGATAGGTAGAGAGTTTACGGGACTGTCTTCTGGACGAAGGTCAGCAACTCTGACTCTATGCGGTGGCGCCTGGCGTGCGTTACAAACGGAAGTCAATGGGAAAGCCCGCGTCTGTCCTGAAAGGTCAAGTAACACGGTAAAACAAGGGGTGTTTCACTGGTTTGACCATTTAGGGCCAATGAAAATATTCGCCCAATAAGAAAGCTCGTGGTATGACTAATACGCACGCCAATATGTAAGAAAGAGCGCATGACTCATACCACGCCATGGGTGGACATTCAGGAACAATCGCGAGTGGTGATTAATGGCGAGTTTTGTTCGATAACGTGGGAATATTTACAGCTATAAAAATAAAGAAAGTAGTGATGTATTGGGGAAATAACATGTTCCCCAACAAGTAACACAATGAATGTGAACTCAGTGGTTCCCGGTAACTTGTACACCTAATTAAACAAATATGTACATTATATGGGATATTCCAGTTTGTATAATTCACGTTCTTAATCTCGGAGAAACCAGAAAAACGTTTTATAAACTGCAAGGGATTACTTATTGTAATTCATATCCAGAAGTTCGTATTTCGAGCGGAATATTCAAGACAAACCATGTTTCTGACACATACCATGAAAATTTGCAACAATTGATTTTTCGTACATTCTGATGATATTCTCTGTGAAGACAGAGTTGCTGTATTGACGATTTATTTAATGCGTAGTATATAATCTCCCTTAATCGCATTTATGGATATACCACTTCCTAAATGTTTTTGTAACTTAATTTAAGCCCACCTACCATGGTCGATTTCAAGGATAAACACGGAATAAAAATGTTTTTATCAGTGACTGAGATTCTGTAATGGGTGACACGTGTTGCCTCCAGAACCCGAATTCCTATTTTACCAAATAATGCTTCATGATTCATACAACTATTGTTAATTTTAGAAGAACCCTCGTTACAATCTTCGAGATTTTAAATCGTCAATGTTAACAATGTCGAGAAAGTGTTTCATTGAGAATTTCCGGCCATTTGAGAACACCAGTGTAGAGCCTTCACGACAATCAAACTGAGCAATTCTGCGCGATGGACTGTTTTTTCGAAGTGCAGATTGGCAGTGATGTGGACACAATGATCCATTCGGGGTGTTGCGTTGCTGATGCACCACAGGTCGAGCAGAGTTCGGCCAGCCCCAGAGGTCACCCGAGGAAGCACCCGGGTTAGCACCTAAGGGTTCACGCCCGAAAGAGGTTCGACTTGCGTGGGAAAGATGTCCGTAATTGCCAGCGGTAGCTTTAATGACTCCTTGACTTGACGAGCGGAGATTGGATGCTCCGTTCGTGTGTAGGAATGTTCTAAAGACGCGGGCAGCCACGCCTGTTGTCCTGAACCGAAAGACCACCGCCGCGCACGTATTCAGTCCTATGCCGTCATCATGCAAAACCGTGAAAGTCAGCAGTTTAGGATAGCGATCGGGGAAGTAGTATGCCCGGTCGGTGGCGGGGTCGCGGGGCCTCACCTTGAAGTCATCACCACCCGCCTCAACACATTCCACGCCAGTGAAGCCCCTAAACACGTGGTAGACACACCGAATTCCCGGCTGGAGCATAAAGCGATCCATATGGCCCCCGATGGCTGCCTCTTCGGTGTTGGAGACTGGAAAAGGGCCATACAACATGGCCCTCTCTGAAATGTACAACGCGCCGTAGCGCCGATGTTGATGGATCGGTTGGATTCTGACGTCGTGGCGCGGTCTAGAGCTGCGGTGATCGTCACCTTGCTGTTGGTAGGTATCGCCATTGAAGAGACCCCCTTCGTTCATGACCGACTCTATATGTGTGGTGTCTTTGCAAACCCGATGGGACTAATACGGGCATGGGTACTAGCTCTAATTATGATTGACAGCACGTGAAACCATGAGAATGGGAAAAATTGAGCAAAGGTTACTGGTTTGTGAAATCGATTGATGTCAATTCCAACTAATTTGCTGGCATCGATTTTCCCAAAGGGAATAAGAAACATTGTGCAAATTTGTCGGTCAACCTTTGGGTTCTGTAAATTTCCATTTATCCTTTCTTCATCAATTGTCAATTCTTGTCATTTTGATGACCAATCCTACCTGCCAGGGTTAATAATATCAATAGTTTTTGTGCTTATAAGTAATTCAGTGGCGCAACTAACAAGAGTCTCGTCTATTTACGCTCGCAATGTAGATCAAACATTGCAATGTTTTATGCTGAAAGTTTTTATCCTCGTTACCCCAATAAAGCGCTGACAATTATATTTATTATTATTAATACGGTTCCCTTCCAAGGTTTCAGTTTATGATAGATGTAACTCGTGACAGTAATAAACCAAATTGATTGTCAAATAAAGCAGCAAAAGTACAGAAACATAACTTCTCGTAATCATAAGTGTTTAAAAGTTATTTGTATCTCTTGAGGCAACCTCTTTTGTTTGGCGGAATTAGGGTTCCATGAATTGCTGCTTGGGACGCTGTTGGCAACGGACAGGCAGCCACAATATGGAGAAGGCAAACATATTAATTGGAAGTGATTTCGAAGGTGATAATCTGGGATTGGTTTGTGAGCAGATACAAATTACAACTACTCTCCATCTTCTGTTGCCGTTGAGAAGGTTAATCCATCACTTCAGTCGCTCAATTAATGATTCCGATTCACTTGCTCGATTTTTGCGACCGGGCCGGTCAAGGAAGATGAAGTCCCTATAGATATGTCGGGAAGAAAACAGATTCTCTAACTACAGCCGCCCCACGTGAGAAAAACATTTGATCTTGTAATAATTGTTGACACTCTATTCGAAATCGGAGTGCAAAACTCTACAACCAAACGGACTTTCATGAGACGTAGTGGATTATCTCTCAATCTTTGTGAAATATATAAGGATTGTTAATTTTCAATTCATTTCGCACTTTATACTTACTATCACTCGCCATTTCCACGCCTATTATCGTGGGAAAATCTCAAAATTGTTTAAATTATGACGATCTCGACACACAATACGAACTATTTGAAAAATCGATCAAGGTTTCATCAGACCGGAAGGACGTTATGTTTAGAGGTCTTACATACTTCTTTATCATTCGTTCTGGAGTATGTAATATACAATATTGGCGGACACTCTTTTCCCTTAAATGTGCGGCTGGACAAAGTTCCACATTGGTTATTTAACGCCATCACATGGAATAAGAGACTTGAGAATTGTTTATGTGGTTGTGTCCCGAGTTCAAAACGGCACGATGTCCAAAGATGTAGGTCGGTTATTATTCGAAAAATAGTTAGAGCCCTACCTGGGCCAAAAATTTCGACAAGACAGATGCCTTCGCCTGTCGCGGCGAGTCATCTCAGAAACCCGGTGTGTCATGCAATTTTCTACTGAAGCTGAATAAGTTAATTAAATGATGTGTTTATTTATGTCCCACGCATCACTTCCATTCTGCTGGCACCCCATTTGCTAACACATAACAACGCATGTTGTGACCTTATTTATTATCGACCTTAATCTTTGGCCATCGTGCCATTCTGATTTTTGGGACCCTAAATCCTCGAATTAAAAAAACTAGTGTATACGCTAGTGACACAGGGGATATGAAGGATGCACAATGTCAACTGCGCGCCAATAGGACGTCATCTGGTGTCAACCACCTTAAGACGGGGTGGCCGTTTTCTATGACGGTGAAGATTGCAATCTGGTTCATCTAGAGTGAGACCAAACACTCTTCCCTCCAATACAGGATGCCTCACACTGGATTTCAGAAGGACACAGCCGCCTTCATCCAGAGCCGCCGAGACTAGAGCAACTTCCTCCCTTTCCAAACCAGCATAGTAGTTTTCCCGTTATGAAGACCGATCCCATTTTACCCTAAGTCTATATTACCTCTCCATCCATTTATAACTGTTTGCATCATTATATCCATTCCTTTCATTTCAATGCGTCTCCTAATTATGGCTGCCTGGGATGTGTATCCATGTTCTATGATTACCGTTACAAAACCCCCAGCGAAGGTCTAATATTTCTTAGGTCAGAATCCCACAATTGGAACAGCGTCACAATGAATTGATAAAAAAACGAAACATATTTAAAATAACAACGTAACCTTGACAGAACTGCCAAAACACTTCATCCGTCAATTCCGTAGCAGGTGAAGCGGATGACGGTGATTTATGAGTTTAATTAGAAACATCCCGTGGGGCCATTCAATCTAGGTGGATCCGAATAACCGCCCCGCGTATTCTAAAGTGATTATTAAAACCAACATATTGCGGTTATTGTTTGCTATACCGAGAATACGCGGAGATAATACGCCACTAAAATACTGATCGTTACACGAGAATTCGCTAGTAAATTTGGTACTGTGTATAGCTGAAAAACGTATACTGTATGTGCCTTAACAAACGGAGACTGTAAATAATATAAATTTATTAAATAAGACGACTAGGGTGATAACTCATAAGCATTTTAAAACCCGAAACCGAATGAGACACCGTATTGTACACATATACAACGGCGTTGTTAAAAAGACTTTTAATTGAATTTCTTATTTTACCGTTTAACCGTTAAACTTTAACGGGTTGACCAAGAAGGGTTTTAAATCAGCGATAACCCGGGTGTTCATTGGACAATGCTATGTATAGTAAAATGAAAAAATATTTTAATCCAATTTGTAGAAAAGACTTAACAGAAATCCAAGCCTCCCAAGCCTACTTATCTCGCTTAACGATGTACACATTTTATGCGACTGCGGGGGTAATAATGATAGGGTTTTTCTTTACGAGCATCTTTAGATACGGTTGACATTCCCCGGAAAAAAACAATAAATGAAAGCGTTGTGGAGAAAAATTTGGACGTATGTTCGAAAATTGATTTATTTTATTGAATTTCAAGCATTATACTTACAATTTGGTTGTGGTTTCAGCACGACAATCAAGTTGATTTGGAAATGGTCGACGTCGTCCTAGTCTCCAACACCAACAGTCTTATCCACCTTCCATACATCACTGAACAAACAGGGTTTCATGGGAAGGTCTTGACTACCGAACCCGTTTTGCACCTGGGAAAGTAATATTTTGACCGTATTTTATTGTTTCCACAGGGTAATTATCGAAGACATCTTTGGCGAATGTAAATCACTTTCTCTGCCGATCTCGACTAGGTTTGATTTGTCACAAATACGTCATAGTTTTAGCTCTGGTCTATGGCTACCTCAATATACCCGAGATGAAGCGTCTGCTTCCTTGTCAAAAATACAGACGGTTGCATATCACGAATTTGTGGTATGTTGCCCTGCAATTCTTCAAGCTTTCTTTATTCAAACAATAGAACATATTCGGACTGTTGGAGATTAAATGCGTATCCGCAGGTTATGAGATTGGTAGTTGTAATTGGATAATAAAAACGGAATTTGAGAAACTGGCCTTTCTCTCTCGCTCCTCGATGTACCCATGTTTTGCCATGGTAAGTATTGAATCCGTCCAAATTGTTTTGCTTTCAATAAATCACCTAATCAATATATGTCATTTTTAGCCCATGGATTTTTCTGAAATGGGCGATTGCGATGTCACAATAGTTGGCTCAGTATGTGTTTCACCAGCACCGCCCATCGAAAAGGCCATTGAGATGTTTAAAACCTTTGTTGGTAAGCCTCTGAAAGCAAACGTTTCCACTCATTCCCCTCCCCCAAATCGCTCAATCTTGTTTCTGTAACCTCCAGTTCAAAGTCTGGCTCGCGGGGGTCACGTTCTCGTGCCAACCTTCCCCTCCGGTCACATTTTCCACTTCTTCGAAGCCATCTATTCTGCCAAGGAGGAGTTCAACGGTAACCTCCTCCCGGCCTTCGATCAACGGCTACGCGCGACCCCGCCATCCGCCTCTACCACCGACGGGGACTCGACGACACCTTCAGCTGCTTCCGGGGGTGGAGTCTCGTTGATGGGCAAGGTTGCCAAGTGCCCTATTTTGTTTATCTCGTCTGAGGCGAAGGCGAGTCTAGCCTACGCCAACGCCTCTGGCGAGTGGTTGGCTCCGGGGCGAGAGTCGGCCTTGTACGCCGCTGAATCGCCGTTTCCCTTTGATGCGGTGAGAGTGGAGTTATTATATCGCTACTTATTACCATTTGAGTGTGCCTCGGTAACATCCATCCGCTCTATCTAGTGGATACGCTCCGGTCACCTGTCCACTTTGACTTCACTGCACTCGACGCCCAGTCAACAGGTCACGGGGTCTGATGTTGTCGTGGAGGGCGGTTTCTGGCCGTCCTCTTCTTCGCCATGCGTCTTCCTCACCGGCCACCCGAGTTGCCGTTTTGGTCCCGCGGTGCATCTCATGCGAGCGCTGTCCTGTCTGGGCCGGGCACGAGACGCAGCCAAACACAACGACTGCCAAAACGCTGTTATCCTTGTGCAATCGGACGAATTCTGCAGCACGTGAGTGTCTGGTCTTACAATGCGATCCGATAAATTTTAAGTTTCCTTGCTTTTTGCGACCATTTCTTCGCCGCCCTAACAGCACAAATCGGGGCATGGTGGCGGTGAAAGGCAGAGATTTGAGAGCTCCAGGTCGGGTCCACTGTGTCCCAGTCTGGTTTAGATCATCAGTTTTGATGCCCCAAAGTTTGTTTTATCACCCTGTAGAAACGGATCGTCATTCGCACAGATGTCTGAAATTCTGGAACCATTCCAGACAGGGAGACGGGGCAAACCCGAGGCAGAGGTGGAGGCGGGCGACCTGGGTGATGTGTTGGGGATTCCAACCTGTCGAATAGGCTACGGAGCCTTGGCCTACTGGATGCCCCTTCGATTCGATATTTCCCTCGAACAGCTGCCCTCTCTGCTCTCCAAATGTGGACCACCCAAACAGGCACTCATTTTGCCCAGTGAAGTCAAGAATCATTCATCCATTATTGTGCGTTTTATCTATATCCTCTTCCGCCTTCCCCACCCCACCCTCCTTGAATATCCTCGACACCGCCCGATCAACTATTACAATCTAATCTATATTGTCATTAATTTTTCGAAATTACCTTTTTCTGTACTTTCAGCCAACGGGCATGAAGTTCGTGAATGTGCACACAATAGGTCCCAATTCGGATATGTCTCTACGTCTGAAAGAGCACACAATGTTGACCGTACACTTGGATTCGTTGTCCTTGTTTTCGAATGATGCCTGCATGATTGGCGTAGGAGGAGGAGGAGGCAAAACTCAGTCTTCTTCTTCTTCGACTGGTGGTGATTCTCGCCCAAACCGGGAAACCGACGAAACCAGTCAGACTCTTGTGGCCCTGGTGGACGGTCAACTGTGTTTCAGAGATGGTGAGCTTTTGGGGGCCAACGTAAACCACTACAAACAGGAAGATCGTTCAATCAGCACGCAGCCCAGATTGGCGGTTGCGCCCGTTTAATCATTGTTTCCTTCCGTTCTTCTTGATTCTAGGCAAATATCGACTGCTTCGTCGACCCACTGAAGTAGATGCTCCAAAGATGCCAATACTCCTGTCGTCGTCGTCGTCACTTGGTTGCTCGGGCGACCATCCACCTCGTCGACCATCATCGCCCCATTCACAATCACCACGACCACCACCACCGCAGCAGCAGCAGCAGAGCCAATCGGAGAAAGCCATCAACACAACAACCATCAACCAATCAGCCCGTCTTCTGCTGTCCCCGCGCGCCGCCATCAACCCCCAAAAACTGATTAAACAGTTGACTGAGTCGGGGGTGACTGGCGGTCAGCTGGTGACGGATACCGCGTTGGTGGAAAACTTCCTTGCGACCCAGTGTCGACAGGTACCCTTGATGTCTGCCTGGTTGAAGGAGGAGGAGGAGGCGAGCAGGACACAGTATGCCCTCATCTTCTTTGTGAGTTGTCGGAGTCGGATTTCATCACTGGTTTAACGACAACTGCGCGTGTTGACAGCGCAAACAAGGCGTTCCGTCAGTTACGCCACACGGAGACCAGCCTCTGGGCGGCAATCCGGTTACAAAACGCGGAGGAAGGTCGACGTATTCGACCACTCGTGTCTGCGACGAATCTCGGAGGCGGTCTGGCGTTGCCAACCCTCTAACGACGAAATAAAACACACATGTCTAGACACAGGGCAAACAGTGGTTTTGTCGCGCGTACGACGACCATCTGCTCCAAACTGGCCTCCGATCGCCGTGCATGTGCGACCACGATTCGAAACAAACATGATCCCGGTTTATCCTTCGCCTGGAACTCAGTCTGCTCTAACCTGTGTGACATCCATGAAGCCGTTTACTCACTCTCTATCAAGAGGAGATGGTCACACAAAGCATCGCGTCGTCGTCGTCGTCAAGCAGTCGAAGGTCTTTTGAAGGAGGACATGCAGGGTTAAAACCTCCCATGCGAAGCGGAGTCTTGATAGAATTTGCGAGCCACTGGTGATTCGTATGTTTATTTTCTAACTAGCCCAACTCGACAACAACGATTTTTCTCTCGGACAGCGGATCGCACATCGCCTGTGCTGACGAGAGTACCCGTCACGCTATACGAAACTCGATCATCTCCTGCGCTGAAATGACTACATTCCCGGCCGCTGGTGCAACCTCCTAGAAGATGGACTTGTTGTGATTTTTTACTGTAAATAAAAAGGGGCATGCCTTCCTACTACCACTACTTCCACTCTGTTGTGCGACCATCTCACCCATTTCCATGAAGACTACTAAGAATGTTATTAGTAGCACTTGTGCTTGCGTCCCCTGTAGTGCCACCCGACGAGGAACCAGAATACGTGGAGAAGAGGCTGCTTAGATTTCTTGCCGATTGCTGCAACCGATTTCAGTCAGACTACGGAGGGCGGTGCGTGGGGGGGTCGAACTCGATCACCCAAGAATTGTGTGAGGATGCTGACTGGTACTCTGGCAGAAAAAGTATTTGTCAGGATGAAATCCAAAAGTGCACTCAACTGCAGTGGTTCGGCTACTACGTTCTAGGCCGGCTAGAGCCATTGAACGTCGTCCTTTCACCGCCACCAGCTTAACATATAATAATAATAATAATTGTCAGCGATGTTTTAAAGTTACGATGACCAAAACTGGTAGCATAAAAGATATATATACGAAAACGGTCTTTTAGATCCTGCTTCACATGCTCTGGTGAAACTAAACACAATGAATGAGGGAGTTGCGATATGCCGGCTTCAAAGGATAAGTATAGCGGGCCCTGAAGAACGTGAAAATTGTAACGTTATTTGGATTTTACATTTAGCGCCAAGCAATACTAATAGAAATGGTTCAAAAGAAAGTATCAATGAGAGCCCGCCACATTGTAACCACAGTGCGGGTTTTTGTTCAGGTCTACCCGCTACTGGCTTAGACCGCCTGCTAGGCGGTTTATCGGGACGACTGGACTATAAATAAACGACGTTGCTTTACTAGTCTCCGGAGAAAGTTCCGCATCTACCGTGCTCCAATCCGTCCCATACTAACCTACGTTTGCGAAACATCGACACAGAGATAATAATAATAATTGAAGTGGCTTTATTGAGGTCACGAGGACCAAAACTTTCAGCAGTAAAAATAGGCAATATGACAAGTATTCGATGGGAAAATTGTCTTTTAGTTCCTGTTTCACCTGCTCTGGTGATAATAAAAATCTGGACAAATAGGGAATGACCGAATTGCGATATGCCGCTGTTCTTGTTGGTATTGAGCGGTATAGTCTACGCATTGGTCGAAGAGATTTGCATTCAGATAAACTGGGATAGAGGGGATGGGAGGGGTCACTTAAAATACGAGCAGCGATTAGTGAACAGTTATTGAAGTGGCGTTGAACAATGATTTCTTGAATAGAGAGAATAGGCAGACCACTAGAAAACGATATTATTTTAAAAAGTCTATGGAGGGTTGAAAAGTCAGATCATTTAAGGCCGGGGGAAATTATTGGAGAACAATATACAATGAGGGGAATTATACAGGCATGAACAAATGTTTTTATGTGGCTAGAGCTTAAGCCAAGTCTCCTGAACCGACGAACTAGGAAGCAGAGTCGACGGCATCCACATGATCGCTCCATGATAACCGACTGTTAAAAATAACGCCGAGGAATTTATATTTTGAGCTCGAAGCGAAATTATGGAGTGAAGGGATTTCGGGAGTGTCAACATTGGCTGTCAGGGCAAATGCAATATAGATGCATTTTGATGCATTCAGCAAAAGACCATTCTCCGAAGACCACTCGAGTACCTCAGTGACTGCCTGCCCGAGCTGTTTAGAATCACCACCCGTCTTGCATGCATGACATAAGGTAAAGTCATCCGCGTATTTTATAAGTGCCACGTCTTTAGGGGACCGAAGGCTCGACGTGTAATAGTTGAAAAGGAAGGGAGATAGCACAGCGCCTAGTAGTACACCACAGTTATTTGGCAAGGAGGTGGAGGCTTCATTTCCGACTCTGACATGTTGACGTCGATTAGAAAAATAGTTTTGAAGCCAATTAATCAACCATCCTTCAACGCCATCCTCACATAGTTGAGAAAGGATGCGGGAGCGTGAGATAGTGTTGAAAGCAGAGGAGAAGTCCAGAAGCACAGAGATGCTTTCAACCCATCGGCTGCAGTTCATCCGTAATGTTTCACGCCAGCCAAACACGGATCTTTCAGACCTGTGTAACTACACATAAATTGACGGGTAACTGAAAGAGTATATCCGCATATATTTTCGTGAGCTCGAAAACTGAGCTCAGATGGACACTGCCCTACAGAAAACAAACAGACAAAAGGAGAACCACCATAAAAAACGCATTTGCTTTATTAATATAGTCTTTACAAGGGCGTTGAACAATACAACAATTGAAAGGGACAGGGGATGGATGGTGATGATTCAGCAATAAATGTACACACCCTACTTTTTCTTCTCCCTTGGCTCTTTACTCTCGTCTTCATCACAGGACACTGGCTTGTCTGATGATCGAGAAGTAGACGATGACGAAGAAGAACTAGAAGATGACATTGAAGAGGAACAAGAAGAGGATTCCGACGACGAGTCCGCCTTGCTCCGGCTCTGTTGCTTTCTTGTATTGCTTTCACCGCTTTTTGTTTTACTATCATCCTCATCATCACCTCCCCATATGTCATATTTGGACAGATCGTTTTCATCACCGGATTCCTCCTCCTCTTCATCAACATGTCTTTCTTTTCTTCCGCTTTTATTCTTCGTGTCATCGTCAGCCTCCTCCTGTCCCGAGGATTTGCTCTCATTTACCTCATCTTCTTTCACTGGATCGTCGTCGTCATCATGACCGTTCTAAACGAGCAACCAATTTTTTTAACTTCACAAAGATAGACAGTAACGAAATAGAGCGAAGACTCACTCCTTGGATTTTGCGGTACTTCTTTTTTTTGAGACCAAACTAAACAAAAAAGATTGATTAAAGTAATTTAAAAAAAATTGCACGTAAAAAATCCATAAAATAGAAAGAAATTATTGTGGGGCGTAGTATATGTTACTGTAAGACAACGTTGTAATATATATATATATATAAGTTATTCTGAAACCAACCTCATCAAACTCATCATCCGAATCATCCCGCGGCTTGTAATCCACGACTTCATCACGTTCCATATAGCCACCGCCATAGCCTGTTCGTTGTCCCTGTTTATTTACTCTTGTCACATTGCACACATTGCAAACTGAACGCCGAGCCCAATTCACATTGCCACAACTGCAAAAAATAAGTTATTGCACTGACAGACAAACCTTTTACAATGCCAATCATCAGCACTAAATAGACCACGGCTCTTTTCAGCAAAGTCTTTGCCAATTTCCTTATTGGGATCCCGAACACCAGCTTGTAATTTGCGTGCTTTCCCACATTTATTGCATTTATCGCGCCGAGAGAAGTTTACATTTGCACATCTAAACGCAATTATTGGGTACGATCGTAAATATTACCTCGAATCACTACAAACCCAGTCGCTATTAGATTGGGCAAACTTGCTCGACATTATAGGCAAGAAAATACACATATGCACACAAAACCAAACATGCTACAAATGTTCGCGATAACCATTAACCAATTGATACAGCGAGCATACCATCAATCAACGTTAAATCGATATACTCCTGAGAACCAACTTATTTAGCAAACCGTCGTTAAATCAATTTTGAGAATAAAAGACACAGAATATAATTGCTTGGAGCTAGTGAAATCAAGAGAACCAACAGGTTTCCATTGTGACACCATTGAATACAATCAAGGTAACCATTTCCATTTGACTGTTGTAGAGCTTGTCAATCGATCCGAGGCGAGTTAAAGTGACTTATACATCGAGTTGCAAACGCAAACATTTTTTCTTGTTCGGAAATCTAATTGAAAACAAAGCGTACATCAATAAATGCTCTTTTCCCAGAAAGCGTCAGAGGACCCTGTTTGATATTCCAATCTTACCAAATAATTATAATAATTGCATTCTTAATTTCATTTGAATAAATGTGGCTTCCGATCAATGCAGCCGTAATTATTTATTCCCAAATGAAGCTTCATAACATTATAAAAAGTTAGAAATCCTATCGATAAACAGATACTTCAGATAAGAAGTATTTAAAACTATATTTTTAAAACTTGGAGTGTGAATAAAACACATTAACACCCCGACAGCGCCCGTCTTAATTAAACAAATCATTTTCTCCCCTTAATAAACCGATCGTGATCTGACGATGATGAATTATGTTTAACGTTTAATCAAACTCAAACCAATGAGCAATTGAATGCTCTTCCATTTAGCGGAATAGTTAAGTTCTGCTGTTAGGTTTGCAAGTTTATTTTTCGGAAGATTTAAATAGCATGGTTGATTTTTTATGATTGTAAGGGCCTCATTAAGGTAACGAGGACCAAAGCGTTCAGCATAAAATATGTTATAGATAAAATATCTACATACGAAAACGGTCTTTTATTAGCTAAGAATCGCGCGATGGGCGCCGACAAAGGTCGGTGATAAATAATATTTAGGTGTTAGAGCCTACCTGGGCCGAAAACACCGACAAGGCTTGACTGTCGCGGCGAGTGCTCTCTGATTACACCTATCTGGTGACCTCGCATGCCAAATGAGGATAGCGTTTTCTTGGTAATGATAAACATGTTCATCATTAAAATTTATAATAACAGTAAGTTAACACGAATGCAAGAAAAAGCATTGATTTAATTCGGAAGAAAGAAAATTAAATTCTTAACGTATGCAAAGTTGGATAAACGAGTGATTGAACTGTCATACCCATAACGCCAGCCCCACGGAACAGATTCGAGCGGATCGGAGGGGACACCTAATATACGAGCAGCAATGAATGTAGAACTATTAAAACAGCATTGAATGATAGTCCCTTTGATGGAGAGAGTATAGTTAAGCCACTGGAAACTATATTTATTTAAAAAAGAAAAATCCCTTTAAGATAAGCGAATGTTGAAAATAACTTTGAGGAATTGTGATGTTGAGCTCCAGGCGAAATGATTGAGTAAAGCGATCGACGGAGTGTAAGCATACGCTTTCACGGAAAACGTAATGGAAACGCATTTCTATGTGTTTAAAGCATTCGTGTTAATATGCGTGTCAAAATGACGAAAGGTTTCAACCCGTTTTGTAGTAATAGAATTCGTGAATGGTTGACAAATCAGACGGAACATACACCATGAACAGTATGATGTGAATAAATAAAGTGATCAAAGTCACTACATATTCAGGAGAAGGCAACTGGCACGTTCTAGCTGTTGGGAATTCCAATTTTTCTTGCAGACCTGGAATAGAGTCAGGTCGCACGCGCATTTGATTAGCGAGGTCATTAGGGGAGAAAGCACAGCGCCTTGTAGCACACACGAGTTTTTCGTATGAAAGACGAGACTTCGTTTCCGACTCTAACGTGTTGGTGTCGGTTAGAGAAATAATTTCGAGGCCACTTTATCAACCATCCTTCGACACCGTCTTCACACAAGTGAGATAGGATGCGGTAGCATGCAATAGTGTTGAAAGCTGAGCTAAAGTTAAAAATACTCCCGTAACGGCCTTCCCTCCGCCATCAAGTGAAGAGTGAAGGGCGTGCGGAAACCTGGCAATGGCTTTCTGAGTGTTTCTTTTTGGTTTATAGCCAAACGGGAACGGGTCATCCTCAGTTTTTAGTTTGTCCTCCAATTTAGAGAGGAGGTGCTTCTCAATCCGTTTTTACCACACATAGAAGTCGGCGATATGTCTTTAAATAACAGGCCCCGCTGAACCATTGGCTGTTTTTCGAATCGGTGTTATGGCAAGATCTCTCCATTCCGAAGGAAAATAGCAAATAATGGACAAATCTCGCGGTAATAATTTTTTCAGAACAGTGGGTTGTAGTCTGTCCAGCCCAGTCGCGTGGAGCTCTTGAAGCCAGACAACATTTTAGGGACAGCGGATTCGTGTGCGGGTAGAAACGCGTTGGGATCAAGAGATCCAACGCGAGGCACCGAGGAATTTTCAGAAGAGCTCACTTGGTAGATGACGAGTTCCGTCAAACGATAGAGACTTTTCCAAAAGTCGCAGTGTCCCGTTTTTTCTGAACAGTTTATCCATAAACATTTAACTGAGCCGATTTACCTCAGCTGCGATCATGATAGAAATTGGTTTAATTGATTGATACCAGCCTTGGCGGCATAGCCGTTGCTTCGTTCGTCTCAATTGCTTAAGAAATGCAGATGACACGACACGACAAGTGGGGTGGGTGACGGATAGTTCCGTGGTGTATGAGAGCTGAACAATACGCAAACGTCCAACGGGTAAGTTTCTAGCAAATGCATTTTCCCTTCTATAGAAATTTATACAATCCTCAAAATACTACCCAACTAAATTTTATATAGAATTCTTCGTTTTGACGTTTTACTTCGATAAACTAATCATGATAACAAGCAAAAACATTTACGCTTATAACGTAGTTAGGCATTTTGAAACAGATAGTCAACTGTCTATCATGATCCGGCGCCCAGAGAACACGTGAGGTGGACATCATAGATTGGCCAATATCCTGCGTCACTAGGGTATGAACCACGTATTTGTACCTGTTGGTAAAAAATACGAAATAAAATAACATCGCGCGCCAATAAGATGTATAGGCTTTCGCAAATTTTTTTAAATATAAGTGTTTAGTTTATTTTCGAATTGGAAGCCGCCAATCCCGGTCGGAATCTTACTTGTAGAGAATGTAAAAAAAATTACCTTGGCGCTCCCAATCCTTCAACGGCGACTCGAACGTCATTGGACACTGTTTTCGCAAGATTTCCAAAATCCTGTTGGCCGGCACAACGTTTGAAGAATCTTTCAATCAAGCCGTTTACAATTTCATTGACAATTGGATACACACGTTGTGCTTGAAAGACCTGCACTGCGGCAAGTTGATAGGTGGGAGCCTGTTGGATTGGAAGAACCGGAGAACCGTCCACGCTATATACTAAACAGGTGACGAAATATAAGAAAGACAACACCTACTATTAGTTATAGTAGTGGGATAACCATTTGTGAACGCTAGCTGAACAACTTGCATAGTCGACTGAATCGTCGGAGACGTAGCTTGTTGAACAGTCCCGTGTGGGGTGTGAGGAATCGCCGAAGAGCCTTTTGGGCCACAAGAACCCCAAAAAAGGAGAGTTGTTTTTCGATTTGCGTTTGAGTTTTGTCGTTATTCGAAGCATCAAGTGCAGAGTTGAGAATTTCAGAGGACAACTTGTTGCCTCGGTGTTTTTCTTCGTCCGATATCGCCTGGCGACCAATTTTACGGGATGTCGACTGATTTTCTCCAGCTAAAACTGCCGAAGTTCTTAATTGACTAAAAACCCCATTGTTTGGTTACATTGATCGGTAGTTCGTTTGGCCGTTTAACCAGACAGTCACGGGCCACCCAGATTGGTATAAATAATGATCTTTATTATCTCTATACTAATAAAAATGAAACCCGAAACATGAAAAGGCAGGATTAACCAGCTATTCGCGTTGATAGGCTGACTAAATAAACGTAAGACATTGGCATTACTGAGGTCCCGATGAAAACACTTTCTGCATTCATATTTACAACAAATCAACATAATAGAGCAAATTTGTGATTATGCATAAGCGATGCAAAATTATTCGGCACGTATAAACTAGGTAAATCTACAAGAAAGGCAAATTAAACCCCTCCCCTTATTCTTAACGCGCGCCAAACGTCAAAAAATGACGAGCACGGATATCACTTCAGCGACCATGAATAGTATTCACACTAAGTTGTTCAATTTCTCTATCCAGTGGGATAGAGTTCCCTTGGATTGAAATATTCCGTTAGTATTTTGTTCCACAATTGTTTTTTAGCGCGTGTTTTACCGTTTTCCAAGTGTATGTGTTTTTATCGCAACTTCCTTTCTTCTTTATCAGAGCCCCAAATATGCTTTCCTCCATCAACCCAATGACATGCGGAAGCCTACACTTAAGTCCCCTTTATCGTGGGAGATACAATTTGGGCCGCCGTAATCGCCCAAATATGACCGACGGGCAATTGCAAGTCAGGCTGAGAAAAAACGGACATCAGGTACCCGCGACTACAATCGCCCTGCATTCCGGTAAACCCCGAATCATGATTACATTTTCAGCAGGCATGTTCTAATCGGCGCTATGACTGTCATTGTGGGGCTCAGAAATGGTAACATAATATACTCCAAATGTTTCTCATTGGCAATGATAATGATGAATTGTATGTACGCTGTCGGCATAAAAGGTCCATTGTTTCCCAACTGCTAGAGCTTCTTCACGAAAAGCCCAATTTATTGCGTCGGTTCAAAACATCAATTGACTTGATGCTCTCCGATACACACAAAATAGGTATTCGTGCTGAGAAAACGCCAGTGGGAGAATATGGGTGGTTATGCAATGGAACGTTTGGGTCAGCCAGGGTCAGCCAGGTCATGGAGGGATACGGCAAGGTTTAAATAGATAGGGAATCGCGGCGGTAACTTTATACACGTCACCTGGCAATCAATCGACCATTATAAGCAGATGAAGGTTTTGAATGACGTTTGGTTTAGTGTGATTTGACCAGATCAGCGGATAGTCGATAGATCCACTCAGATCCACTTGTATAGAAAATATAGATACATACATCGAAACCCCAGTAGATACATTATGGAACACACACTCGTTGACGTTCATTGACCAATCGGAGGTCGTTCCGATTGTTTCCAGTTCATGAAAGATATAACAATGGTCGAACTTAAAAGGGAATGCATGGAAAACGGATTCAAGTTTTACTAAATGTTTTCACTCGGCTTTGTTTGTTAATCTGGACAGTGTAACCCCCAAGAAGTCATCAAAACGTCAACTGGAATACCAACCTTGGTTTTTTTTCACTGTTATTTTCTTTGTTATTTTCTCCGATTTGCCACTTTTCTTTGCTGCCTCCATTCGGATAACTGCAAAATGACGAAAATAGCAAAGATTCACACACGGTGGTTAAAACAGTAGTGGTTAAGCAACTAAAATAGATTTTTCTGGATATCGTGATGGTTAGCTGGACTTACGGTGTCTTGGAAGCACAAATCGAAATCTATCAGAAAACAGCATTATAGTGTTTTTTTGCATTAAATCAATTTATCCACTGATCACCCGAATCTCATGCAGTCTCTTATCCGATATTAATGTTTATTCAATAGGCGCGTCCGTGCCATAAATAACGCAAACACACCACCGTAATCTGTAATATAATACCGACTAACTGCAAAGACTTCCATAAACACCGTAAAGTGTAATATTCAGCTGAATAGGAGGAAACATTTTCTACGTACCTAGCAAGTAACCTATCCTATCGAAATGACGAACGCGGATGGCATACACGTAATATGTAAATTACCTCTTTAGGCGCTGCCATAGCGACCAACAATGCTCAGCACCACAATAAAGCAAATTTACTGAAAAGCAATCAACATTAAATGGCGTGATAATGAACACCTGCACGTGATGATCTACACAGCACACTACCAGCTGCGTGGCGCCGAATAATTAAAGATTCCGGGAAGTATTCGAACACTTATGTCTGCAACCAGTTTCCAAAGCAAACTAAGGTGACCATCTCTCCACCGACAAAATTAGACGTCGCTGAAGAGACACATGGCAGCTGTCCACCAACTCGAAGAGGTCAATTGTCATAGATATTGGTCGCGAAACCTATGAGATTGCCGTCAGCAACGATGCTGATGACAGTAGGAGATATAGAAGGCTTGTTACGCGGTTTCGTAATCATCATAAATGAAAATAAGACCCCTCCGCGTATTATTTCTTTCATAAAGGCTTCGCACTTGGCTTTGAACAGGAAGGTGACAAATAAATCGCGCAAATATATTCTTGATTAACGAAACAGACAAAGATAACCACCCCCCTCTCACGCGGGGAGTAGTATGAGCAAGGAGCATGTGCAGGAGGTGGGGAGAGATGGGAGTGTGGGGTGGGTAGGCGTACCTTGATAAAAGCGCTGGCAGGGTCTGGGAGGGCGGGATGTGCTGCCATTTCATCATTATCATCACAGAGAGAGAGAACAGAGATAACAAAAAGCAAGTCACCGTTCTGGAGTTGCACAGTTACTTATATAAGAGTGAGTAGACCTTGTGGCAAGACAAAATTAAAAGGAAACTTATGCGAGGATAATTTAAGCAAAGCAGCCGTTTTGGGGCAGAAACTAAAGCAGCCAAAATATTTACACCAGAAAAAACTAACTTAGACATAAGGGAAGCGCAGAGGCATTAGAAGAGGACAACGAAAGACGTTCACAGAGTCTCGTTTTATGTACATCTATGGGGCGGCGGCAGCGAACCTGTCACAAGATGGCGTCAGCTGCGGAACTCTTCTGACTGACGAGAGGAGTTGTGGGGGCGTTGCCATTGGTTTCGACGTCGGGGTTGTCGCCGTTGGTGACGACGGGGTTGGGAGGACCGACGATGCGACTGCGAAGACGAATTTCACGCTGGATGGCCATATTGATTTGACGACTGTCGAAGTTCATACCCTGACTGTCGCTGAAATGGTTAAAAACGTTAAATTAATCTTTACCGCGATCCCCCAAAGAATACCAGAAACCCTGCGCATCTATCAAAAAAACCCGGCTCAACCTTACCAGAGCGAAAGGGGCTGTAAGATTCGGGGTTTTAATAACACTGGCTGACGTACTTCTGAATCTTCTTCAAAATGTCGTGGACCTCTCGACCGTCCGGCGAAATCTTGACTGGCGGCAGCCGCGTCCTGCGGTTATGTCGGCGTGTCGGTGTCGACGGCGTCGTCGAAGTGGTCGAGGAAGAGGCCGTCGAAGAGGCCGTCCCGCCGTCGAAGTAGTTCTGGTAGTTGGTGGTGGTATAGTGGTGGTGCAGCAGCTGCCCGCTGCCGGCAATCGCCGCAGCTGCAGAGGCTCCTGCTCTTGTGAGAACACCGCCGCAGCCGGCTCGACGCCATGCACCATCGATTGGCGCTGCAGTGGCGACGGAGGAGTTCTGAAGCAGGTGGTGGTGGTGGACCGATTGGTTGTAGCGAGGAGGGTGCGGTGGACGAAACTCTGCAGGGAAGACAACCGGATAGCCACCGTCATCACAACAGAGGTTCGTATTAGCGTCACCGCCGCCGACGCCGCTGGTACAGCTGTGAGTTGGCGTGCCCACCACGATGCCGACCGAGCCACCGCCGGCTTCTCCGACTGCAAACAACACGAAAAACAGGCTTCCAGTGTATTTTATGGGAGGGTTAACGGTTAGGTAAAGAGGGATGTCTTACGGCCACATAGAGGTTTAGCTGAAGCACTACAGCTCAGTCGAGTAGTATATCCGATACCGGTGCTCCTCCACTCGTCGGCGCCGACACCGTTTTGGTTGCTGCTGCTGTTGTTTTTATTATTGTATTCGCCATTCGGGACATGGAAGTCGTCGGGAAGTGTGCTTCGTCTGCTTGTGTGGCTGCCTGTCGTGGATATCTCAACGAGGTTTCCCAGTTCGTCGCAGTTGCTGACCGAATCCAAATCGGCGTCTAAAATACAAACCGTGTGGTTGGCCTGAAATAGGGCGTCTGTCATTACGATTACCTTAAAAACACCCAGTGCTGTCATCTCCTGCTAGTGGATGAACAAGCTGCCTCATGTATATCCCACGGATTGAAGCTGCCCACACAAGGCGATCGGAGGTCAAGTAGGAGCAGATTGTGGTCACCAGCGATCGAATACACCGAATCTCTTTGTATTTAGGACCGAAGTGACCAGGTTTTGCAATCGTAGATTGGGCGGATTGCAGCGCGGTCGTGCGCAATGGATGGAACGCTTTCCTGGCGCGGTCGACACTCAGTTGTACATCCTCATTCACTTGAACGTTTGTTAGGATAGGTGAGCCCAGAAATTTGAAAGAGCCGGAACATACTCGACAGGCGCATCGTCCAGACAGATAGGTCGGAGAACACCAAGAAGACTTTGGTTTTCGATGTGGTTATCTCCAGTCCTTTATTCCACCAAGTACCGGTCGCAAAGTAATTTGGGTGCCGCCCAGGATAACAATATCGTCTGGGAATTCCAGGTCGTCGATGGAAAAATTCCAGTGTACGTGGACAACGATGTTCTCAGGTAAGGACAGCCTCGTCTGATGCAGGCGTTCGTTCGCTCGGTTGGACGACCAGTATCACTTCAAAAGATTAACAAGTTGGGCAGGCGCTACGCCAGAGGGACTCCCTGTCGATCGAGACGAATGCCGGCGGCTGATTGTATCCAGTATTCGTTTGGGATAAAGATCGAGTCACCGCATCCTCGGCGAAGTAGAACGCCGTTTGTCTCGCTTCGATCATTCCCACCCAAGCGTCAGCTGAGCCTTATTACCAAAAGGCATTATGCAACTCTCATTAGCCTCGCCTCCCACACTCACAAGACGCAATGCATACACATACTACTGAATAACAGTTAAGTAGCAGGATTTAATCCCTCACATTCGGCCAATTCCAGACGTCTGGCGGCACGTGTTCGCGTGGCAGTAGCAGCGGGGGGAAGAGCAGTCTGCGAAGAGCAGCCATGGACTTTGCCGGCGCCACCATTCTGACCCACCGCCGCCCAACAGGCTACGCAGGTTGTCGGGTGGTGGTGGTCGACGTCGTGGTGGTGGCTGGTGATGTGTGGGGGGGTTGGGTGGAAGAGGGAGCGCGCGCAGAAAGGCTGTGGAGACAGCAGCAGTAGCGACGACACGGTGTGCTGTGCCATCGGTATGGTGCTGTTGGCAGACGGTGGGTGCGAGAGGTTATTCTGAACGTCCAACGCTGCCGCCGCCAGCTGCTCTTTGGCCTCGCGACGACGTGCGCGTTTAGTGATTTCTTTCATGCGTTTGGGGCCGGGGCCACGTTTGCTTCCCACGACCTACACGGGTGGAAAAGAAGGCTGTGAGTTTCACGTGACACCTGTGGTAGTGGTGGTGAGGTGTTGGAAGATGATGCAGCGGCGTCCAATTCCGCACAGCGGGGGACGTTGCCACATGTCCATGAAAATATGAATAAACCAGTTCTATTATCGACGTAGAATTCACGACAAATGCAGGCCCTACCCCTTTAAACTTGTGCATATAAGAGAATTTTGGTACTAGCGTTACGCCCAAGAAAGACCTGGATACTGTGTCGAACGTCTGTTCCCCACTGCCACCAAGATGTATCGTTATTCCGGGTACCCTATACAACCCGAATCGACGCTGTTATCCGTTAACCAATTAAAGTTTGGCGTCCCCCTCAATAAAGTGTTGAAGTGTGGAACGAAGAGAGGCCGCGAGTGGTACCGCCTAGGTGTTTAATCTCCATCTATCACTCAACTCGCCTATGTGGCTGCACGTAGATATGTGCAAGCCGGTTAATCAAAGTTAAACAAAGCAGGCAAGTAGTGGCGAGTGAAGCGACATTTGGCAAGGCGAGACAGCGAACAAACTCGTCGAAAGTGACGTCGTCGTCCAATGCGTAACCCGAACACCTGCAAAACAAATCGCTGCCCTACCATTTACTAGAACTTGAACGCGGTCGAAAGAAGAAGAAGAGGAGCGTGTGCATTCGCGCGAATTGACCCCACGAGGACGCGCAGTGAAAAATAATGACCCCGAAAGTGCAGTTGCGTCGGTTCAACGGGAGATGTCATACCTACCTGTTTAAATGAGATAACCAGAGTCCGCTATTCGCGATCAGCAGGAACTGTGCAGTTGCTAGAGAACGCAACGACTAACACTACGGGTTTTCTTCACCAATTCCTGTAGAAGTTTAGTGTCAATGTGTCCGAAAAACCAGAAACTGCGCAGATTTGTTCAACCTGTCTTAGCCACATCGTGCCCAGCTTACATGCGCCGAGGCGACGCCATTTTGGAGTGGGAACTAACCGGCGCCACGTTATTCGTTGGCACCGAGTGTCGGTGTGATTAGCGCCTGCTGCTTTGGTGGTCTAGTCCCTAATGGCGAATACCTAAAACAGTCAAGAGCAATATCGGGGACAAGAGTTGTAAGGGAGCGTTCATAGGCAAGGTGGATTGTCGCACAGGTGAGTTTATCCGATGGTAAAAGCGCAATCGATGGCAATTCATGTGCAACATGCAAAGGGCTGGATGATTCGTAAAATCCAGTCGCTAAGGAGAACGAAACTGCCAGCGCATCATGGGGACAGCGATGACCACCAACCATGCTACGAACCGATTAAGTTATGCTTAAAAGGAGTAAACGAACCTGGGAGAAACAGCCGGGTTGCTTGCCTCGTTGAAGCCACCGTTTTACACAGAGGACACAGGCGTTGCAGAGATCGCCACTATGGCCCGAGGCAGCTATACCGAAGCAGGGCACGAAGTGTTCCGCGTAGCGTTGGGACGCTGTGAAACGAGAGCTGGAGGATTTCGTTCCGCAGATGCAACAGCCCAATTTGGATCGAAAGTGGGCACGCCCAGAGCCCCTACCTGTACCGCCTCCGCTCATTTTTGCCAGAATCTTCTTTAACAGTCCGCGCCTAAACAATGGAGGAATTTACGCGTTAAAAGAAGATCCCATTCGAGGTTGGACCCGTTAGCTGATAGTAATATCGTGAAGTTCAATGAAATAGGCAGCTGTATTTACAGCGGTGGACTCCTCGAGAATATGAAAAATATAATTTAAGCGGGCTTGACATTTCATCTTTTGAGAAACAACGATCAATAATACATACAGACAAGACATGAAACATACGAGGTCTAAATGCGAATCCACAACGACGACATCATCCATTCCTAATTATTGCTACTACGAAACGGTGAAGCACACGTAAGGCACAACTTAGTTGCAAAAGTACTAGCAATGAACATTTAGTTAAAGTAACATATTTCCGGAGATCCAATGCAAGAATGCAGATTTGATTTGAAATATAAGTGGAAGGAACTTTCGGAACATTTAATACAATCAGGTAGCTTTACAATGACAGAAAAAGAGGCAACTAGTCAATCACAAAGTCCATCGTTACCCAGAAACACAATGGAGGCTTAACATAAAGATTGCAACGAGTTCTCCGGAATTGGTATCACCAAATACTACCACGGTAAGAACGATTTGTTGGCTTTTTTTTAGCTATATCGATTGCGCAATAAACATACACTCAAATGTAAGCAGAAATGTTCACTCGGAAGATATGCAGTCAACACAATCTCATATTATGGACTTTATCTTAGTTATATCTGTATTATATCCGAAACATTCAGCACTGACACCTATCAGAAAGCTTAAAAAAAGCGCTGATGTAGCCAGAACGATTGAACGCATCGCTAATCCAGTGATTATTCTACCCAATCAACACACACATTTTTATTATTTCTGATTCATCAGAAAACGGGAATTGAGAGATGTATTTCTGTCGGTACGCTGGTGATATTAGATAAAAACACAACGAAACAATAGTAATCACTGATAAATTCCACTGATGTGTTCTAGGGTGATGAATGAAGATAGATATTTATTATTTTAAAACATAGTTGCCAATACCACTAATCCACTATAAAAATTGATGTAAACAGGTTATCCCAGTGATGGCATCTTTTGACGGCAATTTCGGCCTACCAAACGTTTCTAATTAGTAGATGCAGGCAGTGCTTGCCGTGAGTCGAAAAGCGGCATTGCGAGACGTAACGTAGTGTGCGGAAGTCGTATCGAGAATTTTCCAGATGTGTGACTGCAGTTAAGATTAACTTCGAGAATAAAAAATTGCTTGTAGAGCCCGATCTAGGTCGAAAATATCAATCCTAGCAATGTCTGCGCCAGTCGCGGCTAGTCCTCTATGGAGACACGTACTCAGTGTGTCATCGTGTCTTGGATGCAAGTTTCAGCATGCGTGGTGCTTCGTATGGATTTGATGCCTGTGACATTAATTAACTAGGTGGTCAAAGTCACTACATGGCTCCCTCCTTAGATTCTTTGTCGACGTTGCAAGAGATTAAATGAAGATTGCCTTATGGGACGATTGTAAACAGGCGGAACAAGTAAGGAATAAATTCCGTTAGGTTCGAGAATGGAAACATTTGTCATTTATGGCCTGCGAAAACCATCGCGAAAGATGATATAGCGGTTGAATATGATATTTCAAAAACAACGAAGGAAAGGAGTACTAAAGTGCGTCGAAGTAAGTCGGGAAAACTTTCGTGCCTTCCCAAGCGAGTCGTTAACATTGTCGGGTGGCTGACGTTCTAGTTGATATTTGCCACCGGACGCCAGTATGAAGAGATTAATCGAAGCTTTGGTGTGACGATAAATGAATATTCATGCATAGATCAATACAGATATTGATTTACCATTTAACACGTGTGTTCAATGTTTGACGGAGGCATTCGTACAGTGCGCTATGGACCGTTTACTCAGAAAACCACATTCATGAATGTGAAATACTTATAAACTCTCCGTTCATGATTGTGAAATCACGAAATAAAAATGTTTATCGTATGAAACGTTTGTTTTAGTCCACCAAAATGAAGGGCGGGGTGTGAAAAGCGAAGGATTTGGGTCTCTGATTAGTGATTTTCGGCGCTCTGACAATGACACGCGAAAGATCATCCAGACCACGTAATGGGAGCTCTCAAGTTTCCGAACAAGTTCTATCGACACCCGGTAACCCTTCTCCTATCCCTGAGACGGCGTTAAGAGACGAAAACTCTATCGCGACTCTCTTCGACCACGTTGGTGGCCGACCGAAAGACCGAGATGAACCCGTCGCCGGGCTCGATGGAGGAACAGAGGCCACCTGCTACAGAGACAGGATTCTCGTCTTCGATGGACACGACGAAGCGCTCTCTACCACGACTACCTCTATGGACGAATCGAGAACCCCAGGAGTCGATTCGAACACGGTCTCTCTTCGCATTTCTGCCGATAAGAGTTGGACCTTATATTGATCGTCGTTAACGAGAACAATAATGATAATAATTTTATTCGTTTTGTTAAGATCACGAGGATCAAAACTGTTAGCATTAAAATAAACGATAATCAAAATGGATACAGTTGCAGGTTACACGCATTTGTAATTTCGAGTGAAATTTTGAGTTTGTGACGACAATAAAGATTCACAACAAGATAACGAAGTATAAAAGGGCTAAATTACCAAGAAATTCAAATTAAACTCTGAAAGTGTATAAGGTTTGATAAACGTTGAATGGCGGCCCTATCCATAATGTTTTTTGTTCTCTCTGAACCCTCATGGTAAGTGTTTCGTAGTTTCTTTAGGACCGGTTCATAAATTATCTTAATTCATGCACTTTGCGACGCTCTCCCAGTGGGGTGATCCTGACCTAAGAAATATTAAACATGCGCTGGGGCGAAGACGCATTTAATGGAGGGAATGTGTGTATAATACAATACTTAGATATATGATAACGAATATGCATGAATGGTGATGTCAAAGAGGCTTTGGGTAAACATGGAACGGGTCTTTAGAGCGGGAAAACCGCGATGCTGAGAAATGAGCTGGGAAAGGAAGGAAATTGTTAGAGTCTTGTCGAATTTGGACGAAGACAGATGTATCCTTGTGTGGTCCAGAAGTGTCAAGTATCCCGTTTTGAGGGAGAGAGTGCATTGCGAAGGAAACGTCGATGGACGGACGTCGACCGACTTCTCTGAGTATTGACGTCAGTAAAACTGAGGAAAAGTCAATAGCGGCACAAATCCGCGAATTGGCAACCGAAATGGCGATTCTACTGGCTAAGCGTCAGAACAGGACGCCGAACAAGGAAGAGTCGCCGCTCACCACTGTCCCTGCTCTTGAACTAGAGTCGATATCGGATATTCCGTACGTCCCACCCAACCGTTCCCTCTCAACTCGGTAACTATCCGTCCCTCCACCACGCACGTTACCGCGCTCTCCCCATACAGTGCTCTCCTATTCTCACAGTATTATTCGATTTTAGACCCCAAAGGTCGCGATTTATACGAACCATGTTTGATATAGACACATGCAGATAATAACAAAAGTAAGCAATATGTATAATAGTCTTACTTTTCTTTTCAATAAGGGATGCTCAGAAACCATTTATTGTTGCCTCTGTAATATATGTTGCGCCCGAGACACCTTTTCTCTCATCGTCAGTGTGGACGTCCTCAGCGCTTTCAATTCGAGACCTGAAAAGTACATAAATAAATCACGTGTGCCTCATTTACAATAAATTATTAGAATACCATTTTATTCGCTTAAACAAATAATTTTGCTGCTGCATCGCCAGAAAAATCACTTGTTATTACTCTTTAGAGCCATATCGTATTATTCCAATACGTTATTCTCATCCAATTCTTAAGGTCACGTTTTGTTTAACAGCGTATACATATTCTACTTTACTCAAGCCGCGTTGTGTAATCTTAGTTTGTGTATATATCACCTTGAGATGGGTAACAAGCAAACATCTCTAGATCAGGGAACCTTGGAGATGCTCCAGAAGAAAACGCGAATGTCACTAAAGGAACTAAAGGACTGGCATAAGCGTTTTCGCAAACAATTCCCGGATGGCAAGATGAGCCGAGACCAATTCGCCGCTGTATATTCTGACTTTTTCCCTGGTGGACATTCCGACGCATTCGCAGATATCGTATTCAATAGCTTTGACATAAACAACGACGGTTCTGTCAACTTCTCCGAATTCACATGCGCGCTCGGGATAATAAACAATGGATCAGTTGATGAGAAAATCAACTGGGCTTTTGATTTATACGACCAGGACCACAATGGAGTCATCACAATTAACGAACTGGTTACAATGCTCAAGGTGGGTTACAACTGCCAACGTCTGTATTTTATTTCTAGACAAAGACACGCGATATTTTTTACAATGTTCAACGATTTCTTTTGGAAGTAAATAGCTTACGCTAAGGTTGGATATAATTAGAACCAGTTTATTTATCTAAAGTCCGTATTGTAAGAGTTAACAGGCTCACCGGGGATCCCCGATAGGAATTCTTTTGCAATACCGCGGTTCGTGGCGTCAGGGATGAGGGGTCTTCCGCACCTAATGGAATTGAGGCCTTTATGTCGGCCAGCAGGAAGACAACTGCACTCGATAAATCGCAGATTTGCTTGGCGAGTGACGTATCGCTCGTTTCTTCTTCTTCTTCTTCTTCTTCCGAGGTAACGACCATCGCTTGGGAAATACGTTGACTCTTCGTCAATGTTCTTGTGTTTTTTGTTAAGTTTCGTACACAGGTTTTCTCGATGCGCAATTTTGTATTGCTTCATGCCATCGGCTGCGAATGGTTACGCCTTAATACGAATTTTAAAGCGGTGTTTTTATTTCCTTTGGCGTTCATCGCAATCGTAGTAGTATCCCTGTGTCTCCACTGCCGTTGATAGAAATTCATCGTATGCTAGTTTGTGGTGTCTCTAACTTTTGTTCTTTTCTTCACTTGAATCGCCGCAAACGGGGTCGACTGTTCAGAAGCTCAAAGGCTCTCAATGCCAGTTTTTTAAAATACATTAACGGCCTGCTTTGCTTGAACTCGGTTTTGGGGTTGAGGACATTATATTATTTTCCCATACAGATGCCACATTACACTTGGAACTCTAACTAATCCGAAAAATTCCACGCAGTTGATAGCCAAAATTGATTAATCGTCGTCGAGAGTAGTCAATTAAATTTAGTTCAGGTCCCTTTTTCAAATAGTGCCAATTTATATTTTTTTAAGTTATAGAAACAATACATGTAAGATTTGAATTGCGTCTCCCGATGGTATTAGTGGTCGGCATCCACACTCTGTTCGTGAGTGACGGTCCTGGGTTCGACTTGGGAGCTGGACTAGATGATTGAGCTACTGGCCTATTCACACACGCTATGGTTCACGTCATTCGCAGAAAGAAGACCTGTTACAGTAGAACGCGACCACTACGGTGTTGTTTCATAGCGTCGCGTTACCCTTTGCACCGTCACAGAATACGCAAACACATCAAGTCCAAACACGTGACAATAACCACCCACCTACTCGAGCTCTGTGAATTCCCGGAATGCTAAGCTTTAGGGGAGTTATTAAGGTAGACACCGACAGTTACCACTGCTTTCGTTTAATTCTTCATATTTTTATTCGCAAATGGTGGGGTTTGCTACAGACGGCTTTCTAATTACCGTTTAGCCATAAATCGAGTTGACTGTAGTCTCGTTTTGTGGTCCCCGCGAAAAGGCATAGTTTAATGTAAGAGGTTTTTGATTGACACAAAGCCATCACTCTCAGTGGCCACGTCAAAATTGAGATCCTTTAGACAGTCGAACAATGTTTTGCTTATAGTCCGCACGGGAGACACAATTTTGGTTGGTTTAGTGAATATATTTCAATTTTGAACTGAACTGTTCTTCGCGTTGCCTAGATTTCTAAAAGCTATTTAATCAGGCAAATCAACGACCAATATCGATTTAACATTTTTATCGCGTTCTGGTAGCAGTATTAGTTGTCGTTATTGTTACAGAGTCTCAATGTTCCTCTTTGTGTCGATAAGTCTTTAGACGACTTACTTAGGCGTATGTGATCCTCTCTTATCTTTACCCGTCACTAAATACGCAAACACTGCAGGTTTAAACACGTGACAATCACCACCCACTTACTCACATAAGCTCGGAATTATGGACTTTGGGGTAATTATTACTGTAGATGTCCACATTTACAGTTGCTTCTGGTGTGGCTCTAGGTTTCATCTTCTGCGGACTCGTGCTTGGAAGGTGTTAGTTACGACCCGATTTAGCGAATAAAATACCTCCACCATCGAACTACGGGTTTTCGAGATGACAGCATCCATTTGACTGAGCGGTCACCGCCACTACACGCCGCTGCTCAACGCGACACGAACCAGTAAAGTGATAACATTTTCTTTTGGACTAAATCGCAAGATCTTAATTCCTGTGTCGTAACACGCTTTGCCTAAGGAGGCAGATGCACAGATGAAATATTAACCGAAAAGAGACTGCTTTATCGCGAAAGGCCCCTCACCCATTCCTTTGAATTCCCGAAATTCTCTGAAGCGTCGTCTATGGTCACTGACATTTAATTACGGTCTCCCAACCACTTCCTGCTTATAGTCGAATAGAGAAAAGAGAATGTTCTGACCGAATTTGAAGGCGTGGTGACCTAGCTTTCAAATCGATGCTGTCATTCTCATCGTTTGTGTGGGATTCTTTTGTTATATCGCGGTAACCAACAGAATTATGGATAGTCTTGGGACGAAGAAACTTCAAGATACGAGGGCAGAGGTCGAGGGATGAATGCGGAAAGAAGGGGAGAAGGTTTGGCCGTATTTAGTATCGGTTGAAGCTGATATTCTCCATTTGTTTGATGTAGTAGTTTGCTCAGCAAACTGGTTTTCCTTTTTCAGACACCATAATTGCATGCCCCAACTGACAGTCGCGTTTCTAACGTTTTCTATACCGTTATCGTCCACTTGAATGTCCCGTACAAGTCAGTTGGCCACAGACCTAACCCAAATGGCGTGTTTTAAGCAGACCCGATTTAGAATTCCCGTCCAAAGCGTTCGCTTACCCACCGGTTTGCGTTCAGTGAAGTGAGAATATCGATTTGTCGTTTTGTCATCAGAACCTTTCTACGGTGTTCTTTTTCAGGCTCTCTACAAACTCATTGGTGTGCTAGACACTGCTCAACTGCCTCAAGGTCAGATGACTCCTGAGGAGCACGCCAAGGTCATCTTTGACAAACTGGACGTCAACAAAGACGGGTCACTGTCGAGAGACGAGTTCATTCGCGGCACCAGTGGTGACCACGACATTATGGCGATGCTCAAATTCACGGAGCCTGGCTGATTCCTACACCTCCAGGTCCCCCACCTCATCCCCCCGTCCTCCCTCCCTTCTCTTCTCTCCTATTCGTTTTTGTTTTGTCGTCCAGCGTCTTGTGATACAGAATACGGCCTTATCTTCGCCCATTTACCTATTATACTACTGAAATATACACATGGGACCAATATTTTCAGGTCTATACACTCCGACGGTTTAAAAAATAAGTCTGAGTTCCGGATTCATCACTTCTGGTGAAACGAATCATCGGTTAAATCGGTAATGATTGAATTCGGATTGTTGGCAGTAAACAATACAGACCTCGCATTGTCCGAAGAGATCTACATTTAGGCCGACTATAATCTATGGGAGGGGTCATCTAATGCACGAGAATCGAGGATTAAACAGTTAATGAAATTGCGAAGAATTATTTAGTTTCGGATTCGTACATAGATAATCCACTAGAAACCAATATTATCTTTAAAAGCCGGCTGATGGTAAACAAACCAGTACATTGGAGGCCACGTTGGCATTCTAGACGGCCGTATTCATTCATTCCTTAAATGGATGTGATCAGAGCACCGATGACGCAATCGGGATTTCCCAAACCTCAAAGTAGTGTTCGATTGTCTAAACACCAAATTATTCTAGTAGCTATGGTGTTGATCATCGACACAACAAATGGGTAACTGTTGACCATGAGGGATCTAGATTAAAAAGCTTTCCTGAGTAGCATCGATAACCCCCTAAGATACGCATTTAAGAAGCATTGTGGTCATTTGTAGCCGCAGAAAGCTATTGAAAGCGCATGACCGCACTTGTTTTGACATACAGTTTGAGCACACTCCTTGAATTGCCAACGACTGTTTGATTTGCGTGTGCGTGTCTCATTATTTTCTATCCTGTTTGCGTATGCGTATAAACGTGTTTCAACGTAGAAAAGCGAATCCACCACGTCCTTAATGTCCCCGCACTTTCTCTCTGTGGCTGGCAGCCTGAATAAACCAATCTACTCCTAATCCATAGCCTAGAACATCTGCGACCGCAAACCATTCTCTGTTTTTTTCGGAATTTCATCAAGCAGTGGCCATCTGGCGTATTGCGTTTTAAGGACTCCTGGTTTCCCCACGAGAGCCCATTTTGCCTGGCCAATTCTGGACTACTGACAATTACAATCTGCACGCGTGACCTTCGGATATTTACTCCAATCAGGTTGGGTTCTGGTAAGTTCTAGTCGAAAGGAATTCACGGATTTCAACCGAACGATCCAACCTTGACTAGGACCCATGGACGTTTGGACAGGTTTGGCGACGAATCGATGCTGCCCATTTTTCTGTTGTCGACAATTGCTAACCTTTCGACCCAAGGGTTCATCTTCTAACACAAAAATAAACGAAATCAACGCGACCGACAAACATGATAAATACATTGGTTGATTACGTAACCAAACTGCACACGCTGTTCATGTCGAAAAAACGGCTTCCATCGCGATCGTAATGTTTGCCTACCGTCTAGTCGACATGAATGTCTGCAAAATGCTTTAGTTCGTGAGTGTTCATTATGTGCACGTTGGCGAAGTGTTTCCCAGACCAGAAATAATTTAAAACGCGCCCCCTATCCACATAGCGCAAACGTGAAGAAGAAATAAATACAGTGGCTCATCTTTTGAACGACACTTATTCCACTAGCGATCGTATGCTACCCGAATCTCAGAATTACTGCCAGCCGTTTAGAACGTTTACAAAATTGCTGTATGCCGTGTTTCTCCATCGAAAAAGTGGGGAAATAGAGACTTGAATACCCAGTCAAAAGAACGTACGTAGCACCGAAATCGAAAAACGGAATTTCGAACGTTCGGAGTAGCTTGACAACAAATGAGCCGCATAAGCGCGTGTCTGTGTTGTCAATTCTCCCATGGAATACGGCGTGCGACTGGTGACGATTGCACTGTTTTCTACTAAATAAAACGCGCACACACCGAAACTCGGCGTGCCACGCTAATTTGATACAACCCAAGCCGGAAGAGATGTTATTTGACACCCATGCATTGCCGTCATTATGATCATAGCCGTCATCTTCGGTGTTATTATCTGCAGTGGCTTTTTCGATTGTGCTTTAGACCAGATTCGACTAGACCAATCAACATAATTATTATTCGTGTGGTTTATCTTGTTCAGATTTTAAATAGGTGTCCCTTTAATCGTTTCGCTTCTGCAGACAGTTGAGGCGATGGAAAAGAGACATTTTGGCAGACAGACGCATTCGTGGTTCCATTAGTGGTGCTATGCACTTTTTCTGAACCCTGATAACCCGAAAATGATCGTTGCATATTAACCAATGCCTATCATCAGTCAACACAGTCTTGACATTGAGCAGTGATTGCGAATCTGAGGATCAAGCCGTCAAATGTACACACCCCTTTAACCAAGGTTTGCATGGGTCTCTGTTGTAGCTGTCCAGACCCTAAACTATCACGAAAGTTGAATCCACGATTCATCGAAAGGATAGGAGCCACACGGATTGGTTGGTATTACTGTTATCCCCGCAATGTTGTAATCCGATCTGCAAATTGGCCCTAACTGTGGATTCGTGGTGTCTCGATTTAGATATTTAAAATTGATTTTTTAATCAATTTGTTGAGAAATTGATTGACATTAAATTCAAACCCATTTACATTAAAGTTGTTTTAGCATGAATTTGGATGTAGAAAAATTGTAATAATTGATATTAATGAGAATCTCGAAGCTGACAAACAGGGTTCCCTCGCAAAATTATTTGTCCAGATGGCACAGGTTTCGCGGCAGGGTGAATGAAAACTCGTAAGCATTCACGTGTTCTTGTTCTTCTTAAGGACCAAAAGCGGGTTTTGGGTACTCCCTGATTAGTCAGGAACTGGGACAGCCTGCTTTGTGGGGAAGAAATCTTCTGCTTGAGGATGAACGGACTGAAGCTGCCCAGGCACAGCGATGGGAGGCAGAGCAGATGGTTGTCCTCCTCCTCCTCCTCCTCCTCCCCTCCCCTCCCCTCCTCCTCCCCTCCTCCTCCTCCTCCTCCTCCCCTCCTCCCTCCTCCTCCCCTCCTCCTCCTCCTCCTCGATCATGATCCTGGTCCTCCGGTCATCCGTCCTCGTCGTCCTCCTCCTCATCAGCCTCCGCATCCTGATCGGTAATCCTCCGCAGGAACTGGGACAGCCTGCTTTGTGGGGAAGAAATCTTCTGCTTGAGGATGAACGGACTGAAGCTGCCCAGGCACAGCGATGGGAGGCAGAGCAGACGTCGGAGCAGATGGCTGTCCTGTTCTTGTAACAGCGACGCACTCCGTGGACATACTGGTGTCGAAAAAACCCAGTCCTGGGCGAAAGACAGAGGATTTAGAGCTCCTTGACCAACCAATACGGTGTTTTAGAAGGGTAAATGCCATTTTAGTCTAGAAATCGACGCCTTATTCCGTCGTTTGAAGGATTGTTCATTCTAAAAAAGACGAAATTGGATTTTCTAATTTACAAGACCCTCCATGGGCTTTTTAAAACAATTTAACTAGTCAAGGGGTTCTCAATATCCTGTTAATCAAAGAGGAAAATTAGTTTCACCCTCTCCATTCACTTAGTATATTCGGTGGCATCCTTCCGAATGCCGTTGTATCTGTGCTTGAACACGACGAACCAATATTTCTGTTGATGCCGCCTTGTAACGATTTCCTTTAATGATTAACGAGATGACTCAGTGTGATCAGCGTGTGGTTTATGTGGTGATTGGGCGTGTAAAGTAAATTAGACTATCTAAGAAATAATCGTCGGAGATATTTACAAAAAATAGAAATTATGACAGTGGAAGTGCGGCCGAATATACTTGCTACTTATTTAATATAAATGATATTTCTTATCAGCTGATCATATGTAGTCAAAACTCGAGCGAATTCGCATTAAAAAGGTTTCGAAGGGGAAAGTTATCAATGCTGCTCTAGCAGCTCGTTAATCATTTGAATTGCGAGCTCCTTATCCATTCTAGGGTTTTCCATCAGCTGCATAAGTTGACCATTTTAAAATTCTAATGTTCGATCGTTTTCCCTAAAGAAATATCGTCACTCAGTTTGAACAAAAACAAGAGCTGCTTATCCATTTAGACAACAAATTTCGCTTGGAAGAAGCTGTGATAAATCCAGCTGATTGTTTCAGTTCATACGTATCAAAATTCTTGACCACGCACAGCGTGTGTTTAATTTAACATCTCATCAAATCACTGCTACCAATTTTGTCGCAACGAATAACCACGGCACAATGTGTTCATGCATCTTAACGGTTATGGCGTAGAAAATACCCCAATCGACACTAATCGCGCGCCGATGAGATTTATAGAAAGTGAAGGAGAAAAATTATCAGGAGGAGGAGAAGGAGTTACAGTGGGATTGATAATGCAGAGTAGAAGTACGGGTATGAGTAGAAGAAGTCAAGTGATTTCAAACGTGTCATTAAGATAGATAAAAAATATAGATCTGCCTGGTCTACTTGAAATCGTATCGTTGCAAGTGACACAATAATTGCCCCTTATGCTCGAGAGAGTTGAATTAAGGCGAAATGTTTCTTAAATAAGTCACGACCAGTCTCCAACGTCCAAGTGGAATCGTTGCAAAAATAGTGATTATTAAATTTTAAACGAAAATAAGATAACAAATTAAAATTGCATTCCGCGGGAATGCAGCCGTGTTAGGTTACCGTATCTGACGAAATCGGTTTAAGTCTTAGCGAATGAAGCCCATTAATTTTCCACGAGCTGCACTACAAAGGTAGTTAAAAGGAGAGGTTTTTTAATTCATCTCAACTACGCACACATAAAATAAAAACCCTCAGGCTGGTAACATTTCTCTTCATCCAAACGAGAAGGTACTATTTCCAAAAAGATGCCCCTCTTTACTGTTCAGCTGAAATTTGCACCGAAATGCCTCAATCTGCCTCGATTTCGAAGATTCACTCAGAAATTGATTTTTCAGCGCTGATAGTTTAGGTAAATTGTGCGCAAAATGCTCTAAAACTCCCGAAAGTATAATTAAATAACCTTGAAATCACCCATTAAGTGAAGTAGAGTGAGGGTAAGAAGGCGATATTTTTTCTGGTGTGTTTCGACGCACAATCGTGAAAGAAATAATAATAATAATTATTGTATGCGCTTTATTAAGGTATGTCAAAATATTGTCCAAATAGGTTCACGCAATATTTTAAGAAAAAAGAAACTGAAAAGTTGGGTTTGTAAGGAGTCGACTGGTGTGCTTGATTGGAATTCCAGGGTTTGGCGAACAATTGCGTCCGATTATGCAGCAGTCTGCATCTTCTATATGTTGGTTAGAAATCTGGGTTCGAACTCAGCTCATCATTTATAATGTCTCCTTAAAACCCTTTACAACACGACTTCGTGGTGAGAAGCGTTGACCAAATATATGCGCCTACAGCGCTCCACGTAATCCCATGTAACTCACACAAATGGAAACATCACTTATATACAATAAGTAGCGAGTATTTTATGACGCACTGAACCGGTACATATAACAGTTTGAAGTAGTAGTAACTTCGCCGCCCATCACCCAGCACAAAACGTCATGATCTTACTTTTTAGTCAATATGCCCGAAGATTACATTACAAATTTTCCAATTTAATTGCAGAAACAGTTACCACAGAAAATATATCAAAATCATTGAACTTCTAAATAATAAATGACACGTTCACATGGCAAGTAACGGAGACGACCGTATATCCAATGAGTTGGCTGGAGCCTGCATGTAACACAAGGCCTAATTCATACTGAAATTTAATCACGACACAGAATAACAAAAGGCACGCCCATAAGGGTGCCAATATAAAGATATTATGAAGTCATAAAACACTGAGATTTCAAACATGCCATGGCATAATTTAAATCGGCATTGGATGTCTCTTGCAGGCAGACAGGTTCTCACTGTGACGCAGCGGGTAACAAAGACAAGTTGTCATTTGCCAGGAGTAAGATTCTTGCAGCAGAGTATTAAACCACCTAGCTCGGTGTCTGGTTTTTGCCCGCTTGAATATAGACATGGGAGTTACACGACTCGTATGCCTAAATCGGTGACAAGTACACTCTCATTACTATCTGGTTTTGTGCAAAATATCCTGCGATATATAAATTGGGACTTCACTACTGTCTTGGGTGGCCTTGCGGCAAAGATAAAGCAATGGATAGATGGACTGCATTTCGGAAGCTGAGACACCGTGAATATGCAAATTCCATTAAGATAGACGCTGTTCGGATAATCCTTGATTCATTATTTAGTAAATTCAAGCAAACATCACGGGTATGTGTAGGCGAACATTATTTTAATGAAATATTTGCCGTGGACAACAAGTTAAAGTCAATTATTACGCCTCCAATTAGTGAGAACCATAGATCACAAAACACAATTTCTGAGATACAATCAATCTTTGACAGTTACAGGGATATCCCGGTTACTCGGTTGGGGTGAGAGGATGGAGAGGCTGTCCGTGCAGGATGACGCGATATTTGTGGCTCTACGGTGCACTCCGTAAATAGACCTCTGCCTGTCCAGCTCTCCACATCGGCTGCGGCGGTGCAAAAGTTGGTTGGTGCAAATGGCCCCTTCTCAACTCAATCCAAACTCAATCCGTTCAAAGTGGTTTGAGATATGTAGAGGCGGACAGTTTCGGCCGAATTGTCGTCGATTTATTTCAAGCTGGGAGGCGCTACCAACTCTCCGTTGCCAGATTAAGAAGTCGCTTTCTGAATATCGAGAATTTGACTATATTTTTTATAGTGCCGACCCGACACGAACTCGGTAACATCCCTCTTTCGTCGTCTTCCGTCGTCGTTCGTCGTCTTCCGTCGTCGTTCGTCGTCTTTCGTCGTCTTCCGTCGTCGTTCGTCGTCTTTCGTCGTCTTCCGTCGTCGTTCGTCGTCTTCCGTCGTCTTCCGTCGTCGTTCGTCGTCTTCCGTCGTCTTTCGTCGTCTTCCGTCGTCGATATTCAGAAAGCGACTTCTTAATCTGGCAACGGAGAGTTGGTAGCGCCTCCCAGCTTGAAATAAATCGACGACAATTCGGCCGAAACTGTCCGCCTCTACATATCTCAAACCACATTGAGCGGATTGAGTTTGGATTGAGTTGGCTGGAAGAATACAAAAAATGTAATTTCCAAATTTGTAATCTTCAAATATCCAATGACATACACGTAACAGCAATAACCTGTTTAAATAACCAGGAAACGTGAAAAAAACATAAAAGCTTGTCCACGGTAGTGAACTTTATATGATCACAGCAGGTTTCACATGAATTATGCAGTTTATCCGTGGATCGAGCCACCATTAGTGTCTCCTAAGAGTGTGATTTGTTATTCGACAGAGCCGTAAAATGACCAAAAAACTATATATTCGAATAAAGATTCGATTCTTCCTTTTTTCTCTACCAACACCAGGGCGTTTCCGACTTCACATGGATTGGATTGGCGAAGTCGAAATACGTCACACGTGAAACAACAATCCGCATTAAAATAAGCCATGTTGACCAGTAAAATTATTTAGCAAAAATAATTCGTATCGAACTTGAATTAACACGTACTAGAATCGAAAATTGAATTTTTGTTCCTGCTTCATCTGCTCTGGTGAATCTAAAAATCAGGAAAAATAAGGAATGATCGAATTGGTGCGATATGCCGCCGTTCTTGTGGGTATTGAACGGTATTGCCTACGCATTGGTCGAAGAGATTTACACTTGGATCAACTTGAAAAGAGGGGATAGGAGGGGTCACTTAAAATACGATCATCGATTTGTGTACAACTAGTGAAGTGGCGTTAAACTATGATCTCTTGGATAGACAGCATAGGCAGGCCACTAGAAAACGAGATTATTTTAAAAAGCCTACAGAGGGTTAAAACGTCAGAACATTTAAGGCCGGGTGAAATTACTGGGAAAAATATACAATAAGAGGAATTGTACATGCGTGGACCAAGGTTTTTATTCGGCTAGAGCTTAAACCAAGTCTACTGAAACAGCGAAATTCGAAACAGAGGTGACGACATATACTGAAGGCCATTCTCCGAAGAACACTAGAGTACCTCAATGACTGTCTGCCCGAGCTGTTGAGAATCACCATTCGTCTTGCAGGTATGGCATACAGTCAAGCCATCCACGCATTTTATTAGTGAGACGTCGTTAATGGACAGAAGCCTAGACGTTAACAAGGAATGAAGATAGCAGTGGAGGAGAATGCTTAATTTCCGACTCTTATGTGTTTGTGTCGGTTATACAAATAATTTTCCATCCTTCAACGCCATCTTCACAGGGTTGGAGAAAAGATGCTGGAGCGTGAGATAGTGTTGAAAGCCGAGGTGAAGTCGAAAAATACTCCCTTAACGACTTTCACTACAACATCAAGTGAAAGGTGTGCGAGACCGTAGCCACGGCGTCTAGAGTGCTTCTATTTGGTTTATAAGCAAACTGGAACGGGTCATCGGACGTTTTTAGCGTGTCCTCCAATTTGGAGAGGAGGTGTTTCTCAATCACTTGGCTCCTAAGAAGGCGCAACTGCAGCCTCTTTTATCGATATTGACGGATAAATGTTCTGCTTCGCTAACGAGCAAAGAGGTTTTTCGTGGCGTGAGCCACACCATCGTGTTGCGGCCAATTTAAATTGTGTTTTTGACGATCTGCTATTGAGGGAAATTACCAGAAAAAGCAAAAGAAAACAAACACATAAGGAGTTTCATTGTAGGGCAATCGTAAATGAATTTTTTCAACACGCCTTTTTCGTATTTCAGACATGTTTAAGCTAATCGCATTACAGCTGAAACATTTTCATGAAAATATTTAAACAATCATTTTCCGCGTCACCTGATCCTTATTTAAAATAGCACCAGAACAAATTACTGAAATAATGGTGGTAAGAAATCATGAACATCGACTAGATAAGGACTAGGTTCGACCAAATAGGTTTTTTTTAACTAAATGAACCCAAGCATGAATTAGTTAACCATAACTACGCGTTTTCAATTTCCTATTTGCACTTTTTCCAATTATCAACCCAGAAAATAGAAAATGACGATGTGTGAGAAATCCACCTCTCTGTGTAATTAATTATGCCTCAGGCGTTAGTCTAAAGGTCAGAAAAATGCATCGAATTGCTACTTGTAAAGATCGGCTAATTTGCAACGATCGGAATTTACACGTTAATTGATTATTTGATTTCACTAAATAAAATATCGACCGTTACAATACAAAAGCATTACTGTAGCTTCAAAATGGACATTTTATATCGTAAAAGCAGGAACACAACCATAACTAATTAGTGTGGTTCGAAATTGTTGTTAAGGAGATGGACTAAATTATTTATGCAGTTTGTTCGGTTATTCAAATCACGTAAACAGTTTGGGAAGATGGTCGAAACGGAGAAAACAAAGTTGAAGAATTTTGGTTTCAAGGTTACTCTTCCATATTTCGTCTGCACCTTGAGTGTCTGAGAAGAAGAAGATTGCGGCCCAACCAAAACTTATCCACGGCACCAAGAGGTGGCTCATATCAACGATCAACCAAACGATAGGCCCAAACATCCGACCAGAAGGACACTGAAACTTTTGAGTTTCATTGATTGCGGTGTTCCATCCTTTCTCCTGAATTCTGGAGCCAGGCCGGTGCTGGTTGATTATATGAACGAATTGCGTTAAATTGTCTATATTGTGTAGGGGTTCTGTAAGTGGAAATCATATTCCACAGTCAGCAAAGCATTGTGGGGTTTTGGGTTTCGTTCATGCACGGTGTAGCTAATTTTCAATAACACTGCGATATTTATCGTATTATTACGTTAAGACCATGAAGTGTTTTTTTGGCTAATGGAATGAATAGTGCTCCAGACACTAAATTTCTAGTTGACCCAGTTTGCCTTTATTGCCAGTGGATTGAGGATTGCTATTTTCGTGTGCTTCTTTGTGGAACGACGCTTGACTCACGGTATGCAGCGGCGTGTTTCTGTTTGGCATTACCGATTTTTAGCTACTTATGGGCTTCTTTCACCAATGGCATCTGTTAAAGATTAATCGCATGCCCGTTAGCAGACAGTCGACGCTTCCCAGCGAAAACGCCGCTTTTTTAATACGTGATCGGTCAGAAAAAAAGGGGATAGATTCTTTGCCGTTTTCTTAAACACCAACAACCAACAACCTTGAGTGAGAAAAACTCGCCCCGATTTTCAAAAGTGAAGAGAAAGCAATAAACTTGTGTCAAGTGTTTTGGGAGGCGACAGTAATATCTAGGACCCGCCAACAAGAATTTTACGTTAAGTGTGGGTAAATGGGGTGCAAAGGAGGGAGACGTACCTCTTTTTCTTACGGTTTCTGTTATAACTCTGTAATAATTCTCAATCTTTGGTCTCAACCTAATACCAAATGAGTACTGCTCCAAATAGCAGCATGCCAAAGCGGCCACACCACTCCGGTCGTAAACCGCTAGACAGGCGGCGTGCTATAAGGGCTAATAATGTACCGGTAAGAATCCTAAATCGACAGTGAGTGAAGCTGTGTTCGACGCAGCGGCCTATTTTCATCCAGCGACCGTTCTCCGTTGTAGCAGAAACCGGCGGCATCGTCCGGCATCGAATCAGTCCGATTTAAGCACGTGGCCACCGTCCTGTTTTGATTGTGTAGCTCTCAACGCCGCCAGTAAGAATGTTCCAGAAATGTTCCCATCCATGAAGCGACATGGCATTACTGGTGGACAAATCCGTTCCGAGAGAGAGAGAGAGATTCCTTTTCGATTCCATTATACGGGTTGTTAAGATGCCCTGGTGCTGACACCATTGGAATGCCACGGCTACTAGAGGTGTCACTGGATGGCATTTACCCACGGCATTTCAGGTCTGAAACGATTTTTCGTGGTGTCCCTGTGCACAAATCAAATCACAGACGAATCTAGTATTCCTGAAACTTTTAAATCTGGTAACGAATTCGTGTAATTGGAGGAGGATATCAAGGTTTCTCAGGTTTCTGTTGCCGCCATTTTGGATATATTAAGTTTGTACCGAAAATGTTAAGAGTGGAAATAGTAAGATAATTGTGTGGGAAGGAATTTTCAGCCGCAAAGTACCGTTATGAGAAGTTTATTAATCCGTTGCTCAAATCTTTGTTCTGGGTTACGACCCATTACTGCATTTTTTTAAATGGAAGAGTTTAATCAAGAGGCAACAATATCACCTCCTGAAGTCAGGTTGGACGAAGTTAGAATTAGATGAACCGATAACTAATGATCGGCTAAGGGTAATCATATTACGCCGAAGTATTGAAATATATGTGCACAAAAACCTCCAGATATCAATTAAATATAGCATTTTTTTTCGATTTGAACATTTTCATAATGAGATGCTTGCGTCGCTTGATTATCGCTGAATTATCCACGGGCACGAAGCAAATACAAACATTTTCAGACCCCTAATTGCCCTTGGCGTCAATAACAACATTAAAACAAGCCGACAGTTAATTCCATCTCGATAGGCATCAGAACTTTCGGTTGGATAAAATCAGCTGGCGAAAGAAAAGGTTGTCCAGCCAATTTAAATTAATTTCTGCTGTGTTCATTTGCTTTAGATCAACCATTTCAGCACATTCTCAATAATGCACACTACGTTTCATGATAACGTAACGATTGCGACTAGATGGATAATGGCCCCTCCCCTCCTCCATTCATAATTGACAATCCTCCTCCTCCTCCTCCTCCCTCCTCCTCCTCCTCCTCCTCCTCCTCCTCCTCCTCCTCCCTCCTCCTCCTCCTCCTCCTCCTCCTCCTCCTCCTCCTCCTCCTCCTCCTCCTCCTCCTCCTCCTCCTCCTCCTCCTCCTCCTCCCTCCTCCTCCTCCTCCTCCTCCTCCTCCAGCTCTTAAAAACGATAGTTCAAGTGTAGCCACCCCTAATTATATGTCATCGAGATATTGTTGAAGTTATTCATAAATTGTGTTTGTTTTAGTATTCTCATTTCAAGAGCGTGGTGTCGCCAAAATCCTGTTCCTTTTTAAACCAATGTACCACGAAAAGCCTTTTTATGACTTTGATGGTTGATGGTAAAGGTTGCATTCTGCATAATCAAGGAGAGCCTGTTGCCCTAGGGTTGATTGAAGTGTCTCTTTCTTGAACGTTCTGCGAAATTCTTCGCTTCCTGCGGCAACCAAGTCAGTAGTATTTTGCGGATCAACTCGAATACATGACCGAATGTCTTGTAGACATTAAAACGTCTAGCTGCCATCAGTCGGAGAGATTTACATGACCAAGAGAGAACGCCTAGTTTAATGCCGTGGAAGAATGGTGTCTTGGATGGAGTGCATAGGCTATCCACTGTAAAACTAAATATTTAAAAAAAGACTTCGTACAGTCAGAACATCGGAGGATTGAAACACCGGTTCGGTTTTGAAGGTATCATTTAATCCAACGAGTAACCCTCGTGGTTGTAAACTCCAATCCTTCTTCTGTCCTCTGTGACAAAAGACACATTTAACATCTTCTGAATGGTTTTTTGCCTTATTCTCATTCTCAACAGAGCTTCAACTATGAGGATCGATTACACTTATTAACCTTCTCCTAATACGAAAATTGGTAACACTAAACAACAGGAAACGTAGCAAAATAATCATTGAAAATAAAAACAAATCAGTCTTTTTCTTCATTGAATTTTCATTCGATAATAAAAACGACAAAATAATATAATTTTCCTCCTCCTAATCATTCTTTTTCTTATTTTCACACCAAGCTTCTCTTTTATCACAGACCCCAATGGCCCTCCTCCTCATCATTCTCCACCTCCCTCTTCCCATAAAATTTCGTAAACGTAGTTTTATTCTTCTTTTTCCTATCGAACTGTGTGTGAACACGAAGCGCCAACAAAGCCCGCCAAAGCCTTCTTTTAACATTCAGTTGTCTTGGAGTGATAATGTGGATGACGTCTTCGGTAAATCGCGTTGTATCCGTTTCTAAGTTGGTCCTTTCAGGCAACTTGAGTAAACTCAAACCTGATCTAGACCTTCGTCCACGCCCTTATATTCCCGTATTTAACTGTTCGTATATTGATGACCCACCCCCCCCCGATTAACTGCATTCAAGCTTATCTAAATATAAATCTCTTCAACCGATAAGATGACAATGCTGGGAAATACCTACAAGAACGGCGGCACATCGCTCCAACTCGGTCATTCCTCATTTTTCCCCATTCTTAGTTTCACCCAAACAGTTTTAATCAGGTATATCGATTTTTTAAGCCGTCATCTTTGATCCTCGTGACCTTAATAACGCGATAAAAATTATTATCATTATTATTAACAATCGCTATACTCAAAAAACATCCTTTAGAGCAACCTTTTATAAAGATAAATTGTTTGCAAAAGCGAATATTTTCTCATGCAATCATAAAATTATCACAAGTACTTATTATTTTAGTTTTTTTCAATCACTAGTGTGTCGAATTGTTGCAATATCGTCCGCCTCTCACGATCATGAATACAAAAAAATAGTCTTTCGCGTTCCCGCCAATCGATAGGATGTCAGACCGGCACGGGATTTCGTTCATCTCCGTTGCCCATATCGTGCAGTTTCTTCTTCGGCATCTGGTAATCCTCGTTCGCGGTCACCAGCGGTTGGTCAGCGTCTATCGCCGGGTGTTCGGCAAGTTTTTCCGGCTCTGTTCTACGATTTCTCCACGACAGGTACATAAACTCCACAACCTCCATGAATACAGATAGAGTGAAACCGATGTAGAGTGAACAGAGTCCTCCGATTCTGGAGAAAAGGGCGTTGACTGTCAACACCAAGTTCTCCTCCTTGATGACAGTGTCGTTGCTCTTTCGTTTCACTACAAGATATGTGTAGCGCTCGTTGAATACAACGAAATTCGACGACCCATCGAAGTCGGAGAGATTATCGGTGCGAAGGAAATGTTGAATTAGTCTTGCGTCAGAGGCCCTAAGGCTGCCGTTAAGCGCAGCTTCAAAGAGACTGGAGGTTATTTGACTCCAGTAGAGCTGCCACCCTGTTGGCCGCCACGTGGTTACGGAGACCTGGCTCTCATAATCCGTCGCGACGCATCGTCGAAGACAGACCCCCGAATCTTCCAGCTGTTTGCGGAAGACGGCGGTGTTGCCCACGATGCTGTGTGCACACACCTTCCGCCAGTTTACCAGAGAGGTTTCTAGCAAACTCATTGACTGATCAACCAATTGTCCGCAGTAGGGCAGGGTGGCATTGGGGATGTGTATTCGCGGGTAGTAGGCGAATACACAGCCACACTTTTGGATAATCCAGCGCTGCAAGTGACTGTCTAGACAGACCTCGTAGTTGTAGTCAAACCGTTCTTCCAAATCCGTAAACTCTTCCTTCGGGGCGTGCAGGCATGGCTTCGTGGGTCTGTCTTTATGGATGCTCTGGATGGTCTGAAACGTCAGCTCATTCATTCGCCCCGGAGCCACCTGGAATCCGTGCTTGTCTAGACTGGCCTTCTGGCCCGGCTCGTGAACGGCCACTCTTAGACCGTAGGCCTGGTCAAACAGATCGAACAGAAACGCCTGTCTCTCGTCCTTCCCGTGGGTGTCGTCTGGACCCAGCCAGAGTATCAAACCGAGTTCTTCGACGTTCTGTGAGTATTCCTTTACTATTTCCACGCTGAAGCAGTTAAAGAATTTGGGGTCAGACTGACGTCGTATTCTAAGCGCAGAGTCTTCGCATCCCGGCCCCGCGACGGCCCAGCTGCCACCATACCTAAATAGGCAAAGAGCAATCAAATCCTTCGGTTTGTGTCCCAGCTCCACGTGTCTTGGCCAGGGTAGACTCTGGTAGTAGAGCGGCAGGGTATCGTGCACAAGACCCAAAATCAGCGATTCCTGGAGCATCTCCGGGTGCAGAATGCGCACCGTATCGCTGGCGTTGACTGGGATGTGCATCGATTTTTCTAAAAGCTCCGCCGCCTTGTTCCGAAGAAGCTGATTGAATTGGGTTGGGGAAATTACCTCTTTTTTGCGCCACAGCTCATACGCCGTTTCGGAGAAGGGTTGGTGGCTGCAGAAGGTAACTGAGGGAAAGTCCATTGGCGCGTCCAGGTTGTTGTAGGTCTGAATGTTCACCGAGTACTCCATGTACTCGTTGACGAGTTTCAAGATGGATACGTGGAGGAACAGAGTGGTGACACAAATATACGTGGCCCACAGGCACCGGATTATTCTGTTGTCGGAACGAACTATTCGGGAGCATCCACGAATCGACGTGGACTCCAGAAAAAGGACGGCGTGAGATTTCGCGCGCTGAAAACAATTCTGTCTATTCGATTCCGGCAGGATTTGCTTATCTTTGGTTTTTCCGCGTTTAGAATTCGTTTTCTCAGTCATTGCAAAGCATCAGTTCTTTTTCTAAAAAAGAAGGCGCGACATTCTATGGAATAGTATCTGTTGGCATCGGTTCCAGCTACTTAGTGAGCAATCATGTTTAAACAGCGTGAAGGGCCCATTGGTGTGACCTAAATCTTCAATTTTAAGTAGCGTCAACCCACATCGTGCCTTCTCTACGGGTTCATCAGAGACTGCGTTTAGAATAACTACATAATACTACCACATTCACATCCGATTGGGATGTGTGATAAATATCAACACTATGAGAAACGAATTCGTATTATTTTTTCATAACAAATCGTCAAATATGCATGAGATTACGTTTTCAGAAAAATTAAATACTAATTTTTATTTAGTTGAAAATACTTGAAATATATTTGAATGAACATACATTCGAAGCGATGGCAAATTGCTTTGTAAATGCTGACGTATATTTTTCATAGATTTTAAATAGAGATTGAGCCAATCACCGCTAAGACCGGCCGTCAATAGACCTGTGGAGATTGTGATTGGTCTGTAGGTGTGATGGCTAAAATACAAATTTTTCCACGAATTTGATTCTAAAGACTGGTAAATGAAAATCGCACTTACATTTGAAATTTACACAGATATTTGACCATTATTTTTGCTAGAAGCATAGATTATTGCTTTTAATGTAGCGAAAACAAACCAATTGCCTTCAAGCCTGTATGATTAACAACAAGGACGTCCTTGTCTTACTCTTGTTTGATAGACGACGATTGCGGACTGCTTCAACAGGCCGTATCTTGCGTGAAGAGCTGTCGAATAATTGACATGGCGATATCTTGCAGTTGTCGTGTAGACGTCAGAATTTCTGAAATTTCAAGCTTTTTTAAGCATTTTCATGTAGTTTTTATTTCTCCTCAGTGAATTACAATTTTACCGGCTGTTTTTTTCCGCCAAAATTTAGTCGGTCTCAAAAACATGATTCGGCCATTCAGTCATCCCAAATCTTTCTCGAATGTTAACGTTCAAAGTCTAATGAAAAAGGAATACAGAAAAGTTACTTTTGTGATCTTTAAAATCTTTTTACTAAGTAAATGGATTTTTACGTCATCACTGCAATTAATTTCATTGAAGATGGTTTGATTTATGTAGTGCCCTTTGAATTTTACATGAAATTTAACAGATCGAAATTGGGTCATCTTATTCTTTTTTGCTATCATTAAACATGACCCTAATCCTTAATGGTTCCATCTTTATTTATATGCTGCTATTTTCACCCAATTTCAAAGGAATTTCAATTATGTTCGTGACATCTGTTTTATAACACAAATGGAAACTGAATAGTTAAAATACAAATACATATCGATGCCTCATTGATAAAGCTGAAACACACGCTTATATTGTGATTGACAGACATCCACGAATTGCTGAACACCATTGAATACGGTGACTTTTAATCGTGAAGCTCAGTTCTATAATATGTCTTTGTTATATTCGATGAAATTTTACCTAAATTTCAAGGTTAATGTAGTTTGGAGGTATATTTTTGCAGTTCGATTGGCGCTATTACTTTTTCCCCAAAGGATCATTCGATGAAAATGAATAGACTCTATCCGTTGAAGAAATTATGTTAAGAGCAGTTATAATTTCACAATTGCGTCAGCAGTTTATTAAAATTAGTTGGTCGTTGGGAATCCACTTCCAATAAGAAACGAAAATGGCAGCAATTTCAAGGAACATCTAATCCTGAATAAAAGGTAAAAGGAATCTGTCTTAATTTAGAAAAAAACATCCAAAGGAAGCCATCCGCTTGTCACTAATGTCCTAGATGGCCGACAGTTTAAAACATGTTTATTTTTGTCCTCTTTTTGTCCTCGGCCCAATTTTAACCTCACGGGAGAAAAATAATTTGATGTTCCAAGATGATTAGAATGACGTATCGCAGGCCTAAACATGAAATATGATAGACTAATTAACTCAATGGTTTTCGGTTCACAACGATTTTTGGTCCGCAGATTCCACAGAAAGACTAATCCTTGAGGGAAACATGCAATTCTGGGTGTGCTGAACCCATGTTGTTTTGGGGGGAGGAAGCTGGAGGGATAAGCCGCAGGAATGACCTAGAAACTGGTCAATCCAACCACAGAGCCTTGAATTGGCGCCTCCCCCACCACACCACCCCCAACAAGCGTTTCGTTATCTCGACCCCGAAATAGGATACTGCCCCGAAAATACCGGCGTTGTTCCCGTTAGGCCAACGCCCTTTCGGTACACTTTTTAGAAGTAATTAATGCTGAAGACGGGTGAATGTTTTTTTAGTTTTCAAGACAGTTCTGGAGCAGTTGATGACGCCATAGTCTCGTACGCCACATTACGAAATTGGTTCATGAGTATGGCGGTTTACGGAATGCGGTTCAGCTTATTTTGATTCCAAAGAGCATCCTCTTCCTGTTTATCAGTGTCTGTCGGGTGGAAAGAAGGTAATATTTGTCAAGAAAACCAACTTTAAGTTTCGAAATGTGTTTTCTAGAAAATGCGATCTTAAAAAGACCAACATGTCCCCAGCGCTTTTTAACGTTTGATGGTTGAAATACACGGTGCCATTTTCAATAAACGGTTTTTTGGGTTACTTCATGGTGTCTCAGGGCAATAACACAGTTAACAAACAATCGATAATTATCATCAAAATGCATTGGTTCTTTAAGTAGAATACAAGCAGAAAATCGAACTCTAGAATAATTTGCACGTTTGTCAGTCAAGAGAAATTTTCACGGTTGCCAGTCAAAACAAACAGAATTTTTATGAATTTCTATTCTAAGGCGAAGAGATCCGTCATGGCCTTATAATGTTCATGACTAGGTACAGATTTTCAAACAACAACCCAGAAATCCACTGTTACCAATGGATAGAACCGAAACGAGTGTTCTTGACGTTCCGGTGACGGTGAAAACAGATTGATACATAATAATTATGTAGGCAACCTAAGGTGTTTAAGCATTTCATTAAATTCCTGTCAATGTTTGCAACATACTACTGCATCCACTTGTAATGTAAACCAGTGCCACTATCGAGTTCTACTACTACTACTACTACTACTACTACTACTACTACTACTACTACTACTACTACTACTACTACTACTACTACTACTACTACTACTACTACTACTACTACTACTACTACTACTACTACTACTACTACTACTACTACTACTACTACTACTCTACTACTCTCTAATTATATATTTACAACAACTGCTGCTTCGTCCGTAACGTGCCACTACTTCCAATGCTACTATTAGTAAGTCTGCAAATTCTATGACTACTAATTCTACTACTACCCCTTAAAACCAATACTACTGTTCCATCTGCTGCCACGTCGAATGGAACCACCATTGCAGCTGATGCTTACATTACTACTGCGGTCGCTACTGAAAATCTGAATATTGCGAAAAATTTTGAAAACGTCTGTCCTTCTGGTGATGCCGAATATCCCAAAAATAAAGGAATTGTATCATTGGTTTACTGCTGATACGCGGGAGGTTGTGGTTTTGTTTCTATTTCGTTTAATTGACACATCCGATTCTATTAATTGAATATATATTTACAGTATCCGCCGCAACCGCCGCATTTTGCTCATAAACACATAGAAGGAGATTTTATGGGTCACAGGGAACAGGGAAAGGCAAGGTGTAAAGGCAGCCAATTTTAGTGGACAGGAAATCCGACCATTTTAATGGAGTTGCGGCCTTCCAATAAAAGATACCTCTGTAGTGCAACCGGAACAATCTCATAATTTTTAAGTGTTTACAGTTTTCATAAAATGTGCGAAACTTGCAAATTGTAAAATTAACATCCATATAAATGTCACCAGTAATTAGTGATACAAAAAATGGACCATGTCGCGCCGATACGGTTTTTCTTTAATTTTGTATATGCGCTGGCGTCATCCTTTAAAATATTTCGGATCCCAATTTCGGTTTACCCAAAAGCACTTTGAATTTCCGCTACATTGGTTCCTGGGCCATCCTGAACATCCACACAAATTTGGCAACTGCTATCGCTAATGGCATAAACGATGTTTTAATGCGTATCCATATTCTTCTAATGATTGTCGGCGTATTGACGTATCAGGTGAGCAGAATTCTCTTCGACCCAGAGGATTTGTTTGAGCATAAAGGGGGCAGTCTGAGGCAGTAACCGAATTCATTTTAATTAGTCTGGATGGCTAGAACCGCATTTTAGGGTTACTAGAAATAACGTCGTTTGTCTCGCCAGCATAAAATTCACTTCCGGATTATAACAGTGCGACTCTTGTATATTTCTGATTGGAGACAGATGGTTGCATCAGATGGTTGCAGTCAGATACATCTGTGTGAAATTTTTTACGTGCGAACATAACCTACTGCTAAAAGATGATAAGCTTGGTACTGCTTATTCGATGTTGGCCTTTCAATGAAGACTATTCTTGGTAATTGTACTAGTAGTAATAGTGTACCGTTAGTGGTGTCCAACAGAAAGCAACTCACAGAACAGCCACACGTAGAACTCGCGGTGGTAATTCAATTATGGACGATGCAGCAGAAACGGCCTCCAAACGGTCAGCCTGGCTGATTTTCAGACTTAAAGTAATTATGGAAAGGGTCTTGTTAGTCTGTGAACATCGAATCTGACCTTTCGTTGCTGTGAATTTATAGGTACCAAACAAACATATTTGCAATGTATTTAAATGGTATTTTATAAGGGACAATGCCTTACATAAAAGCACTTTTGGTTGCATTTTGCTGATTCTAGAACGATTAATAGAAGTAGCGGCTGTATTCCAATACCCAATAATCTCCATTGAAACGCCATCCATGAAGGCGGTTTATCCGCTAGTTTTCAAATAAGAAGAATGATGATCTCATTCATTAGGAACACCGGGGTAGAAAAGAGTTGAGCCTCAGAGTTCAGCCCACAATGCATAAGACGTCTTACCTTCTCTTCCTCGTCTTCGGGTTGCACTGCAGGAGGTGCCGACAGCTCCACTTCTAATATTCTCAACAGTAGTCTTCATGGAAATACTAACATCAGTCCATGCTTGTCACTACTGATTCAGCCATGATTGGTTGACGTTGATTGTGGTTTCGTCCTGTCAAGACGCTTCTGTCGTTTTGCTCTTATGAATGTTAACGCCCTCTGTGCTACGGTATAATCCTTTGTTCCGGATATATCTTGTCCGCGGACCGTTCAAATGGACACTTTAAAAATTGGATCGGTCAAAGGCCACGGAAAAGCGGCAATGCCACCACCTAAAGGCACACATATTTGTATTGTTTGCATACATAACCACGTATCCGAATGGAATTTGTAAAGATTACGAGTCGCTGTGTCACACGCTCAAAAAACAGCTTTCCGGAAACGAACAGGCGATTGGACATATGTTTTTTTTAAATTATCGCGCCGTATGGATGGGAACTGTTTATGGCCGTGCAAATACGAAATAGTTCATTTTCAGTTCTGGTAATTGCTTTCCTATTATTAATTATTATGATTATTGCTTTCGTGGATTGTAAAACATCTACTAACAGCTAGATTTCCTTCGTACGGTTTAAACGCAACTTTAGCTAATTAGTGTAAAATTAGGCGATTTTTACCTCACGTTATCCGAATGAAATTCACCTTTCACTCTCAGCCTCGTAACTGCAAATCATTAAAACAAATAGTAATTTTTTGCCTGCGTCGTACATCTTCCGTGATTCCTTTAGTTATTCTATATCGAATAAATGCGGATCACGACCGAATCCAAGACACTTTTACTAGTTGTTCCCTAGTCAGTTTCCGCATATTATGTGACCCTCCCATCTCAATGTAATTCTATTCGCCGAAGCATGTACCGGGCAATTCAAACAAAACCTTTGTGCATCAGAATTAGGTCATTCTTTATTTGTCCCGATTTCTAGTTGTACCCGAACAGCTGAAACGGGATCTAATATAGTGTTGTCCTCTGGAATTAGCTACTTCTTTAATGTGCATGGTTCGATCGTGCAGACCTCGATCAAGCTATTGCATTTGTGATCATTACTAGTTGAGTCATATCTTCGAAGCGATGTTTCTTTGGAAATGAACTATGTTCAAATTTCCGAAAAAAAGCATGAATTGACCATCCTCAACGGGGAAATCTTATTTAGAGAAATTGACTATGCTTTGTTCTTAATTTAATTCAATTTTGGTAAACATTTTTCTCCTCATCCATTGGAAATTTTTGGAATTGGGTCAAATTTCACCCAAGGGAATCGAGATTTTAGGAATCAACAAGAGTGGGAAATAACAAAAATAATGATCAAATTAAACCAAAACACGCGGTGTTGAAGCTTTTATTAATTCACGTTAATAAATACCCCCAACAACGATTCCTGACACGATAATAATACGAATAAGACGACCAAAACTTCGGCATTGAAACAAAACAATTCAATTTAAGACAACGGCCTCTGAGTTTAGTCGTCGCATATTCGGGTGAAACTACAAATCTGGGAAATCATTATTCATCGCTTAGTTGCGATATTCAGCTGGTCTCGTGGGCATTAAACGACATGGCGTTGCATTCTTTGAAAATATCTTTATTGGCACAGAGAAGAAGGAGTAGAAGAATTAGAAGGATTAGAAGGAGTAGAAGTAGTAGAAGGAGTAGAAGTAGTAGAAGGAGTGGAAGGAGTAGAAGGAGTAGAAGTAGTAGAAGGAGTGGAAGGAGTGGAAGGAGTCGCCCGATTTCCGTGAAGTGTGGAGAAGACAACTTGGGCAATCGCGTTGATTGGCGTATTGAAAATCCACAAAAAAAGAAGGAGAACTTCAAGTCGCCTTAAACGACGAAATCAGAAATGTCGAAGATGGCTTTTCATAAATAATGCTCATACCAATATTTGCTTTATTAAGGTCACGATGACTACTATGTTCAGCATTTAAATTAACAAAAAACACAAAAACGTTAATTGAAGTGGCGAAAATGCGTAGAAAATGGCGAAACGGTTTAAAAATAATAAATGAAATAACAACAAGTTAAATTAGCAAGAAAGGAATATTCAACCCCAAAGTAAATAAAGTTTGGCAAGACGCAATCCAAAACGCGGGCTACATTGATGATGAAATCCACAGGATAACCGACTGTAAAACAAAAACAGGAGAATTTCAAGGTCGGATATGACCTGGTAATGGCGAAAGTGTTTTATTTGACGGCTTAATATTCCATTTTTGCAACAAATTATAAATTAATTAGGAAATTCCACAGGTATTTTTTCATGAATTAATCAAACTTCCTTTATTCATATAAAGCTTTAGTGGAATCTATTTTTATCCGATTAACGTTGAAAAAACGCCGTTATATTTTTTTCTAGCATTCAAATACCACACACAAGGCATGACTAAACAACCGTTGAGCACCTAGCTTGCAGGATACGTTCTAGAATCAATCTTATTGTCGTTGTTGATGGGTTTACCATGGTGATCTTGTTTCTGGGGACAGTGAAATTTCGTTTCCGTCGTTAAAAATTCACATTCACATTTGATATGCATCTTTGCCTTTCGAAATGCCAGAAGCACTGACAAAAAACGCATAGTTCACTTAAGATTATAAATTTTAATTTACGAATTCGGAATGCAGTCTCTAGATAAATGAAAGCGATGATTATTTAATAATTCAATTCTTCGACATCTCTTATGCGCGCTTCGACATTTTTGGCGATTCAATTGACTGTAAAGACACTCCAGAATTTATGGAGGTCTGTCGAGGTGGTGACTATCTTGATCGTTATTCTCCTATTGTGAAGAGCTTTGTTTATTCAATTCTGCAATGCTTTATCTTCCCATCGCGTGCAAAATACCTCACAAACGACGGCGTGTTCAGGTTGAAGAACACTCAAATATAACTGAGTATGCGAAGTCATTTCAGGTATTGCAATGGTACTGAAACGCCTTATCGAATGCACTAGTTATTGGAGTTTGACCAGCTCCTTACTCGCATTTGCGTTAAACGGCGGTTAAGGGGGTTTCCTACCTAATTGAATAAAGTAGTATGCTATAAATAATTGGTACGCACTAAAACGCTTTGGCGAGAAAGGTGTTCAAACATGCAAAATAGTTTTGAAATTCAACAAAACAGTTTGCAAAACTTCTGTAAACACGCCTGTTCAATTTTATTCTTAATAATACAAAGAGCTCATCATCAAATAAAGAACCTGAAGCCTCATATAGTGTCTATTAGCCTTCCTTTGAAGAATTGGATAACCCCATACACGTGTTCAAAGTTAATGGCACAGAAGTTGGTAAAAATAGCGTCGTCCTCATCACTCACGATATGATGAAATTGTCGATTGAAAATTTCCGCTCAGCGGTAACAGGAGCAACTTCCTTAACCAAAATTCCTTCAAAATTAATTAATTTTATTCTTGAAATTCTTATTGTCACTTTGATAAAACGACTACCCATTTTTATGCATTTTTATCTTATTTGATAGTATCGCTAACTTTCTAGGCGATGGTCAAATATTTGAATAAATTTTATCACAGTTCACTTCTTAAGCGTTTCTTGCCTATTCCTTTGAAAATATCGGGATAATTTAGAAAATAGTACTTCTTAATTATTTTGACTTAGTTTTAATTTTTAGGAGTCATCATATCCTGATAACCCCCCACCCCTCTTGATGGTCCTGATACTTCAGATTCATTTGTAAACGATGGAGTCGGTACTATTCGGCGTTTATTATTTGAATACCCAACGTCTACATAGATAGTAGCAACGGAACTAGTATTATACAAAATTATAATCGAGTTCTATTGTTTGAAATCATTCGATTGTTGAATTCCTGCGAGTTAAAGGTACACGAGGATTTAGAATTTACGAGAACGGGAGTCTGTTCTCCAATAATGTGAGCCCGAAAGAGACTCAAGTGAAAAATGACAACAATGCAACAATGAAATTAAAGCATATGGGGATCATCGATTAACGAAAGTTTCCTTCGGCTGAAACAAATATGTGCGATTTTCGATTTAAATTTCCTTGTTAAAACAACTATCCCCTATTTGTATTTGTTAATCTATTCAAATCGTCTAGACGTCATCAATAACAATATTGGTTTATGAAATTTCCGTTTCGTTTATATTACTTACGAGAATTAAGTAGAAATGTGGAGTGTAACACACTCTGGTGGTTCTCTAGTTGCTTCTCTTTCAATTCACATGTATTTGCGGATGCAATTCAATGCTAATTAATCTGATATTTAAGTGAAATTAATGTCTGCAATTCGAATTAACACAATTTACTGTCATGATGTTTTTTGCATCTGTTTAACCTAATTAAGATTGATGCTCCTTTACAGGAACGAAAGGGAATGATGGAACAGAAAACGTACACGTCTATTCCCTATCGAGAGAATATTAGGAAATGACTAAAGTGAAATGTTTTGAATAAAACCTTGGCAAAACCAATGACGAAGTCTGATATCGCTATCATAATACCGAACCACTGTCAACCTTTATACCCCACAGTGAATCAATGCAACTCAGGCAATACCTCTACGCTACCACTGGATCTCCAAATGGCTTCTGCGCATAATTTCAAATCAACATATCTCGAAAAGCACTGGCGCAAAGTCTGTCTTGTGACTAGTACCAAAATGTATGGCTGTTTGGCGATTTTGCAGATGCCTAAAATCCAATTTATTTCGCAGGCCTGCTTTTTATAGACTTGGCGTACGGGGGTTTGGAGATATCTCTGACCGATAAGTAAAAAAACTATTTAATAAAAAGCGATTGCTGGTAGTTTGGTTTAAAACCCAATTAATGTAATTTATGAAATAATTGGTCTTACTGGGCCAATACTGCACAAAACGAACGATTTATCATCGATAGATGTGAAGCAGGCTGTTGTTTTCGTTAGACTTTGCTAGATGTAACGATCGCAGAGTCTGTCAGACGGTGGATATCCCGAATTGGATGTGGCATTGAACTTGGTGGACATTATGTCGTATTGGTGATTTAATGCGTCGTAAACATTGACGGAGTCATTTTGCTTGACTACCAGAAATGTTCGTGAAACCAAATCCAATGGATATTTTACATTCAAGGTCTCTTTTTGTACTCTTTTGGTTCAACTACACCAAATCACGCATACTCACAAACCTTAGAGGCGATTCGTGTACGTCTGCATTATTAACACCTCCGCCATTCCTCCCAGCCACGGGGGAATTCGCCGTTGGACGAGGAGGAGGAGGAGGAGGAGGTGAAGTGAAGTGAAGCGGCAGACTGGGAGATGGGGAGCGCCGCTTGCGTCGGATTATTCGTGTGAATCGCACTTTCAAAGGACCGCGGCGTCACCTCGAATTCTTCACCCCTGCCCACCCCCATCACCTTGACATGGGGCCTTTTGACGGAGGCAATTTTAGTCGGGCTTAATTGCCATTTTCACAGCGCATTTTCATTCGCGTCGCATCTTTCTTTACTGCGAGGTTTTCTGATGATAAATTATATTTCTATTGACGTGTCGTTAAAGTTGGCTGGGAATGGTGAATGGAGCTTGGTGAAATATCGTTGTCCCACATACTAACAATACTTTTGATTGGAACATACAGAAGCGAACTATAATATTGGATTGGTTAAAGAGCATTTAAAATAGATGATGCTGGTTATATTCTTCCTCATATTTTAATTTATTCCGACCAGACGAGCAAAGGACATATTCCGCGGGGTTTTAGCGACAAAATATCTTACATTTTTTCAATAAATTCTTGTTGGATATGAATGAAATTAATTTTTGTGGTAAGTAATCTGTGAAATAACCAACTTAATTGATTTGAAATAATTTTTTTAATAAAATGAATGCACCGCTTCCAGGACCTTCGAGGAAGTATGAAATGGCACGCGCTTAACCTGTTAGTTAACTGAAACTGTTTCATATATTGTAGCGCCCAGTGTTTTGCCACAACATCACGCTTGACTTGACTGGTTCAACTTGACACAGCAAACAAACTTCGATCATGATCACAGCTGAGGTAAATCGGCTTAATCAGAATTTTGTAAATCAGCTGTTTAGAACATCGAAAGCCGGCGACCTCTGGAAAAATCCAAGTAGATTGACGGGAACCCGTCGCTCATATCTACCAAGTGGTTCCCTAGACCTTGATGCTCTGAATGATGGCTTCCTCTTCGAATCCGCTGACCATTCTGCAGTGTCTCACGTTCCATCTCTTAAACCCAGCGCTTTTCTACCCGCCAACGAATCGTCTATCTCCAAAGGTTTGGCTGGCCTCAAGAGCTGCACGGCGATTGGTCCGGACAGGGTCCCTCCCTTGGTTCTTAAAATCTGTCACCGCGAGATTTCTCCGATTGTCACCAAGCTCGTCAATTATTCGTTAGGAGAATGCTTCTTTCCTTCTGAATGGAGAGATTTCGCTAAAACACCAATTCCGAAACCGGCCAATGGTTCCGCCGGACCTGTGAAGTACAGACCTATCGCCAACTCATCTGTCCGGTTGAAGCACCTCCTCTCTCAATTGGAGGAGGACACGATAAAAACTGCCGATGACCCGTTCCAGTTTGCTTATAAATCAAATAGAAGCACTCTGGACGCCGTGGCTACGTTTTCGCACACACTCCACTCTTCAATCGATGCCGGAGCGAAAGCCGTCAAGGGAGTTTTCTTTGACTTCACCTCGGCTTTCAACACTATCTCACTCTGTCGCATTCTTTCTCAACTATGTGGTTGAAAGATGTTTGATTAATTGACTTCAAAATTATTTCTCAAACCGACGTCGAAAATGAAGCCTCTTTTTACTCCTTACCAAATAATAATGCATCTCCATTATATTTTCCCTGAGAGCCGATTTCGATACTCCTGAAATCTCTTCTCTCCATAATTTCGCCTCGAGCTTAAATTTGAAATAACTCGGCGTTATTTTTGACAGTCGGTTATCATGGAGTGATCATGTGGATGCCGTTTTCGGTAAATTTCGTCGCCTCTGTTTCTTAGTTCGCCCGTTCAGGAGATTTGGTTTAAGATCTAGCCGTATAAACACCTTTGTCCAAGCCTGTATAATTCCCCTTATTGTATATTGTTCCCCAGTTATTTTCCCGGCCTTAATGTTCAGACTTTTAAATCCTCTGTAGGCTTTTTAAAATAATCTCGTTATCTAGTAGCTTGCCTATGCTGTCCATCCAAGAGATCATAGTTTAACTCCACTTCACTAGTTGTACACAAATCGATGATCGTATTTTAAGTGACCCCTCCTATCCCCTCTTTTCAAGTCGATCCAAGTGTAAATCTCTTCGACCAATGCGTAGGCAATACCGTTCAATACCCACAAGAACGGCGGCATATCGCAATTCGGTCATTCTTTATTCGTCCCCATTTTTTGTTTCATTAGAGCAGGCACTAAAAGGCAACTTTTCTATCTAGTGGTTGTTATGCTGTCTTTTTTTTATGCCGAAAGTGTTTATCCTCGTGACCTCATTAAAGCCACTACAATTATTCTTATTAAGATATCTCATGCAGAAATTTCGCACGACTAAAGCTGCATTCCTTCACAGTCAACAAGATTCCATCCAAACCCCATCCTTTTTGACCAGCTTCGTAGGTAAGTGAACCGTTCCGTTTTTACCCAAAGCCTCTCCTGGATTTCGTTGAATGGTCGCAGACCTTGTGGGGAGTATGAAAACGAATTTAATTTATAGTGGCATGAAACGGCAACGCACGAGTTTAGCCTGTTTTATTACTGAACTTGCTGTGTATACATATATATCAAGAAGAGCAATGTTTTCTAGAGTACACTGGTGGTTTTCTTAGCGAGAATGTTTCACACGGCGCCAAGCTAAACTATTCTGTATGAATAATTTACAAGACATCTATGTTGTTGAATTTGCCATAGGGAACCATTTTTGGTTGGTTGCAAATCTCTGTTAAGTCTCATGAAATATGCAATGTTAATGCCATTCATCTAGCTGGGAGCTTTATACACATCCAAATTCCTTGAAAAAAAGAGAAAAACCTTTATGAAACATATTTGCTTGATTATTCGGGTCTATCAAGCACAGTTAGTGTCAATGTTCAATTCAAATAAAATTTGCATATCTAAGCACGCGTCTAGAATTATTTAATAGTACTAATTGCGAATGTCGTTTCGAGATGAAATTTGATTTTAGTTCAAGAGAGCGGGAGGCTTTTGGGATAGACCCTCCCCAGCAATTGGAGACCCAAAAATTCGTAGCCCCAAAAAGGACACCACATCGACCATTGCTCGGGCCAAAGAGATAACCGCGGTCAAACGCCTCAACCTGCGCACGTGAAGTTTCTTGGGGATACGACATGAAAACCACTAAGTTATGCATTAATGTGACCGTGTTTGTATGTCAGGATGGCGTCGTTCCCATTGGCTGGTCGCCGTCCAATGGGAATGTTGGTGAATGTCATAACCCAGGCTGTCCTATTTAACGGCGCCTCTAAAACGGCGCTGTATTCTTCTCCAAAGACATGGATTTAATAGATCGCCTTCCATAACGCAAACGTCTACCCACACACCATGCCCCCGAATCGGGAGTTTACGCTAGCCGAAGGGGTCAGTCTGAACCTCACCTGCAGAATTAAAAAGGGTCCGCGAAATCCAATCACATGGCAAAAAAATGGAAATAGCCTTGACCCCCCCTGGACAGAGTCGCCGATAATTTTCGAAACAAAGTGAGGCGAGATAATATTTGTTCAATTAATTTGTCTGTCCCCATTCTGGCTATGTTAATCAGCTCAGAGAGTGATGGGATCAGATTAGATTTTAATCTGTTGTCAGACGAGTTTTGTCAGCAATTGTTGACATGTCTGTGAAAGGTAACTGTTGCCATGACCATTGGCTTGTTTATTGAGACGAAATATTTTGGAAACCGTTAAACTGTGGTTTTTGTCACGCTAAAGCCGATGCATCGTGTTGGTTTTGAAATTAAACCGTTGCAATTATTTATGTAGAATGAAAGGTTGATAAATGAACTTTAAATCATATAAATATATTGTAATAAAATGATTAATGGAAGTTTATATTAGAGGCGTATTTTTAATTAATCCATTATTAAATTGTTAATTATGGTGAATGTCTTTTTGGGGTGCCGTCAACCAATGGGTATCGATTTACGACGTCCTGCTTTTTAACCTTTGAAATTTTATATTATTTCCTGATACTTCCCAAAATGTGGTTCGTGTGATGCATTCGTCGGAGGTTACCGTGTCCCCCAAGGAGGTTGCAGAAATGTTAGTGGTTGTGGTAAACGGACCTGCAATTACAAAGTCACATGGACTGTGTATGCACTGGGGTTTCTTTGATTGTAGATAGTACCGTTCTCGACAACTAGAGCACACCAAAACGCATTCCTCTTTCTGCAAATTCGAGAATCTCACGCAAAAACTCAATCCGAAAGCGAGATCTGCCTATGGGACTTGAATTTAAAGACGCAAAAACCGCGACGAGACGAGGCGTTTATTATTTTACTTATGTAGGAATATACGACACTCATCATATATATTAAAACAGCCATCACCCCCTTTCAGTGCGCTTTCCATGCTCATGCTGACCAATTTGACGGTATCTGACGCTGGAAACTACTCTTGCCGAAGCGAACGGCAATCCGGACAGCTTTTTCGGTGGATCTACATTCACGGTGAATTTACATTTCGCAGTTTTAATTTGCCGGTTTTTTCGTTTGCTCTATAAACCAAAGTCCCCAAATTATTGCTGCATCCCTTTGATCAGTATTAAATGGACGTTTTCTAAGGCGCTTGTTTCCAACGTTTGTTATGACTATTTTCTGCTCCTCGGAGTCCACAAACAAATTACCGAAATGCGTGGAAAGAATTTTAATTTTTTACGCCAATCGGCCCAAAATCTGCTTTTCAAGATCCTGTCACTTTAAGTCCTGGTTTTTGCACTTGTATACTAATTATAGTCATGCCTTGGCAAATTAGGGGACTTAAAGGCTTCCTCGAAGTTGTAAAATATTGATAAAGTAGGATTCAAGTTTTTTGAAGTGATTATCCGACATCTCAGTTCGGCTTTAAAAGTGACCTCTTTATGATGAATCTGATGAATCTGTACTCATTTATGCAGTGGTACTTCGGTAGTGGATATTCCAAAATTAGTGTGACAAACTATCCGCCAAAGGTACGACCACTAGAAGTGCCTTTCCCGTGATATATTTGCCACATGATATGCCAGAACAGCATGATAAATTGACCATCTTCTTTTTTAATTTGTGGTTGCGGTTGCAATGCTCCCCCCTCCCCCATTATCTGCCAATTTCTAAATCTCATTTGGAAAAATTCCGTGTTATATCCCGCTATGGCTGCTTAATGTTTGCGTGAGAAAGAACGACCATCCAAGAAGACAAAGAGAAAACTGGTGTCCTGAAAAGGCGCTTAACAAAGCCTTTATACGTGGGACGGATGAATGAACTAATAAAAGAGATGAGAGGCCCAGAGGCCGAAATATAACCAATGAGGGACTAGGTGGAATAGGTCCCTCAAATGCCGAGTTGCGGTTTATGCAGATTAGATGTGACCTGACAGGAATTAATCACACAAACGCCTCCAACATGGCATGCGTAGAATGACGAAACAGGGTAGAGGTTTTATATAAATGGAGATCGAGTTTTCTTTCGGGAATGACCGTTTTTCCCGAACACGCAGGTTCTCCTACAACTGCAGAATAAATGCCGCAACTCTCAGTATAGATACAGTGTCATTTATATAAAACCTATAAGGTAACGAGCTGTTGAGGTGATTGGTTTCTGGTGGGGTTTCAAGGCGGCAGCCCCGAACTATAGGCTTGGTACCCATTGCTATTGGTTCTACAGGCTTGGTACACATTGCAATTGGTTCTTCGAAGGGAAATTTTCAAGACATCTGAGGCAGTGGGAAGGTGTCAGTTTCCCGTGACTCAGAACAAAGACGATATCAACTTATTTACCTTCATTTTTCTAGTAAACGAAAAGAATTCGGGATTCAATGCAGCCAGAACAGTCGCTGATGAGCGTACGTTTCTCTGAATAATTGTAAATAAAATTGTAATTAGGAACCAATGTTTTAAAAGTAATTATTACTGCATTTCGTGCGTTTCAAAGGATCCAATGAATACTAAAAGCAGTGATACATTATGTTTCAGCTCATTTCAGATGCCAAGGCGCGAACTGCAAAGCCTGCCCCGATCCATTAAAGTGAGCGTCGTTTTTCCCACTTTTTATGCCGCCCTAATGGAAGACCGTTTGCATGCATTCCATGGCAATCGGCCACACAGTAGGATTGCTGTCTTTTTTTGCTCACCGTGCACAACCATTGGGGACAGCAAAAAGTGACAAAATTAACCAAAAATGGTTATTCACAATTCTGGTCTATATTTCGGGTGCAAAGATATGAATTCTTCGCTGTTCCCTACATCAAACATCGCAGTACACATACTATTGTTTAACTGTTTGAGATGCCTTAATTTCTACCCCCCCCCGGCGTTACTAGCTCGTTGTGTGATGCTATCAACCAGCATCCATTTTCTTGGCCGCGAGGTGTATGTCCACTTTAATGTTTGAATTTCGAATTTGACCATTTAAAATTACCTCAAATGCCATAAACTGTTTGGCCAAAACATGATAGCGTCATGTCCCATCCCAATTCTTACAGCTGTAACTCACTACCGAGCAACTCCCCACGGCTTTCGAGTTCACAAAAGGACCACAGAGAAGCCCCTCTAACAGACCGGGGCGATTTAACGGCGTTCGGCGCATTCCACCTGGAAACATCCTCAGACCGGACCACTTCAATCAACCTCTCTGACGAATGCGACAGCTCGACTGAAGGTCAGTTCCGAAAATGGAGAAATTTATCGATTATTAGTTTGCAAAATCATTAATCTTCAGGGAATTCTTGTTACCTAGTTTTAAGGGTGATGACACTTAACGGGTAGCGTTGGCTGGACATTGTGTTTCGGACCTTTGTGTCTGAAGTGGCGGCTATTCAACGACTGTTTGCGTAATTGCCTTGACGTGCTAGCCAGTTCGCGAAGCTGCGTTACCAAGGACGTTTCGCTATGTTTGTCTTCATTACCGCGAGCACGTTTAGGAAGAAACGACAGGGTCGCTATTCGAACTCAGTTTCCTCCACTCTTTCGATAGTAATCCACGGGTAGGCAAAGGCCTCTTCGCCACTATTTCTAAACCTTTAAATAAAACCTTAAAGAAAGTAAAATAAGTGTATTTTTTATTCGACACAAGGATATTATACTTTTCCATTAATAGCAGACTCCAGACGTTGACAAATATATGTAAAAAATAACAAAAAAATTAAATCTATCGCTTTGTTAATTTAATGGAATCACTGATTTTTTTTTGAAAAACATGTCTTGTCTAGAGATTATTATTTGCTAAATAAAAACCGCAATTAATTCGGTCCGATATGTTGAACATGTTATATTTTAGTTTGTGGTGAGAAATTTGGTGGTTCAATGGTCTTGCCCGGAATAGGCGCGGTCTACACAATCTTCTTTATTGCCGTGATAATCGCGGCATTTTTCATCCGGTGAGTATTAATTAGTAGCTATCGCTCTCTCACACTCACGTTAACCGCATATATGCCTCCAAGGTCAGATTACATTGGTAGGTCGGTTGCTTTGATGGTGCGTACTTTCTAAACGGACCAGAGAGATCTCCGAATGCTCGATATCTGGGCAAATATACACCTTCGTAATTTATCGCTATTTACTCAACGTAAACACCGATAACACCCTACGCATGCGAGAATAGAAAACCAACAGAGCCCCAAAGATCAAAAATACCTCGCAGGATTAGGGAAAAAATTAATTGTACAAATTATAATATTTGTCGAGAGAGGGAGGGCTCTATTGTGTCTCTGAATTCACTTGAATTTCATATGAACTAATGTAGTCCTCTTAGTGCTGCTAAGAGGACTAATAATGAATTTCGGATAAATGGTGCAAGACCAATAACAGCTTCCCTGGCCTGTTGCCTGACCTTTGAACTCTTATTAGCAACAGAAACCGAGGTCGTGAACTTTGTTACCATTTTTGAAAAGGTCAGGGCAACGATTCCGTGATAAATAAAATCGTGAGTTTACCACAGGTTTGGGAATAAAGCACATTTCCAGAGCGCAAATTCATATATTTTTGGAGGTCTGCCACTCTTACGCCTGCATTATTCTATGGTCGCATAATTTGTTTTAGAAGAAAAATTTTACGCCACAGGCGGAATGCTCCCGGATTCCAATTTCAAAATGTAAGATATTTAAGCTTCGCGCTGCTTTAAATTGTTTGACGTATGCATTAAATATCTGTGGTTTCAACACAAATTTCATCAAAACAAACGAATATTTCGTTCGACGGATACAATTGTACTTCTTTTTTGGTAAAAGTATTTTTTATTTAAAAAATTCCGCCAAATTGAATATTTTTCTCTAAAACCTCAATAAATTCACTTTCCACGGTTTTAATTCAGCGGAAGAATTGAGGAATCGCGACTTTAATTCATTTCATTAGCTTCATTCCCATATTATTATAGAATACATGGTTAGAGACGGTATTAAAGCTGCCGTATGTTCGTTTGAACTGATAGGAACTGATAGAGACATTATGGCAACTACCCACACCCATACTACTCGTCGTTATGAGGCTGTTATTGCAATTCATCCTAGAACTAATACTTACATTACTAAACATACTTGAGATATTTATTTTATCAAATTTCCAAAACCCACGACTGAACAAGTTTTCATGTTTTTTATTCGCTGTTTCAGCCTTTTCTCATCGTTGTCCTGCTGAAAAAGTGAAAGCAAAACAAAACTCTTTCTTTTAGCGCGAACCCTCTAGCAGAGGATCAGCGGAAGCTCCTCCAATTCCAGATGCTGCATCTCTTGGAGATGGTGACACAACACAGAGGGTAATGAAAATAAACAACTCAGGACTCATTTCAACTTCTGCTCCCCTAGGGGGCCTCGCATTCCAGCCTCAGCATCCATCAAATTCACAAAATCTCTTCCTCATTGAAACACCCTCGGCCCTAGGAGATATCGTCTACATTCCCGAAAATACGATTTTACACAATCGACAGCACTTCCTCGGCTGCACCGCTGCATCACCATCATCAGCTTCTTCATCTGCGTTGCTTTCCCAGATGCCGCCACTACAAATAGCAACAACATCACCAATGCGTAGTCGGAGAGTGAGTACTTCTGGCAGTCGATTTCATACTATCCCTGTGTCCCAATATATACAATATCCTTAACATTTCGAACTTACTTCCCTCGGCAAAAGTCAAGCGGTTTGTTTTGGGGCAACGGCCTAGTTTAACTAGCGCATTGGCGCGTAGCACTCATTCGCGGCAGTGAACAAGCGAAAAGAGTCTATTCTGATGTCTTTAACGCTTTTTGTGTGCGCCTCTGACAGCCTGACAGGCAACGATCGCGGTTTCCAAGAAAACGGCACTTACATACGCTCCAAAGTGTTTTTTAAACATCTTCAAACGGCGGTATTTTAAAACAGTAGACGCGCTCAAATAAAGACCACTTTTGCTTGCCTAGATGTCTTCCAAACTAAGGTCAGTTTGCCACTGTGTTAGAAATTGACTGCATACTAAAATCTGCTTCCGTTTGACCAGGTAGAGAGTGAGATTCGGCCCATAATGGGGTTTTTCTCCGACTCAATAACTCAGTCAAACTGGGTCCATAACGTCTTCCTTTTTAACCTGCAGTAAATTTAATGATTGGGCGTTATCAAGCATATAAGCAAAATTGTTATGTCAGTGTATAAGGTGCTTCTTGAGAGCAGATGTCGTCTCGCGTTTTTCAAATTATTGGCTGTAGAGTACCAGGGCTGTTTCTTGCTGCATTCGCCCTTTGATCGATGTTGTCCGAGATTTCATCGGAAGTTATCAACGAATCACAAATGTCATTGAATTTCAGTCTGGCTTCTAAATTATTTCTCCTATCGCGATCACATTAGAGTATAAAACGAATGATTTCCTCCTTTACCAATGACTGTGTTGCAGTGCAGTCCTCTGTGGGCGCAGTCCTCTATCCTTTTCAATTAAATTATCTAGCTAACATCTAAAACGGTGGTCCCCAAATAGCGGACGACCTGTCTCTGTGCAATCTTACAAGATGTAAGAGGATTGCCAACAGCTTGGGCCAACAGCCTTCTTGCTCGGCCGAAAAAATGCGTCTCCATTCAGTTCCCTCAAATTATTTTCAACAGTCAGCGTGGATACCGTCTTCAGTAAATGCCATCGTCTCTGTTTCTGAGTTCGCCGTTTCAAGCAAGTTCATACCACGTCAAGGCCACCCTGAAAGCCTAGTTTCACATATTCTGTCACTTAAGCTTCCTTCGCAGGCTTTTTAATAGAATCACATTTAATAACGGATTATCTACACACCCTATCTAAGTCAGCATTCTTCAACGGCATTTAACTGGCTGCATTCTTATCCCTTCTCGCTTTTCGTAGGTGACGCCTCACGTCCATTTAATATTTTCATTTGTTTATTATTATCATTATTTACAGTTTTTTTATCTTGTAGACATCTCCTCGGCCGCAATTGCCCATCGTTGTCGTCAGTGAAGTCGCTCTTCCCACCAGATTAAGAGAGAATCAGAAATACCAGACAGACTCACTAATGTGATATGTACAGCAATTTCGCGCACTTGTAAATCAACCCGTCACAACTGTTCCCACTGCTCACCCGGATTATCAAGGACACCTTAAGCAGTCATCGGGATGAGTTTTTATATCAAAATTGGGATTGAGGTGTGGAACATGACAGTTCTGGTTCATTTGGGCGAGCTCAAACAACCATCATATTTAATCAATTGAGGCATGCAGACAGGAGGCAAAACTTACTCGGCATAAATCCCACGAAGAATAATTGTCGTGAGCAAGATTTAATCTGATGGTCTCAGACACGCATCAAGTCGGCGAATTCAATAAGCTTTATTTCGATTAATAAAGCTACCTCAAATGTTCTACAAAAAAAGAGAAGAAACGGTGATAACCTCGGATCTGCGGTTTCCACGAAGGTAGAATTTCGACTATCAGTATATCGGTTTAATTCCTGAAATAGATAATATGAGCTTTCGTCATAGAGTAACGGTGCCCAAGTGCTATTGGTGGGTACTTCTGTCCATTCGGCGTGGATTCTGGTGGGGTATTAAGTTGTGTATCGCTGGCAATCATATCCTCGGTCGCAAAAAACTTCGAGAGTGTGGAACGTATAAAACCTCGTAACACCTCCATTCATCAGCATTCAGCTGTTCTTTCTTCTTGGTAACAACTTCAATCACTGTCGACTTTAGGTTACTACTGAAACCATGATTTTTTATAAGGTTTATATTGAAAGGTAAAACAATAGCGGCCACAATAGCCAGAGAAGCTGCTTTATCTAATTTTAATGGCGCTTGCTCTACATCACGTTTTAAAATAAAACCTACAATTTCCATGTGGGGCGTATTTTTAACACACTTACTGCCTCATTTACTAAGATTTGCGACGGGATCCAATTTTTCTACATTGTCCATTTATAAAAGTAATTAATTATTTTCCATGTAAATGACAGAACCCCTCTCTAGAAAGCACTATTGAATAGATTACTCGGCGCTCTTTATTAGAGAGAAGGTTGTTATGCATTTTTTATATATTTTTTCCAATACACAACAATAAATTGTTGCAAAACTCGATGACCGATAATTTATCATTATGATGCTGGATGATTTTCATGTTGAAATTCCCTGCCATACACTAAACCTGCATCATGGAGGTTGCCATTGGGACTGTGTTGCCGCCGCCGTTGCAGCATCAACCAGCATTTGACATCATCACACTTTCATCTGCACACAGGAGAAAGCCACACATTCTTGACGATGAAACCGAATTTCGCTCCGGCCTTACCTTGGAATCCAAGGCGGTGTTGCTCACGAACAGAGTGGATACGAAAAAGGACAGGAGGTAGTCAGACGCGTGATTGTGTAACCTCGTCAGAGAGAATGTGTCATCGAACACAAAGTTGCCTTCGTTTTCGTGGGAGAGTGTTGGACACGGTATTCTATCTCCATAGGACATCATTTCAGAGTTATTCCATCGTTAAACATTGCTCTTCAAGGTCAATTGGGTTTGATGGTGTTCATTGGGTGAACTGGTATGTTCGGGAATAAAATGGAAGATGTTTAATAAATCTAAAGTGAGAATGAACGTAATGCGACAAGGAGTAATGCAGTCGTCCACTTTGAATTTAAGGAGGGTTGAATCCATCGGTTGTATCCTGGGGGCATCTGCTTTCATAACCAATATTGTTACAATCACTTCTTCTTTTTATTTGCTTTGACTGAAAGAGTTAAACATAAAACCGTAACTTGAAATGCGCGAGAGCTACTGTATAACTTTCGTGTTGTGGGAGATTTGATGTTGCATTAAAGATGTTGTCTTAAACGTCCGTAGCATTGGTTTTTAATCAAAATCCCTTTTTGATGCAGCAACAAGCCAGTTGAAATGTCCTAAACTTGTTGTGAGATGAATTCGATCATTGAAGCCACGTTAAGTTATAGAGTACATTCATTTGGATTCTGCCCCACACGTGTTCATTTACCAAGTGAACTTTTGAATGGATGTAAAAATTCAATTTTTTTAAAATCATGAGCGTCTTGCAGATAGTGCATTCTATAGGGCGTTCGATTGCTAAAAACGACTGAATACATAATACAATATCCATGAAAATTACCTTGACAAGGTTCTACACATTTGCTTCCTACAGAGCTTGTAATTCGCATGTTTTGAGTGGACGATAACCTCCATTTGAACATTATTTAAATTCATCATTCTTCGCATTTCAGTTCTCTTTTTTAAATGAAGGCATTTCACTTTTTGTGAAAATTAGCTCAAAAAGAAGATGACATTTAAGCATTCTGGTTTACAATTTGCGGGCATGATTAATTGGTCGCTGTGGTGGTGGGTGGTTTATGGTCGTGTGCTTGAATATGTGGACATTTCAGGGACAAGAGAGGCAAGAAAATATAATCCTGCATTAAAAATGGAACAATGGCAGGTCAGCCTCGTTGTTTAAATTAAGACACTTCTACCAAGGGGAAAGGGGGTTCAATTCGATTTATAAATGTTTGTCAAAAAGGGGACGCAAACATGTTCTTTTCATCAATCCAAATACGAAAGAGTAACATCAATGACCCATTTTATAGCTGGTTTTTTAATTTTCATTTTTTTGAGCTATTACAATTTTCGAAATCCTTAATTATGTCATTTGGGTTTCCCCGTGAATCCAATTTATAATAGCTAGAAACGGTGTTCATTTGCAGCATCAAATTACAGTTTCCCATCCTAAAGATGCTGATGTTTCTGTTTCTCTGGGGTCTGAGGTAGTTCTCCTCCTCGCCTGCTACATTCACGTCAATTTGTTAGCGAAATAATTTGTTATTTGTAGGAACGAATAATGAATCACTCCAAATATTGTGAATATGTTTGCTTTGATGCATTTTCGCTCTTGCAGCGTAACCAATAACTGCATCATGGTCTGAACCTTGACTCGATCATTGATCCCATTATCGTATGAAATAACCTTTCTGGTTTTTTAAGCCAGTTCATCTACCGTGCTGGAGTTTCGGTATAAACGTGGTCACCTTTGTCTAAAAGGATACCAAAATAGGCTCATAGACTTTAAAAGCAGTGGAATCCGAATTCCGAAAGGTGAAGAAAATGTAGTTAATTTTTTTGACGTGTGGCAATTCGTTGGCCGCCACCAGTTCTACTACTGTCCTGGAGTTTCAAATTTTCTTTTGTACTTTACAAGAATCAAATAAACATCGGCAGCTGAAAATGTTGGTCGTCTAGGATCTCTACTCTGCCCAAGGCTGGACTCCTGTTGGTCAAGCGCAACCACAAATCGTCGGTTGATGCAGCGGCGTGAGCGCGCATCTGTCATCGTCATCGTCATCTGACGGGAACAAACAAACAAACTGCGCTGAATCAAACCACCCCGAGTTGCTTGCGCGGCCAAGTTCAACGGGCAGCCGCTAAAATCTTCCTCAGCAGCAGATTTCCGCAAGACGATGAAAGCGCACGAATCCTGGTCACGCCGAATACAAATTCTGCAGATTTGATCAATCGAAACACTATAGAATGTATGGGAAATGTTATGGACCACGAAGCCACGCAAAAAACGACGGATATTGCGCGACCGCCGAAATCTTGCGGACACGAATCGATGAAGCGACGCTGGTCTGCCCTTTTCAAAAGCAAAGAGAGAAGCAAGATATGTCTTCGCCAGTTTACGCTTTCGTTTTTTCTTTCTCCATGGGTTTCCCGTCAGAAATAAGACTTCTACAGAGTTTCCAATGCCGCTAATCATTTCCAATCTCCTCTGTATGGTGGTCTTTCTTGGGCGATAACCTTGATAAGGCACTTTCTTGGCAATTTTCATCGTATTCGCTTGTTGCTTTGAATTATCGATTTTTTTGGGAAAGAGTGATTGCTAATTGTCCTCTAACTGTTAATGATGACCTCAGATGAACTTGCTTCGGTAATTATCTTTTCTGCTGGGGCATAAAGGAAACCGAACTCTACAGGCTCCGTTGTTTCCTGTTAGAAGGTGCAACCAGCCAATTAAAGAATTGGGCTTTACAGAAAGAAATGAATTTCCCAGAAACCCTTTTAATATGATTTAACGAATTTGAAAATACGAATTCCACAGTTCCTGGCAATACGGTTAGAAATTCAAAAACTTTCACCATCTCGCTATTCCGCATTGTTTAATGTACTTTGTCTAAAATGCCTTAGACGATCTGGCAGTTACTCCGGGAGTGGCCTGACGTCTAGGGGTACTAGGATAGGTGGACTCGAGGAATACGTATACACCGAGCTCATGGGAGACAAAGAGTACACGATTGATCTGAGGTTCTTTTTTAATGGATAGACTGTCCACTAAGAGGGGATGAGCTAGTTTCATTAATGTCAAGACTGGAGAAGCGTTCACAAGGTTTCTCGGGAATTGAGTACATCTGGGGTCACATCCTGGATCACACGGCTTTGTTCAAAGGGCGACTTCTGCCTTTAAGCAGCCGAGTGCATGTTGCAAGAAAGCTGAGATGTGTGCAATGGATTTGGAAGCGTTTTCCTGGTCGTCTTTGAATCTCCAGCACCAAGAAAGTGGAGAATGTACAAAGCCGGGTGACGACGGCTCCAGCGATCCTGGCTTTTGAGTATCGGTTGTGGGTGGACGAGGCCTCCGTCTCTCCTTTGCTCAATAAAGCGATTCCCGCGAGAAAGGAGCGTACATCTAGACGGCAGTGGTTAAGAATAGAATCTTCTCCTTTCTGGTCGTTGGATCTTTGAGTAGATCTCACTCTGTGCCCTTTTTCTGCCATATCACATATCACATAATGTTTAGCGAAACGTTTAATGAGCTCTGAACTCACAAATTGTGAGACCCTCATTAACGAATGGTTACCACTCTGGTAAAGCGGGCGTACTTCATTCATTTTAGTTTTTGGAATACTTCTGTCAGCCCCTAAACGCAATATCATTTTTTTCTCGATTTTTTTATCTCTAAATAGAGTTCGATCACTCGCTTACTTGTTGAAATATTTGGTCCCCGTAACCTCCGGAATTAAAATATGCAAACAGCCGAAATTCGAAAACTTATAAACCCGTTTAAGTAGATTATAAATTCCAAACGAGAAACATTCAAAACAATCGGAAATTTTAAATTCACTTGGTTGAATGAAAGTCGCCCCAAGTAAATCGGCAAAACACATTATTAGGAAACTGAATTCTATATCAATGAATATTATGCATACGGCCAGTTTCAAGTGGATAGAATTGCCAGTATGTGCTAATCATAAAAACGAATATCGTTCAACTACATGATTATCCCCTATGATGGCAATAATTCCTATCAGGATTGAGACGATCACAAGCAGCCACTACAATCGACATAATCTCTACCTCTAACGCAGGAACCAATCTGGTAGTTACCCGTTATAAGGACAGATTCCGTTTTTACCGGGAGTTTCTCTTCTATCCCAGCTATGCATCTTCCTTTGCTATATAACCATGCTCATGCCTATAGAGACATTCTCCCATTCAACGTGTCTTTTTCTTGCAACTGTACAAACCCCTCAGCGAATGTCTAACTTTCCTTTGGTCCGAATTCTCCTGGCGGAAGAGTGTCATAGTCGATTGGAAAGTGGAAGTTTGACGCACAGAGCGCGTTTTCGAACCGCTTAAATGCTCTCCTGAACTTAGAACACAGAATTAGGGGGGGTATTACTTAAGAACATACAATCAGACGTCGTTTCTATGCACATTCTCTGCTGTCGTCGATCCTGATGCTCGATGATGATGAGGATTACAAACTGCTGGGTGAAAACGAGGACTCTTATTCAACAAAGAAAGTATTATCCTAGAGCAGTGTTTCTCAAACTTTTTCACTCGCGACACACTTGGGATATCTGAAAAGTTACGCGACACACCTTAAGTAAAGAAAAAGGTTTTGTTTAAATTTTTTTCAACGTGTATATTTCTAATGCGATGGGTGGGCTTGCTTTCGAGAGCAAATAAGATTCAAACGGGGCTCTAATGTTGACAAACAAACACGCATTTCGTCGTCAAGTCGAAGGAGTCGCGCTCTCTTTTTTGATTTGATTTCAGTCAAAGCTGAAAATCCAAATTCACAACACCATGAAGACGCGAACGGCAAAAGGATTTTGAATGCTTTCAAACTGAGAGCTGGAAACAACTGCTTCAAGGAGAGCCAAAATTCGTCCAAACTTTTTTCGGCGAATCCCAGTCGATGGAATTTGTCATTTCTCAACTCGATCAGCTCTTCTTCCTCTTCACACGAAAGATTTGATGTCTGGTTGCTTCTAAACGGGTTGATCACCCAGTCATATTCGTCGATATTAAGTGATGGAAAATAATGGTGAATTGCTAATTGAAGGCTTATCAGTGTGGAAATGATGTCATCAGCGACTGTGTTCTTTAACTGAGATTCGTTTACGGAAGGGAAGCATTCAAAATACCCTTCGAAACTTTGCTTTTCCATAGCGTCAGTTTTTCATCAAACGATTTCAGTTTGCATGTCGATAAGATAATGTTTTCCGATGGTCCTTGGAGACTCAAGTTGAGAGAATTCAGTTAGTCGAAGAGATCAGAGAAAAACGGAACTTTAAGATTCAAATATGAACGTATATCTATTTGAATTTAAATACAAACTGGATTATAAGTTAGAAAAGAAATGTCGGAGTTCAAAAACCCCTAGCATTTTTGAATATTTTTCAAAACTCTCGCGACACACTGGTGTGTCGCGACACACAGTTTGAGAACCACGGTCCTAGAGGATCAAACGGTTACCCAGCAGGAATTTATTTAATCTTCATCATTATAAAAAATGCTCGAAATCCGTTGGTAAGACAAATTTGAACTTATAAGCCATGTGTTATTTTAAGTTAATGTTTGATTTTTCAATTTTTCGTTAAAATGGAAACATTCTGCTGGGTAGAGTTTAAAGTTTCTTAAAATCCTTCGTGAGTTTCGTTGGGTCGAGTCATTTTATTATAATAATATTCGCTTTATTAAGGTCACGAGGACCAAAATTTCAGCATTAAAATTTACAATAAACAAAAATGTTACAGGAAGTGACGATTATACGAAGAAAATGCAGAATAAGTTAAGAAGAATAAAAGAAGTAACATCGAGGTAAATTTGCAAGAAAGCCCAATTTAACCTACAAAGTATAAAACGATTGGCAAACGGGAAATGGCGGCCATTGAAAGGCCCTATCAAAAACACTTTTAAGATTATCCTCTTTGACTAGAGGAACTTAGAAGAAGTGAATACGATCTCAAGTGAACCCTATAACGACATACACCCCATGGGGAATACATTTTATGATGGCAAAGCAAAAAAAAGATTTTTTACATTTCCCATACATATCCAATAAAATTCCAAAATATCCAATGGAACTAAAATACCTAGCCTAGCAGAATGCAATAATAATAAAGATCGGACTTCCCCAATGTCTTGACATTAATGGATACTTCGATACTTTGCTGGATTTTTTTCAAACCCGTTACTACCGGGCTCGTTAAATATGGGTACTTTTGGTACATCTCATTGTAATCAAGCGTCAAGGTCCGACAGCAACAATCATTTCGTTGGATTGTGCAACCGCCCCAAACGCTGGACCCATGGTGGGCTCCACTCGGCAATCCGATCAGAATAATTGGTCCGGTCTTCCCAACTAAATGGCTATTTTATCCATTTTCTTTTCGCATAGTCATTGTTCATAAAATATGTCATAGGCGTGGCTCTAAGTGAGTGAATTCTTGATTTTTTTGTGTTTAATTTCCCTCGCGTCCGTCCCTCCCGGGAGCCGCGAATGTTTCCACACCGCAAACGGAGTCTTGCTACATGTCTAGACAAGGCTACATGCGGAGTTATCGTCTGTGATTTTACGTGTACAGCATCATTTCACGATTCAGCAAATAACGTCCGCGCCCTATATATAGTTTTTCTTACTATTTGGTGTCAAAAGCGCCTGTATAATGTCGTTATAGAATGTTATATGAAAGTTCGTGTTATATTTTAAAATAATTGTTTGGCCTTACTATAAAAAACGACGCAGTAAACATAAAATCTTCGTTTTCAGGACATATGCAAACGAAAAAGCAAACTTCCGCTGGCAAGCGTTTAAAGAACGATTCACCTTATGAGTGGGGAGAGCATTAAGCAGATGCATCGTCGAAATGTTTTAGTGGAGATGGTGAACTAATTCAATCCTATCTGAACTGGCCTCCCGTAATTGGCAGATGTAACTTGTGATATGAAGTGGAGGCCATCTTCAAGCTGGGGATATGCGCACGAATCCAGCAATTATTGAGAGCCATGAGATAAAATGGCTATTATATGGAAGCACCAATTGTCAATAGAGGTACTGTGAGTTACGGGAGGCGTTCAGGCGAACTACGTGATAATCGTCGAAATTCTTAGATGGATTCAATTTCTTGGCAATGGGTGAGACGCGTCCGTCCTATTACAAAAGCCGTTTTAGGTACAGGTTGCGTCGGTCATTTGGCCTATCCCGATTATAGAACAAATCGCAGCAGGACCTACGGCATTCTAATTTTTATTATTTAGGACCTATAGCTGCGTTCTCGACAACCTTGGCTGATTCAATTAAAATGTCTAACACTGACATTGACAAACACGGAGGGAGTCCTTTGAACTATCGAATATGCAAACAAGGTCAATGAACTGCAATCGTTGTAATTTAAAAAATGCATTTCTCGCCTCTCGGTGAGGCCGAGTCGAGAACAGAAGTCTCTTTAATTTATACGAAAGGTGAGACCAAACAAAACATTTTCGACGTGACCCCAACGGGCTGGTGGCTCCCTCTCCAGCTGCCCAGCTGCCTGGGGATTGACTGGCCGGTGGGGATGCAAAAACTGCTCGCTCGAACTGTACTGGGCTTAACCGAGGCCGTTAAAAAGTGACAGAATAGGTTATTTTTGCCAGCATGTGAAAATAATGGTGTTGACAGAACTGGAAAAAAGCCCCAACGTGCAGCAACACCGGCGACATTCGAGAGGGTGGTTATGCAACCATCGAAAACAACGACCCTTATTGATTGTTAATTTGAAAAAAGAGGAGGAGATTTGCTTCAGCCTTCCGATTGTTTTACTGAAATTAAGTAGAAAAATATGCTAGCGCTTAGAAATGCAACGTTTGTAACGTTTATTGTAATTTAATTATAAAAGAAAGATAACCGAAAACGAGTTTAAGCATGACGAGGGTGGTGCCCACCCAGTTCCACTCAGCAGCTGCCAAATGAAACTCCTCCCCCTTCTAACACTTCAGCAAGACTCCCGATGTCCCAATGCGTCTGTGGGGTAGTTATCCACAATAAGGACACCTCCCAAAGATCCTCTTGCATTCCAACTATTTCGTCTATCACTGGCATCACTTCCATCTTCTTTCGAGAGTGCTGTTACACAAACTGCGTCCACCCGTCGTCAACAAGTAATCTCATTTCACTTGTCCATCCTATTTGCCGTCTTTTTGGGGGTAAATATGTATCTCACGTGGAAGTGTGTTTGCCCACAGCACGGGCAACCAACAGCCATCCGTTTTCCCGTGGTTGGTCGGCAAAACTGAAGGCTACGTGGATACACAGGGTACCTGGTGTAGATTTAATATATGCATGTTTACGATTTGCAAATACGATATGCCAATGGCTGGGAACGATTCAGCATGTAGCAAATGATTTAAGCATTCAATGTGGGTATGGTCAGGGTGGTGGTTTGGTCACTCATAAAATGAGCTCCTTTTTTTCTTCTTCTTCTTCTACAAATTCAACAATAATTTTAACCTCTAGAAGGAAATGGCAGCACACAAAAACAATGAAAACTAAAATAATTTTATAATAGATCAAAGAAAATAAAGCATCGCATATATTGATGGCCTCAATTTATTTGTTAACTATTTCAATGGCCGCCATTACGCGTTTGCCAAACTTTGTACACTTCAAGGGTTTGCAAATTTACCTCGTTTTTATTTCGTTCATTCTTGTTCATTTATTTCACACCTGCTATGTACAATCGCAACTTCTGGTCCTCGTGACCTTAATAAAGCGAATACCATTATTATTATTTTGGGCAATAAGATAACCGAATGAAAATCTCATCATAAACATTTGCCTATTACTCAGTTCATAAAGAAGATTGTTTTGTGATTGTTTTCAGGAGCTACTGTCTCTACGATGACTCTTCGGGTAGCCGTTATAAAACTGATTACAGGGGGCGAGGAGTTCCAATTAGTGGAAATGGTCTCCTCGTGCAGCGTGCAGCGTGGTGGTGGTCTCTACTGGCTCCGAAATCCTAGAAGATTGGCATCTCCCTCTGAGGCTATTCAAAGATTCCGCAATCAATAACCTCGGCGAGGTAGAAGTGAGACAACCAGCAAGGTCATTTAGGAAAGCAGGTCATCATCGCAGTGGGGGTTGCCTATAATTTAAGAATTAAATGCACTTTCCTTTTGAAATAAATCGACGATAATTATAAATGATGGATGAGGTATGGTAAACAATAACCTCCTATTTTAATTTTCAAGAATGCGATGACCAAAACGTTACAGGCAATAGAACGGACAATGAAAATTGTACGCAGAATGGGAGACATCCACTTTGAAGCAATAAATCACTTCACTTGTTCATTGGCAATGCCGCTAAATCTATCAATGGAGAATTGTGTAGCCTTAAAAACCCAACCATCCATGATATTTCCGCCCTCAGACAGAATTGCTCTGGAAAAAACAGGTCTTTAGATGTATTGAAGGGGAAACTAGATTATGGATAATAAAAGGGAACTTTGTACAGTCTATTTGGAGTATGATGTCCATAAATCGAAGGGATTCTACATGGCGCGGGAGATACCCTAGTCTTGCTAGTTGAACTTCAGTAGAGACAACCCAGAGAAGAAGAAGTAATAAAATTATGCGTTTTCAAACTAATATATAATTCGAGCTCTTTTCGAAGTTCTGGCAAACTAACCAATGGCGAATTTAACTTGTTTTCTTTTTTTTAAATTGTTAACAAATAAATTGAGGCCATCAATATATGCGATGCTTTATTTTCTTTGATCTATTATAAAATTATTTTAGTTTTCATTGTTTTTGTGTGCTGCCATTTCCTTCTAGAGGTTACAATTATTGTTGAATTTGTAGAAGAAGAAGAAGAAGAAAAAGGAGCTCATTTTATGAGTGACCAAACCACCACCCTGACCATACCCACATTGAATGCTTAAATCATTTGCTACATGCTGAATCGTTCCCAGCCATTGGCATATCGTATTTGCAAATCGTAAACATGCATATATTAAATCAACACCAGGTACCCTGTGTATCCACGTAGCCTTCAGTTTTGCCGACCAACCACGGGAAAACGGATGGCTGTTGGTTGCCCGTGCTATAGGGAAAACACACTTCTACGTGAGATACATATTTACCCCCAAAAAGACGGCAAATAGGATGGACAAGTGAAATGAGATTACTTGTTGACGACGGGTGGACGCAGTTTGTGTAACAGCACTCTCGAAAGAAGATGGAAGTGATGACAGTGATAGACGAAATAGTTGGAATGCAAGAGGATCTTTGGGAGGTGTCCTTATTGTGGATAACTACCCGACAGACGCATTGGGACATCGGGAGTCTTGCTGAAGTGTTTGAAGGGGGAGGAGTTTGATTTGGCAGCTGCTGAGTGGAACTGGGTGAGCGAAGCGGTAAGTGTGACCGGCCAAACTATCACGGACGCAGGGAAATCCTTCCTATCAAATGGTTTGCCGCCGCCTATTGAACACTTCCTTACATTAACTTTTATTTTTACCAGTCACACTTAAATCACGATTAACATAAAACGCATGATTATTCTACCCGGAACAGGATACGGATTCTTGTAAAGATTTGTTTTGCCTCCTCGAATATTCTTCTTCCATATTGGCTTTTGCAGAGAAACAATACTTGTGTGTGTGTGTGTGCTTCATCGTCAGGCCTTCTGTTACATGCTCCATGCTAGAGGAATCCATTTCAGGAATGCAAACAGAGCCTATCTTCACCTATCTTCGCATTTATGCGCAGAATAATTGTTACTCAAGGTCGCCGGGACCCTGTCTTTAACCATTGATTGAGATACGTGTTGGTTGTACGATTTTCTCATCTCATTTTTTTGTATAATTTATTCTTTTAATGCCCTTTTACATTCCTTCTCCCACTTCGCAGATTCACCACATTTTGTCCGCTGTCGAATAAGGGACTTCCAAAAAAATATACATCGTCTGCCCAATCCTGTGTGGCATTTGTAAAAAGCGATAAGAGCGTTCTCGTCATTTCATATCCACTTGACATTTCGGAGAAATATATGGCACACCAAGCGGGGCACAAGCGAATTCGCCAAGAATAAATGTATTCTGCGGTGCGTTACGCCGAAATCTGCAAAATGGCTAATGTTGTTTTTCAATGATCAATATGAAGTAGGTTTTTTTCCTAATTGTGTTAGTCGTTGACTCCAACAGTCATTGATTTAAATTTTTTTATCTTGCGCTATCGCGATGCCACTATAGCGCAAATTGAAATATCTAAGAATGTACAAGTGTACTTCGCATCTGCTTAACAGGCATTTTTAGGAATAACGTAACAGAAAAAGCCGAATTTACTCTCTACTGGCTGGCAAAAGGAATGAAAAACGATGTGCATTAGTTTTTGTTGGTGATCGGAATTGGCAGAACATTGGAAAGAAAGTTGATCGTCGGGTTATACTTTGATACAAATGTGTCAATGAGGTTCATTGTCACAGATGTCCTTGGCTATTGTCATGTGTTATGTGTATTTATTTTACTACTGTTTACTTCTTTAATATTTTTCATTGAATATTGAAGATAAATAAATCATGAAAAAATGCATTTTGATAAATGCATTAATGCGTCTTAAGCGGAGGATGCGTGTTTTGGAGTAATTAAGACATTGTAGAAGTGATAAAAACGACACAAAAAACGCTGCTGCATATCTGGCAAAATCTGGCAGCCGTGAACTGAAGCCGTGAACTTTGATACCGACATGATGGGATCAAGTGAGCCGCTGATCCTTCAATATCAAGAGGTGCTACGCCACTCAACTATTAATCCTTTTAACTGGATTAAATCGTTACAAATACAATTTTCAAATTAAGTCGCAGCCATTCAGAAAAAAACACTTTTGATGTTAAAGTTTGAAATGGTCAAAGTTGAGTCAGTCATTGCCTGCTTTGTACTAACCCTCTTGATTTTCAATCGGGTGTCGGATGGGTATAGCATCTCTTCTCCGCTTGACACTGAAATCGCAGCTTTAGCTCCGGCAACGTTCACATCCGGACTTCTTGCTAGACTTCCTGGCAAGACGTTTTGACCTAACCTCCGCGGCTAACCAGGAACACGTGTAGCAAATCTTCCGGTGAAAACGCAAAGCAAAACAGCGACTTGCTGGTTGGAGGAGATCCATAACGTGATTCGACAGTCCCAAAGACTGATCCTATTCTATTGCACACAGATGCCTGTTTCCTTGTGGGATGCAGTCAGAAACTGTGTAAAAAGGGTAGCGTCGCCCCTCAAACAAAGCTTGGCAGAATTCGCGTCTCGCGTCACGTTTCAAAAGACGTGGGCGTTCCTGTCGACCTTGTTTTGACTTTGTTCGATGAGACAGTGAATTTTAAATGTCCCATATTTTTGGACCTGTTTTTACCGATGTGTGAAGGTAGAGGCGTCTTGTGTGATTAAAATAAATTATTTGGCAATTGGGAAATATTGAAAATGGAATACTTCAATTAAAACACCCAAATAAGTTACATTTTTTGCCACCTAAATTGATAATTGGTAATGTGTTTGCGTTTTTCTGAAATTTGATATTTATTGTATTCAATTACACCTCGCCAAATACGGTTTTGGGATATCTTGTTATGGAATCAACTATTCGAGCTCTAAAATTAAATTTATTAATGTTTTAGGTAGTTAGCTCTAAGAGGGGTGATGATTTAGACTGATAGAATTTCGTTCAAAAGAATATATATAAAATACGGCAATCGAAAATGCCTTAATGCTTAAACCCTATGAGGTATTAAAACGGTTGTGTTTAATAGAAAAAAGTCGTAGTAGTAGCAGTAGCAGTAGTATCCGTATTAGGGTTGACGTGGATCAAAACGTTTGGCATAAAAGAAGAATATAATTAATGACAACAGCCAGTTTGCATGAAATGATCGGTCGGGTTATAGACCACTTCCGAGAAGGTCTTCGACAGTGATTTATTTTTTAAAGCAAATGGAAATTACATCAAATTTAACTTTTTTGTGCCGTATCTCAATTGAATAACCTCTCCAGTCTCTAATAGCGCCCAATGCATCATGCCTGTCAGTCGCAGTACATCTAAAGGATACCTTGATAGATATCTGTGATTTGAAATCATCGATTGTGACGGAATTTTGTCTTGGTTTTGTATAGGGACCCGAAAGGTCAATATTCGTGCTACCATTGAATGGATGTTGACCGTCGCACCCAAACGACGCACTCCGTGGACTTTCGATGGCTTTCAGCACTCCATGACCTCCTTGACGGTTCTGATCCTCGTTTGATGACCGCTCCATCGCTGGGCGGCGCAGAACGTAGCCGAAGAAGATGGCGTTGAAGGATTAGCGATGAACTGGATTCAAAATTATTCTCCTAACAGAGCAAGAAACGAAGCCTCTTTCTCTTTGTCCAATTACTGCGGTTTGGCTTACCTATGCTCTCCAGACAAGAGACTACCCTCCGACGCCATTTCACTATTTGTACGATCCAGTGCTGCTCGTATATTAAGTGACCCTCCCTTTCGCTCTAATCAGGTTTTCCTAATGTAAATCTCTTCCTCCAATGCGTAGGAAATACCTAAAAGAGGGGCGACTCATAGTAATCGGGTAATTCCTAATTTGTTCGAATTTTAGGTTCACCCGAACTGGTGAAGCCGGAACTAAAAGACAGTTGACGTTAATTGTACTATTTTGTATACCTCGTGAGCTCTATAAATCACTCATAATCATCATCATCATCATTATGTGTTTTTTAATTTGCCCACGGAAGCGAAGAGTCTGGCAACAACGCCTGCAACACGCGCCAGTGGTCAATTAGAACGTGCTATTTACAGTTCAACCGAAGGTATGAAACAGCCGCCTTATACAACATGGTTAAGCTCTTCCAGCTTGAAGATTCGGATCCAAAAAGCGTTTGGGGGGTGGGATCTCTTGTGTCGCCCTTCTCATGAAATAATGGTGACCTAAAGCGAATTTTACCTCCGATTATTGGGTGCATCCTGGGTGAGGCTCTTCCAGATGCCTACCTGTGGTCGAAAAGCAGCTTCGTGTAAACATGAAAAAACTCCTCATAAGGAGTAGATTAACTGGTTAATTCATCGTGTTGGGAGAAGGCTGCTGGAGTAGAGTGGAGTGGAGTGGAGTGTAAAGGGGGAAAGCTCTTCGACTGCGTAAGTGCACAAACATCCTTTGCAAAGGCATAGAGTGAGTTGCCTTTATCTGGGTTGGAAAGATTGTAATTACTAGCATCATTGAGGGTAACCCCAGCGTCTAGCATCATTGGGGATAACCCCAGCGTCTAGCATCATTGAGGATAACCCCAGCGTCTAGCATCATTGAGGATAACCCCAGCGTCTAGCATCATTGAGGATAACCCCAGCGTCTAGCATCATTGAGGATAACCCCAGCGTCTAGCATCATTGGGGATAACCCCAGCGTCTAGCATCATTGGGGATAACCCCAGCGTCTAGCATCATTGAGGATAACCCCAGCGTCAAGCATCATTGAGGGTAACCCCAGCGTCTAGCATCATTGAGGATAACCCCAGCGTCTAGCATCATTGAGGATAACCCCAGCGTCTAGCATCATTGAGGATAACCCCAGCGTCTAGCATCATTGAGGGTAACCTCAGCGTCTAGCATCATTGAGGATAACCCCAGCGTCTAGCATCATTGAGGATAACCCCAGCGTCTAGCATCATTGAGGATAACCCCAGCGTCTAGCATCATTGAGGATAACCCCAGCGTCTAGCATCATTGAGGATAACCTTAGCGTCTAGCATCATTGGGGATAACCCCAGCGTCTAGCATCATTGGGGATAACCCCAGCGTCTAGCATCATTGAGGATAACCCCAGCGTCTAGCATCATTGAGGATATTGTGCTCACATTTGGCACCACTCCCACATGGGCGTTGCATTCGACTGTTCGGGAAACAGATAAATAACGCCCAGTGAAATTCTGCGGGTACATTATAGCCTGCCCTCACTCTAAGATTCATGACACGATAATACAAATATTTGATAATAACTGGAAATTTCCAGGAAGGCGATTAAGTGCCCTGGAGCAAATGTCTGCCATCAAAAGGCTGTTATGTATGATATTGACCAATAGGTAGCGGTCATCTTTCTTTTCTTTCTTTGGATGGAAAGTAATCCCAAATAATGGTGTTAACCCTCTTCTGGTCCATTTAGAGTGAGGCGACATAGGGGATGCATTTGGCTGTCCCAACTCCGCTCAGCATTCGTTTATCAACCGTCCCGCCCCCCTCCACAATCGACTTAACCCTCAACCCTCCTTATCGCAACAAATGGATCAGTCGAGTAGTAGTAGTAGTAGTAGTAGTAGAAGTAGTATTTGTAGTAGTAGTAGTAGTAGTAGTAGTAGTAGTAGTAGAAGAAGTAGTAGTATTTGTAGTAGTAGTTGTTGTTGTTGTCCGCCCACGCTACAGCAAGGCGGCAGCATTCAGTCAGCCGGAATAGAGGAGACTGAGCGTTGGGGTGTCCGGTTTTTATAGCCTGACAGCATACATAATTCTGTTCGTTTTTACTTAGAAGTAATTAGTTAAGTGGGTTTGCCCAATTGTCGTTGACATCATAAATTACCAAAAAGGTCAATTTATATTCTCGAGCCATTGTTTGAGGAAGACGGATACTTAAAAAGACGACTTAAAAAATATCTCAGTCGGTATTTACCACAACATATGACCGTTCCCTGATGGGATATTTCTAATGACGCAGGAAAGATAATATTTTCGTAGATTTAAACTAGTGTTAATCAAATCAGTAAAAGCTCACACGAGCAGGATAAAATACCCATGTCGAGGAAGCAAGAGCGAAAACGCTTTGCTATTTATATAGGCGGATGCGTGATTGAAATACAATACGTGGACCAATGATAAACGAGCATGGATGTGTGTTGATTACTATTGGGCGGCCAAATAAGACCACTAGAAGTACCATTGTAGAATAAAATAGATTTGTAATATGGAATAATGTGACAAAAAGATAGAAAAGTAGGTTTTTCTTGGGAAACTGACAAAAACAATAACTAATGCGAAATAAGATAAATAATCAGCATCTATGATAAGACGTGCGATTTTATCGGATTTGGATGCAACCAACTCTTTACATTATTATTTTGGTATAGCGTTGAGAAGAGCTTCGTCGAAATCGCGCATTAATTCATCACGTGAGGTATCCTCGTGCAAAGAACTACGAAGAACACCATTTTGTGATAAGTGCCATTAGTTGTCATGGTAATGCGTAACCACAGCGATCAAGCCAAATGGAGTCTATTTTATTGGTTTGTTAATGGGGCGACGATGCGTAATTTATTTAATAAAATAGAAATAAAATCCACCTGTTTTACAAATTCGAAATTACAAATTTCCTTTGGTGCCGGAAAACTGATATCGACCGGCCTATGATGCATTTTTTACACAAAATCCACGATACCTTAAAATCTATGGAATCATTCTATGGATAGTCTCCACGAAGCGAAAGACCTGACATGCTGTTGGCGAGCTGAACTTCTAAAAGACTCACCAACAGGATTCCCAACAGCTTTATACGCTGCTCATGCAATCGCCTGCTGCTCAAATTCAAAATTAAACAGACACCATTATTCATCGCCATTTGACAGGTTCTTTCCTCCCAACCATTTCCTCCCACCTTGTTTGTCTCAATGTAAATCACTTCGGCCAATGCGCTTAACTCCCACAAGAACGGCATTATCTCATTCCCCATTTATCCGTCCCGACATTTATCTACATCAGAACCGGTGAAGACGGAATTCTCAGAGACGATTTCCATGTGAAATACCAACATTCAATTGAAAAACCCATTGGATCGATATTTCGGAATCGCAATTAATTAATCGCACCTTTTTAACCAAAGTAAAACACTCCTCGAAAACTCATTTGCGAAACGATGGCCCATCAAAAGTAATTGATCTCCCCTAGAAGCGCTATTGAATATTTGGTAGATTTGTTTCCATAGATGCGCATTGCAGCCTCTCTGGCCGTAGCCAGGATACGAGTTCTCCGCACTTCATTAATCGAATAATAATAATAATAATCAATTTGAGAAAGCCGCTTCCATGCGGTGTTTTCATCAACTTAACCTCCAAATATTTGGTAAAAACGTACTGACTTTTTGACCCTCCGTAGAGCTTTCAAAATAATTCAGTTTTTTTAGAATTTTATGCAGACACTCAATCAAAGACACCATTATTCATCGCAATTTCCTTCATCGCTTCACATTTATTAATTGACCGCACCCACTCCCTTTATTCTGGTCTGTCTCAACGTAAATCTCCTCCACCAAAGCGAAGGCTCTACACAATATAATCGCTCCAAGAACAGCCGCGCTTATTGCAATTCAACTCCCTCCGATGATTTCCTATAGGGTTTACATCTGGTAATTCTTCTTACGAAACAACTTCTATCCTGCCCGGGCGGTTTGTCTGGGATTATTGCCGTGCAGAAAACCCAGCCACGTATCATCTTCGATACCCTTGCTGATTGAAGGATGTTTTCACTCCAAATCTCGTGGTGCATGGTCCCATCAATTCTTTCCTTTAATTGGATAGCTCGCGCTGGTCCCTGGTCATTGATTTGTGGTCACCGTTATTCCGGCCACTGTTTATTTCGTCACCCCTTGATACTTACCAATTGTAAAGGAGGAGAAGGAGGAGGAGGAGGAGGAGGAGGAGGAGGAGGAGGAGGAGGAGGAGGAGGAGGAGGAGGAGGAGGAGGAGGAGGAGGAGGAGGAAGAAGAAGAAGAAGAAGAACCATAAATCTTACTTGTTTAGCCTATTTCGTCGAGGAATTGGCAAATAAATTCTGCGACGTGATTTATTGGATTTTTATACTTTTAACTCTCATGGTTGAAATTTTCCCACGATGAAGATTGGAGGCCTATCTCATCCTTTTACGTAGGAGAACAAACACAATTGTTGACTGACTAAATACTTTGCATTGTTCCTTTTTTATGCTATTGGTGTTTTGGTCCTCGTGACCTCAATAAAGCAAATGCCATTATAATTATTATAATTTTCGCCAATATAATAATAATAATTGTAGTGGCTTTATTGAGCTTTATTTCAGCACAAAACAAGACATTATAACAAGAACTAGATATGAAAATTCCAACGCGATTTTCTGCTATTTTTTTGCACCGAGATTTGAGCGACCAGATTTTGCGTCCTTAAGTGCGTAAATACTTCCCGCATCGGGAATACTGGTGTGTATTAATTGCTGTTTTATGTGTATTAAGGCACAGACACTCGGTTAAAAATAGACCATAAATCGTTCTTTGTGTCTATTTATTTGCAATAGCCGATACAACCGCACTCTGCAGATAAGGGTGTTTTTCACGAAATTTCGCTATTGATATTTGTGGTGATTGTCTATGATTGCACCTTGTTCCTGTTGCACGTCTTGGACACGTCTTTTCGCAACCGCAGATGGAACCGAATGGGACGCACAGACTGCCGCACACGGAAACAAAGATTTGTGTGCGGAATTATAGAACGTCTTCTTGACCTCATCTTTCTGTGGGCGATTTGGGAGAATTGTGGAACCAAGATATTCCAAAGCCGGGTGTACTCAATTGATTAACTGTGTAGGTAGATGATTTGTGGTTGGAAACAGGTGGGATTTGAATGTCTTGATTTAGCGACGAATCAATGTTTACCGAGACGAATGGCGTATGAAAATAAACACTAGTTTGGTGAGTGAACCAATTGTGCGATGTTCTAATATCCAGCCGAGAACAGAACAGCCGATCTGAACTTCCATCCATGTTGAGTTGAGCCGGTGGTTGTAGCCGGTGGTAGCTGAGAAGTGGATAGCTGATTCATCGATGCGTTGTGGCCGCCGAATAATCCTGGAGAATAATCCCTCCCCACATAGTCTACCTGGATCTCACTTAGAGTCCTGCTTCACCGCCATTACCTGTCCAACCGGTGTGGTTCACACAAGCGGCAAACGGACCAACGACATCTTTGGTGCGTCCAAACAACGAATGCGTTTGAACGAATTACAGAAGACCTAAATTATTAGAAACCTAAATTGGTAAAAGTTGCAGAAATTCGCTTTAATTACGCGCTTCTTGGAATTGTGGCATGTAAACGCTAAACCAGTGGGCTATTGGCCGCCTGGGAGATGTTCGCCGTGTTTTATACGTGTTTTATGGGAAATTTATGACTTCTAATGGCTAATGCTCAAAAGGGTGTGCAAATTTTAAAATTTAATTAGGTGGGTTTTCAAAAATGAATCCAATAAATACAGCTCTAAAATCGTCGTCTATAAAATTGTGTGTGTACATGACGTGATACTTACATATTATTTAACGGATTCGTAGGAAAGGCGCCGAAAAACCGCCGATATCTACACATTTGCAATCCTAAAGGATTCAGTATTGTGGTGTGCTATTTCCATTCTTTTTCAAATATTAAACGTCGAGCATTCGGTCCACTAATGGCGCTACACTCATAAAATATGCGGACGACCGGACTTTATGTCACGGCTGCAAGACGAATGGGGAGTCTCATAACGATGTACTCGAGTGGTCTTCAGAGAATAGTATTCCACTAAACGCATCCATTTAGAGATGTCGACACGTTTCAGAAATTGCTTCACTCCATCATTTCGCTTCGAGCTCAAAATCGAAATTCCTCGGCGTTGTTTTTAACAGTCGGTTATCATGGAGTGATCATGTGGATGCCGTCTTTGGTAAATTTCATCGGCTCTGTTTCCTAGTGTGTCGGTTCAGGAGACGTGGTTTAAGCTCTAACCGTATAAAAACCTTTGTCCGTGACTGTATAATTCCCTTTATTGTATATTGTTCTGCAGTAATTTTCCCCGGCCTAAAATGTTCTGCCTTTTTAACCCTCCGTAGGCTTTTTACAATGATCTCATTTTCTAGTAGCCTGCCTATGGTCTCCATTCAAGAAATCATCGTTCAACGTCACTTATATAGTTGTACACCAATCGCTGATCGTATTTTAAGTGACCCCTCCCATCCCCTCTTTTCAAGTTTATCCAAGTGTAAATCTCTTCGACCAATGCGTAGACTATACCGTTCAATACCCACAAGAACGGCGGCATATCGCAATGCGATCATTCCTTATTTGTCCCGAAATTTAGTTTCACCAGAGCAGGTGAAGCAGTAACTAAAGGATAATATTAGCATCTAATACTTGTTATACTTTCTCGTTGTATGGGGAAGGTTTTGGACCTTGTGGCCACAAAACACGCTTATTATTATTATCATGTGGATGCCGTCTTTGGTAAATGCCGTCAACTCTGCTTCCTTGTTCGTCGGTTCAGGAGACTTGGCTTAAGCTCTAGCCACATAAAAACATTTGTCCATGCCTGTATAATTCCCCTCATTGTATATTGTTCTCCAATAATTTTCCCCGGCCTTAAATGTTCTGACTTTTCAACCCTTCATAGACTTTTTAAAATAATCTCGTTTTCTAGTGGTCTGCCTATTCTCTCTATTCAAGAAATCATTGTTCAACGCCACTTCAATAACTGTTCACTAATCGCTGCTCGTATTTTAAGTGACCCCTCCCATCCCCTCTATCCCAGTTTATCTGAATGTAAATCTCTTCGACCAATGCGTAGACTATACCGTTCAATACCAACAAGAACAGTGGCATATCGCAATTCGGTCATTCCCTATTTGTCCAGATTTTTATTATCACCAGAGCAGGTGAAACAGGAACTAAAAGAAAATTTTCACATCTAATACTTGTCATATTGCCTATTTTTACTGCTGAAAGTTTTGGTCCTCGTGACCTCAATAAAACCACTTCAATTATTAATTATTATTATTATTACTAGCCAAAGGCAAATTAACCGATCGTTCTGTTTCGTTCTGTTGTACCGATGAAAAAGCGGGGTTTAAGAATATGGTTTTTTTTATCGAAAAGACGAAAAGCGCTCAGCCGTGATGTGTGCGGATCGTGTTACATCACAAGTTCCGACTCTACTCGAGCCCCCTCATCATAAAAGCGCGAGTCCCCACCGGACGCGACATAAGAAACTGAATGGAGGTGTTGTGGTTTCTCGTGAGCGTTTTCGTGACCGTTTTCGGGGATGAAGGTGAGAACATGTTTTGTCAAAAATGTATTAAATTAGACCGTGTGTATGACATGTTGCTATTCCATATTGGTTGAACCTTATCGTGGACCAGTCAGGGCGAATAAGATACATTCACGATCGTCATTCTCACCACCTCCACCTTCCACCCCCACCTCTCCATCATCATGCGTTTTATTGGTTGTAAATTTTGATACTTCATTTTCTAGTTCGCAGAAGCGATTTCGTGCAAAAGGAATAATGTTTAATGCTAGCTAATGTGCACACATTTCTAGAATTTAAAAACGTTTAGGTAAGGTGATATCCGCAATTTAGGGTTCGTATTTTAACCCGATTCAAAGTCTCCTGGCCAATTTTTATGCGCGAAACCTTTAAATCGTGCCAGAACTCAAAGCCTGTTGTTTTTCAATTATAAATTAACGTTTTGCTATTCCACGATTTGAAACCATACACGATGATCGCGTACAATTATATGGCCGACACCGATGTTCCGTTTTGCCCCGATCGATAATCATGCATGACTCATTGCTTCTCATAGTTCCCACCGGGCCGACACCGATGTTCCGTTTTGCCCCGATCGATAATCATGCATGACTCATTGCTTCTCATAGTTCCCACCGGGCTATACTTCAGTCGCATCGGACCAACCAACCTGGAGGTTCAGTGGACGCCACTTAACACTCCTTCCACCAAGCTCGACGATACGGCTTTCGTCGTTGTCGACCTCTCGCGGGGAGAGGAAGGACCGTCCATCGCCAGCTGTCGCCGAAGTTACGCCGAGAGACGCGTCTGTCTCTTCTCTCAGCTGACTCCCCTGACGAAGTATTCTGCACGCCTGAAGAGTTGTGGTGTTGACGAAAATGACTGCTCCGAATCCGGTTCGCACATTTCGACGTACACCTGGCCCAGAGGTGAGTATTTTCGGAATCGCTTCTCTTTGAAACTCATCTTCCCTTGGATTGGGAATCGTAGACTCAACCTACGAGCCACTGGACGAGCCACCACAAAGCGCCTCTCCTTAAAGCACTTCATCAACAAAGGTGGCTCTAAGAGGCACTTAGAAATCCTCTAGGTTTGTTGACAGCCTGTGATCGACAGCTCATAGAGAGCACCCAGAGACATTTTACCTGAAAATGTTATTATCTTGTTAGGATAAATATTTGACCGAAACAGCTGTCTTCGATCAATCCGTTGAATGGTTCTCGTATTTGGTTAACAAGTATAATTTCACTAACTGCATAATCAGATTCGGTTGAAGTTATTTGGTCGATGATGGCGGAGGATGCCTCCTCTTTACAATCGATAGTCCCAGTAGTGTCATTGAAGAAAACTGAGCGCCAATTTTTTCGAGGGTAATTAACAGTTGTCTAAAAACCTTTTATTGGTCGAAGTCTGGAATGTTTGGTCCTTTGGGGAGTTTTGGCACAACGCCGAATCGGAGAACATGGTACAGTGGAAATTCAGCGATTTTAATGATCCTGTTACAATTGGGAAAATGGCTTTTGTAATCGGATATGTTGTGCTCATTTCGTGCTGTATTTAGTAACTGCATCTGGTGTATTTTCGATACATTCTATAAGCGCCTCTGATTTCCTTTGGGTTGCAGTGCCAAGTCCTCCAATCGATTTGAAGGTCACATTCACCTCGGAGACGTGTTTAGATGTGGCCTGGAATGCGTCGGAAGGTCATGGTGGTGATGTTCTACATTTCGCGATCAATGTCAAGACAGGTAATGGCTCGGGTATTGTCTTTACAACCACAAATGGATCCACCACCTTCCTGGGATGCTGTTCTGATGATATCCGACCATTCCGCAACTACAGAGTCGCTGTTTCGGCCTGCGGTCGGCAGTTTTCCCATGAAGGGGAGGAATCTACTTGCGGCTTGCCAATAACCGTAGAAGTAATGAGTCCACCTGGAAGTGAGTTTCCTTTTCTGACCACCATTGATTTTGTGGTTAAACACGCTGGTCGTATTTATTGTCAACGAATGTTGACATTTTTCTGTCAGATTCATGAACTCCATCAATCGATGCAAATTATTGGTGTCAGGTTGCGACGCCTCCTCCTCCTGCAATGCCATCCGAGGAAGGAGGAGGAAGGAGGAGGAGGAGGAGGAGGAGGAGGAGGAGGAGGGAGGAGGAGGAGGAGGAGGAGGAGGAGGAGGAGGAGGAGGAGGAGGAGGAGGAGGAGGAGGAGGAGGAGGAGGAGGAGGAGGAGGAGGAGGAGGAGGAGGAGGAGGAGGAGGAGGAGGGGACCACATGACTCCTAGATTTGGTGTTGAAGAATGCTTCTTGGAGATGCGACGCCGTTTGACGGTGTCTGTGTGCATGCTAGAGAAAAGGGCATTGGCGAAAATGCCGGAGAATGAGATTAGACGTGGTGGGTTGGCGATTAGACGTGGTCGGTATTGGCGTGTCAAGATGGACATGGCTACAGCCATTAATTAATTAATTAATTCGATTAATGGTTTGCTCTTAAGGAAAATTTATTGTCAACTAAGGCGTCAATTGCTGGTTGTTTTTCAAAACAATGGAAGCGGACTCCTTTAACCATTTTCACGATCGCATTTACTAATAGTGCTTCACCTCCTTCCTATGGTCAAACACATTTGAGTGCTGGTGTGTGAGTGTGCTGATAGGTTTATGGTGTGCGATGACGCGCTTTTACCACCAGAAATATTTGCTGACCGATGTGTTTTCCTGTTTCATTTTCAGAACCGGACATTCCTAACAGCATGAAAATTTCAATTCAAGCAAACGACAAGTACTTCATGACCTGGGATGCGCCGATGAATTTTAATGGCTACTTTTCACACTACTCGGTTATCATTGGAACCCTTCAATCAATTCTCTCGACGACTGACGTCAATGAAAATGCCCCCGAAGGCAGGGCAATCGATCTTCCTCTTACAAGCGAACAGAAGACACTGTTGGCCACGGTATGTGCTCATACCCTGGCAAACGCAGAAGGAATTGGGGGTGGGAAGAAGTGTCCTACGTGGATGGTAATCAGCCTCAACGCTGGTAGTAGGTTTCATTCGTACTTAATTGTACTCAGTAGTAATCATTTTACATTTAATATCCATTTTCATTTAAGCGTCACTTCCTGTCATCACTGCTCTTGCCCTGGGTTCCCACACGGTCAACATAACGTGGATCATCGCGCCCAATGAAATTCCTAAAATTGATTACATCCTTCTGGATGGAAGGAATCCCAATGGACAAATCCAACTACCCTCCACCACAACGGCCTATCAAATGACGAAGCTGGAGTCCTATCGATTCCATCCGATACGAATCGGGTTAAAGTATTTTGGAATGCAACGTCTTAAATACATTAAAGTACTTTCACCAAGAACTCATCCCATCGGTAAATCGATTTATGTATTTGTATCACATATCAGGTTTGCTTTATTGAAAAACATTGACTATTGTCAATCAAAAGAACTTATCCTTATAAATCCAAATTAAATCCTTGTGAATCGATCTTACTGACTTCTTAGTTCAATTCGACAACTTCCCAGTGTCAAACAGTTTGATTAACATCCCATTTATATAATTTCAGTAGATTCATTTTAATTATATTTTGTTTATTTTTATCTACAGCGCCAGACCCACCAGAATCCTACAAAGCAGATTGGTCAGAAGGCAATCGGGTTAACCTCTCATGGGTTTTGCCTGCAGTCATTAAGGGGGATTTCTACGGATTCACTATTGGGAGACATGAAACCAACAAAACCTTTTTCATCTCAGAACCACTGGAATCCGAACGAATCTATACATTCCCGTTGAGAGCGAACCTTCAGAACTTTTGGCCAAATACTGAACCTATTCAGGGTCATTATGCTAACCCCATACACATCAAACGGATTGAAAAAGGTACACAGTTATTCGTCTTTCTGTGGTGAAAGAATAATCGACACCTCGACAATTCTGGTCGTGTAAATACCGCGGTATTTGTTGGTTGTCTGAGCCGCCGAGCAGTTTTCTAAGTGGTCGTAAAGAAGCGCGGGTTTTAGGTGAATTAAGTGGCCGGGTGTTGATCGAGAATTCCCCTTCGCTCTAGGTGATCCGCCCCTCGTGTTTGTGCAGCCCCTGAACACAACTTCGATGCGTGTCTGGTGGTCGTATGGCAGCGGTGGTTCTGGTCACCTCTCCTTGAGCCGCAGTCCACGTCTGATCCAGTTAAAAACGGGCGCCGGAAAGGTCTTGAATCGCGCGGTACCGTTCGGAGAGAAGCCTCCCCTGGTTTTGGGTGGAATCGATCCGGACACTAAATATTCAGTATGCCTGATAAGCAGTAGCATCCGGCACCAAACCTGCATCGACTACACCTCCTGGCCATCCAGTAAGTTCGGCTTTTCAAAACTTGTTTAAATGACATTTTTTGTTGTTTTTGTAATATATGGCTAAGCCCGGAAAAGCCCGAGAAGCGTCGCTTCCCGCCAACGCCACTTTATACGATTACTTCGGATGAAGAATCTTAGGGGTAGCACAGGTACTATAAATGTAGTTTAACTGCGGTGATCGCACGAGAATCTATGTTTCCACGTTGCACGGTCCTTCAAGATGTCACCAATAAAAGCGAAACGCTGTTAATTGGAGCTTTTGGCGAATCTATATGTTCACGAATCTGTAAGGCCTTTTTGCACCTTTGTTTAGAGCCCGTTCTGCCACGCACTTTTTACATCACGGCCGAAGGTCCCTTCAAGGCAACCATCTTCCTGCAACAGCTGATCAGGCAAAATGGGGTGCTGGGGAATTTCACCGCAACGATGCGACAAGTAAGGCGAGGCTCCGAGAGCTTCACCTCATCCACTGCCAGCTGTTCCAGCGTCCGAGAACTCAGCTGCAATCTGACGAATTTGCGACGAAATACTACTTACAACGCCTCAGTAGCCGTGTGTACAAGAAGCAGCAAACATGGTCATGGCGGTGGCTGCGAACTTCTCTTCTCCCAGCAACTCTTCAACACTCCAACAGGAGGTAGACGTTCGTCGATTTTCATTTGCCGGAAGGTTGGTGGTACGTGATAGACAGAGATGGAGACGCTTGACCTCAGATGCCTGCATGGCACGCGGATTGCAGCGAACAACGAACGCCAATGGGGGGTCAGATAGACTGACTACCCGCCGCGTTACCGATCATCCGTTTGAACAGTTGTTACGTTTGCGTTTACGTTCTCCGAACATTCTGGGTGTACAGTTTAAAAAAACTCAATTGCTGTATTCATAATCGATTGAAACATTAACTTTCAACTGGATTGAAATTAACTTATTCGGTGGCCATTATTATCGTTATAATTAACCAAACCGAAGATTAACGCGGCACGTGTTGTTTTATTAAGACCTGCGGATGCCACTAAATATTACGCTCAATGGGATATCAGACTCGTCCGTCTCAATCGACTGGCAAACGCCGGAGATGGAGGCCGATCTGCAAAGAAGCAGCATGGTTCAAATCCTAGAAGTTACTAACAAGGCAACCGGGGCATCTCAAATCCATCCAACCACTCAAAAACCACCATTTCTACTGAAAGGACTCCATGGAGACACCATTTATGCACTACGCATGCGTTATCAGTTTACTCGTGAAGCTGATGAGGTTTTCTTTGGAAACTGGAGCTCTGCTTTCGAACACCTGACGCCACCTGGAAGTAAGGCTAGCAGACGCCTCAACCGCGCCAACCTGGTTGACAATGAGCGAGCGCTTTGTTTAAATTCTTCCTTTGCAGTTCCCGACGCCCCGGTCGATGTGTCAGCTGATCAGCAGGAGGTGGGGCGCATTTCTGTCCACTGGAAGGACACGGGGATTCGTCGTGGTCGCTGGTACGAGGTGACTGTGGACTCCGTGCAGCGGGGCAGCCGTTCGGAGGTGGTGAAATGTGCGAACTCGACATCCTGCTTCGTCTCAGTGCCCGAGCCGTGGAGTACGGTGTCAATTGCAGTGGTCGCTTGTCAGCAGAGAAATGCGACCGACCGACCGGGAGAAAGTGTCTGTGGGCCAATGTCAGCAATCGTGAAACTCAGAACATGGCCTGCCGGTGAGTCTGGATTTAGTCCCGAAGATTATCACATCATAACGTTTCACATTTTGGGTTTTGGGGCCATCATACCATCATGTCATTGCTTTATTATTCGTTTATGCTGAACTTTTTTATCATCGTGAACTCAATAAAGCGCTTACCATGGTTAAATTATTATTATGTATTAGACTGACCAATGCTCAAGGATATTCAAACGTGGATTCTACCCGTTAAATAGGTCATCCGTAATCGTAATTTACAATGTTGTGCAAAATGTATAATTTTGCAACAATTAATGCAATTAGTGATATATATATATATGAATTGTCGAAGTTTATTCCCAAATGAAAACGCTGATTTTTAGTATGACGGATTTTATTTTATTGGTTAACCGTTTTGTCCTACTAGGTAGGGTTGGCCAATTCTTCAACGTAGACTTTCATTGGTTCATAGGGAGCCTATTGTGTAGCAGCAGACAAAACTGTCGAATAATTCGTCATTGGTGAATAATGGCACCTTGGAATCCAATAGAAAACGAAAATTCATCCGATAGTAAAATATTCAGATCATCAGAGGTCAGGTAAAATAAATGGTGAATGATGGGGCAGTGCTAGAAGCTTGCACAATGACCTTGATACGGGTTCTGCTGACGCCAAGTCGTCTTAGGCGGCGAACTAAGAAAGTGAGACGACGTAATTTCCACAGGACGCCATGCACATCATGGCTCCAGGAGAATTCGGATGCTGAGATGTAGGCGCAATCGACGGTGTCTAAACATCTGTTCGCAGGGAAAACGTGGCGTAAACCCAATCTTATCCAACAACAGGGGATTATGCGCTACCTGGGAAACGGGTACATTTTTTGGTTGAAATGTAATTATTTTAAATTAGCCCCCGAACAGCCGCGCGCAATTCAGATCAGCCAATCAGAACCCAACTTCCTCTCTGTCGCCTGGCTCCCTCCACCCCGAATTAACGGTGACCTTGAGCGTTACCATGTCTACGTGGATGGTGAATCAAAATGTACGACAAACGCATCGGTCACAAGTTGTCGTCTTGCTGGCCTTCAGCAATCGACCAATTACAGCGTCTCCATTGTGGCGTGTAATCGAGCTCTGAAAACCCAAGATGAGACCTCGTATTGCAGCGAACCTGTGCGAATGGACAATGTTCAGATGTGGTTTCAAGGTCCGTTGATCATTCGGGTCGTTTAAAAAATCAAACAATTGTTTGTGAAAATGCATCCATTCCTCCTGCTATTTCTTAAAAAACACTACCAGCATTATAATCCACTTTCCCTCAGGTATAATTATAGCATTACATTATTTTGGTTTAAAACGATCATCATTCCTGTCCTATTATTTTTGCTCCGACATGCGCTCATTTATGAAAAGTTAATAATGTCTCAAATGACAAATTTAATTGTTTGAGATTGGATTTTCTTTTCCAAAAACAATTTTCATGCAAACGTATTTATCCCTATAATTAAATTATTCGTCAAATTTAAGTGCATTCTTCGGGAAATATTACGGAGCCTGTGAAGCATGGTACCTCGGATAAGTTGGGTAAGTTTCCGTTGCTAACTTTTATTGCCCATGAGATTTCCTTGTCCCGCTGTAATTGAAGACCGGTTAATTGATAAAAAATAAAATAAAAAGATAAAATGTAGAAACATTAATCGAAAACACACAAGAACAATTGTATGTCTGTTTAATAGCTGTTGAGCTGTTCTATTGTTTAAATGATAAGAGTTCATTCAATGAGATAATTCACATCGTAAAAGGTTCCCACCGGACAGAAAAGCATCAATAGACAGGACAGCTTTGTAGGAGCTGTATTACACTGAAAAATCGAAAAGGCTATGTTATTTAGATTGGAAAAAACGAGAATAATTAGACTAATGAGAAGTGAGATGGCAAGACAAATTCGATGGTCAGATTAATTGCGCGGGGCTTTTAGATTTGATGTCACTCAGGGAAACGGATAATAAATCAAATAAATGAGGGTTATCCCGATAACGCTAGATAATTTAGAAAAAATGGTTTTCCTGGGAAAATAGAATTTCTCAAACCTGGTCGACTGGTATTTTCAAGCTAATCTTTAGATGCTGCAGTATTGGTTTATTTAGACACGCAAAAATTGGATGTGATTGACGGAGCGTCTTTTGAGAATTCGAGATTAAAGGGTAAGTTGCGCATTCATTGTTGCTAAAATGGAACAAAAATTGCCAAACATTTAAACTAATGTGACGCTGTTCCAATTGTGGGATTCTGACCTAAGAAATATTAGACCTTCGCTGGGGGTTTTGTAACGGTAATCGTAGAAGATGGATACACATCCCAGGCAGCCATAATGAGGAGACGCATTGGAATGAAAGGAATAGATATAATGATGCAAACATATATAAATGGATGGAGAGGTAATATAGACTTAGGGTAAAAATGGGATGGGTCTTCATAACGGGAAAACTACGATGCTGGTTTGGAAAGGGAGGAAGTTGCTCTAGTCTCGGCGACTGTGGATGAAGGCGGCTGTGTCCTTGTGAAATCCAGTGTGAGGCATCCTGTATTGGAGGGAGAGTGTTTGGTATCACTCTAGATGAACCAGATTGCAGTCTTCGCCGTCATAGAAAACGGCCACCCCGTCTGAAGGTGGATGACACGAGGTCGCGTCCTATTGGCGCGCCGTAGACATTGTGCGTCCTTCATATCCCGCGCTATGTTCTGGTAAAACACCGGGGCGTTACATACCCCCCTCTCATCAATTCGGTCTAACATGAAGTCATCCTAGCACTAGACCGCATGTTTGGAAATTGGTACTTCCGTCGGCTTCGTAAACATTTTTATGTAAAAAAACTCTCTGGATGAGCAGGAATTTCAGAAGGGTGCATATGTAATAAATGACCCAGACAATTATGGCTGAATCCTTTTATAAGAAGAGAGGGTTGACCGTTTTGAATACCCGAACTGATTTGTTATTACTTGATTTTCTATTGGTAGAAATGAACCAATCGGATGCCAGATCGAAAGAATGCCACGGTTTGAAGGTCGGCCTTGGAATTACAAGCGCGATTGGTGGATTCTTTTGTCTAAGCACCGGAGCCTTGATCGCCAAAATGTTATTGTGACTTTCCCAATTAATCAGTAAAACGAAGTCATCCCATAGTGCGCGTGCAATTGTTAAAGTGTGAAAACGGATGGTGTGACTTGATACAGGAAATTGCCATAGAAGATTCAGAATAGTTAACACGAATGAACGAAACGGCGAGATATGCAGCCAAGCGCCATAGCACTGACTAGAATAGAGGGCGTGGCAAGGGTCACCTAAAGAGATGATGGACGACTAATGGAAGAACAAGAGATAAATTATAGTGTCTTGGATTGAACGCATAGATAAAACACAAGAAAACCAGATCATTTAAGGCCAGGCAAAACAACGGGATCTTTATGATGAGGGGCGCGATATAGATATGGACCTAAGCATTGCTATTATTTGAGCTCACAACAATTCGTCTGGAGCAGCGAACTAAGAAACAAATATAGCGGCATCCACAAGTCCACTCCTAGTTAACCGACAGTTGAAAACAACGCCCTGTGTTATAAAGGTAGAACAAGAGAAGATCAAAAAGTACAATGTATTTCCTTTATTCTAGATACAGGACTATAGATGTAGCATTCGTAGAAGTGAGGCTTTCGTTGGAAACAAATACGGAGAAAGACGCAAATTGTCTATACAGGCTGCTCCAGGATTGCCTTAAACGAGCGCACCTTTCGAAGGATGGACATATCGACGTATTTATCGCCAATGCTCACCACCATGCCACCAATGAGTTCGGGTTCCACCTAAAGTAAAAGAAATGCTATTGTTTTAGTATAAGTAGAAATTACATTCCAACATAGGGGGTGTGGGGGTCGCCTACTTTAAGGGTGAGGTTTAGTTTTTGGCCAGACTCTAGGAATGCCTCCAGAGCTCCACTGAGCTCCTTCTCAGTGGCGCGATCGAGTGGTTTCGCAGTTGTCACGACACAGGAGACCTCTCCTCTGTGGGCGGTCATGATGTGGCCAAATGTGTCAATAACCTTCGGTAGCATCTTCAGTCGACCGTTTTCAGCCAATATCACTGATAAATAAAAGAGAGAAAATTTGCGAAGATAAAACGAAGCAGACGGAAAAACAATGGAACAGGTTAATTATCTAGGCGGAGAGTGAATCTGGTACAAAGCTACGTCACATGAACGTTGTGAGGGCATTAAGTCGTGTGACTTTGAGAGGGACAAAACTCACGGAGCATGTTTGTTGCCTGAGAAGAAAAGTTGAGTTTCTTGAGAGCAGCAGTGAAAGCCTCAACTTTAAGGTGACGCTTAATTGTCGGGTCGTGGCAGAAGTTTCGGAACTTGACATCCACAGAAAGGGTATCTTTTAGCTTCAGGATATCTTTTTCAACTGTCTCAAGATTTTTGGACTTCATGGCCGCCGAGTAGAGGGCTGTTGCGTATCGACCATCGACACCAAAAAACTGGGCTGGGGGCTGAACGGGATTGGGATGGAGTGAATGTATAAACATATTAATGACTGTAAAAAAACGTACCCTAATTATAGCACGTGCGATTGTTGATGTTGAAAGACATCGTGCCTATAGTGGAAAACAACGAAACATTTATGAATTAACGTATTTATGAGAATTAATGCATCTAATATATAATAAATAAAATTGTCTGAACGACGATGTCATACAATATTTATCGAAGTGACGAATAATACAGCACATGTATTATCTACGGTTGAGAAGATTTGCTCATATATATATTCTCATGCGGTAAGCGTCTATAATAACATTAATTGTAGACGACGTTGTTAATTTTATTTTATATCACATCCAAATAACTATTTCCTCCCTGAATTTCTTTTATGCGCGTATTATGACTGTTTCGACTGTAACGAACGACATGACAGGATAAGAGGCGGCCATCTTGCCTTTCTATCTTTCTATGGAACGAAGTTCGATCTGATGGTGTTTACAACCCTCTGGTTCACTCAAAGTGAGGCAACTCACTTTCTCCCGTGATACAGGATGCCTTTCGCTCTCCCAACCCTCCGCAACTGGCAACCGCAGCCGCTCAACCTCCACACATCCTACACTGTAGGACATACAGCGACATCCTCCCTTCTCCCGCACTATGGACCAGTTGGGTAGTTACCCGTTATAAGGACCCGTCCCATTTTCGCCCAAAGCTCCTATTGTGTTCCAACTTCTTCGTCTATCGCTTTCCTTATTATATCTTCTTTCGTAAGTGCACTTACACGATGCGTGTACCTTCTACCAATCTTCCTTACTAAGTAAAGGTCACTCGCCCATTAAATTCGCCTTATCCATGGAGTTGACTGACGTTTGGGAAAACCCTCTGGCGGAATACAGGTTGCTATTAACGAATCCCATTTTCCTAGATCTCATTCCCACTGGGACAATACACGACTAATAAAAGTGTGCGACGTCTTTACACAACGATTTATAAATAGTGTAGTGACTACATTAGTACACTAAAATAAACATCATCATGCAATTTTGCTTCATTTAGACGGACAAGCAAAAACTTAAACTACGATTAAATCGACCAGTGAATTGCATTTGTGGGGTACGTCTACGGGATTTTATATAATAATACGAATGTACTGACTGTATAAAAAACTCACGAAATTCAACGTAGCCATTATTTCTGCTACAGATTGAAACTATGTCCCAAATATTGTGTTATGATTGGCTGAACATTTCAACGGATTAATGATAATTCGGGATGGTACCGATTGAGACCAAATGCTTCACCATAAATATGCTAGAAAAATTAACAAAGATTTGTTTCGAGAATATTTGAAGGGTTTATATGGTGAATTTTCCACCGGCGAACAAACAGACATAAATCTGATTTAAAGTCACTGCAGTGCGCAAAAAACGATGTTGTGATATATATTTGCTGAACTCATAATCTGTCATAACCACATCGTCCATTTGGATTAAGTATTTTTTAAATAATCCAAGATATTTATATTTCGGTACACCATGCAGTTCGGTCGACAATTTATTTTAGTATCTGTCGCCAATTTTATGACTATCAGTATCCGTGAGATGTTATACCACGTTTTCGATCCAAATCATGGATTAAGTGGTCCGCTTACGCCGATATACCTTCGAAGAACTCGCTGTATTAAGCGAAGGCGGACACTTCGGGTTCCGCTTCTTCTGTCAAACTTGAAAAGCCTCCGTGATGCCCATGAGCCCTTCACTCAACTTTTGTATTTGGTCTGTTTCACCCGGAAAATTTCTTTTTTTGGGTTCACCAGTATCTACCCTTTTATTTTTCATTGGCCGTTGTACCGTATTCTACTCCAAACCAAACTTATCCTAATCCTTTTTTACCGAGACGGCGCCATAGCAAAGACCCTCTTAACAACCGAATTTGTAACCCGTCGCTTTGGTTAGAAGCTTTGTATGCAGCATCTAACAACACATCATCGGGAATTGATTCTTCTTTATCAGTCCCTACGAACGGCCAATGGCTTCCCATATCCTTTTTCAATTCGCCGAATTCGTCATTCTTCACGTCCACGCATATTCCTTTGTAAGCGTCTCTTTTAATAATAATTGTAAGCGCTTTATTGAGGTCACGAGGACAACAATATTTAGCATAAAACAATACAGTATGACAATACTAGGTATGAAAACTGTCATTCAGGTCCTGCTTCACCTGCTCTGGAAAAATATAGATTGACCGAGTTGTGATATAACGCCAATCTTGCATGTATTGAACGGTATTGCCTAAACATTGATCGAAAAGGTTCACAATTAGCTACAAATGAATCGAGAAGATGGGAGGAGTTATCTAATATACGAGCACCGAATACTGTAAAACGAGTAAAGCGGCGTTGAACGATAATCTCTAGGATGTAGAGCATAGACAATATGCAATAAGGGAAATTATACAGGCGTGGACAAAGGTTTTTATGCGGTTTGAGTTCCCCCCCAACTCTCATGAACTGGCGAACTAAGAAAGATAGGCGACTTGAACATAACATCTGCTGCCATGGAAAACAAAATGGTGGTGCATTTTGAAGCGTTCGGCAGAAGACCATTTTCTGAAGATCGCTTGAGTACCTTAGTTATGGCCTCCCCGAGCTTTTGAGAATCCGCATTCGTCTTGTAGGAATGACATTAAGTCAGGTCGTTCGCAAATTTTATGAGTGTACAGCCATTAGGGGACGGGAGGTTGGACATTTAATTGCTGAAAATGAGGTTAAGTGCCTTTTAGCACACGCCAGTTATTGGGCAAGTAAGAGAAATATTCGTTTCCTACTCTTTCGTTTCGAATAAGTAGGTAGCGGAATCTCACTGTTGCGCCGGTCTACAAATGGCCTTAACACCGGGACACCGAACATTATGGGTGGGCACTCCTCCTGGCAGGGTGGATGACCTCTTGTGCGGAAATTATTAGCTGAAGTATGACGTTTTTTGCCGTCTCTCCAATTACACATTCCCCATTCGAAAACATCTTTTTTACAAACATCATTTGCTCCTGCATCTTAATAACACGGGATCTTGGGGTCAGCTCAAGGCTTTCGGTGATACCTCTTATATTCCCTAATTGTGTTCGTCATGATAATAATTATTATTACTATGGTGCAACGAGTGACCGAAATCGCTGCATGCAGCTGTTCTTGTGGGGAATTAAATGGAACAGTCTACGCCTAGGTGGAAGTGTTCTGCATTGAGACTGCCTAGAGTTTAGTCGGTTTGGGGGGTGCCCGTGTGGGTGATGTGGGTTGATTTGGGGTGTGAAGACGCCTTCACTCTTCATTTAATAATGATTATTATTATTTTAGTGGCTTTATTGAGGCCACGAGGACCAAGGCGTTCAGCATAAAACAAGGCAGGATAACAATACATGATACGAAAATTGTCGTTTAGTTCCTCCTTCACTTGCCCTGATGAAACTTCAAATTGGGACAAATTAGGAATGAACGAATTGGTGCGATATGCCGCCGTTCTTGTATGCATTGTTCGCTTCACCTTCATTTGTGTGTGCACATGTTGAATACACCCGAACTTTGCCGTCTGTTGTAGAGTGGTTCGACCCATTCGGTGATGGATGTCTTGTTGGATGAGTTATTTGAAGCATTGGCGGTTTCTTTTTATGATACGGTGGATGTTTCGTTTAAAGAGTCATGTTAAATAAAATGTAATGTTAAATAATCTTCTCTCTAGATATTTTTAGTGTGGGAAAAGCCTAAGGTAATTCGAAGTCTTCGTGGCCCAAAAATCAGAATGGCACCATGGCCAAAGACGAAGGTCGGGAATGAATAATATTGTTTATTATTCAAACAATAGTTAGGGCCCGACCTGGGCCGAAAACGTCGACAAGGCGCGATGCTTAGCGCCCGCTGCAGGCGAGTCCTGTCTGGACACACGTGGGGCGTGTCGTGGTAAAAAAGTGGGGGCCGGCCAAGTGTCGTCGATGTTGTCTTAATTTATCCACGTTAAGGTCACAACATGCGGTGTGGTGTGCGTTAGCCAATGGGGTGCCAGCATAATGGATGTCATGCGTGGAACATAAATCAACACATCATTCAAGGTCACTACAAGACAACCTTCAATGTTGCCGCTGTGTCCGCGTTGAAAACCACACGCATGTTTTCCAGAGTCCTGATTCCGCAAGTTTCGACAATATCGGCGGTATATATAACTGGAATTTAAAAGAAACGAGTGTTGATGCAATGATACACGAGTCACTATTCACTGCTGAAAGTTTTGGTCCTCGTGACCTCAATAAAGCCACTACAATTACATTATTACTACTATTATTCACCTTACAATAAAGCAAAATTGGCTAGATTTATCTCGCTATGCGCGTCTTTTTAAATTGTTTTCCTATTTTTTCGAATAATTAATTTGACCCAATGCCAAAATGTTTTATTGAATTTGTGTGAAATGCACAAGAAAACATTTCGGCTTGTCAATCCAACAGAAAGGTCGGTAAGAAGTCCGCTTTTATACACTACTTCCTGAATACAACAAAATGTGCGCTTAGAGGTTCCACAAGGTTTAGAAATGTAACTTTATCTTGCGCAAATATTTAATATACTAAAAATACAACTTATAACCTCGAACTCATTTCAACAAAATCATCGCGATTCACGACAATTCCGGAAATATTAACACGCTGGGGTCTGTTGTTCGGTTTCATTTGTGAAATACCGAATGCTCCCGTTTCCGTCGAAATAATTACCTGTTGCCGATTTGCGAATGAGGCCAAAAATAACGATAAAGATGAGGTAGCGATAACCTACAAAAAATGAAGTCAATAGAGTCGTCCACGCCCAATTGTATGGTGGCCGGCCGATCTCGTTGCCTCAACACCTCTCTCGCTATCAAATTTATTACTTCGACCATTTCCACACCCTTCGGTTACGTGTTGCTCAGCTGGGATTCGTTCCCATAGCATTGCAATATTCATCAATTCCCAGGCATCGCTTACTTCTGATCAAGTAAGATGGGATGGGGCTACATTTTAATGGCCGTCATTAAAACTTTATTTATTTCGATTGTTTCATTTTCCTTCTTGCAAACTGATCTCGTTTATTGGTGTTAAGTAATTCTGCATATTCCATACATAATCGACCCTGTGGCACACCAAGACCCCATAAAGGAGAGCTAAATGTGTGGCTAAATAAGACGAACATGTTATCGATGGAAATGGAAGAACGGTTGATTAATGTACTCAAGAGAATTAGCAGCATTTTGCCTTTTGGAATGGCGCCGATGTTAATGCTGATCTCTTTTATACAGAAATGGACTCCGATGTTTTACTAGGGCATCGCGCGGGATTTCAAGGACACACGAGATCAACGATGCGCCAATAGGACGTTAACTTGTCTCAACCATCCCATTTTTACCCAAAATCTCTTCAAAACATCACCATTCATGCAACGCGTTATCAAATATCCACACATCTTATTGTACCCACATTCCCTCCATTCAATATCCGTTCTACGATTACCGTTACAAAACCGCAGCGAAGGTCTAACAATTCTTATGTCAGAATGTCTCTAAGAGCCCCAAACCTACATCCACTTAACGACAGACCCCACAAAGGGGGCATTCCGTGCTAGGGCTGTTTAAGACCCAGTATGGATAGATGGCGTCAGCCACTAACCAAAATGCGATACGCTCTGCTGAACATGGAAAACAGGAAATCATCGTGTTGTTACACAACGGGCAAACGGGAGGTGGCAGTGAATGCAATCCACCAGACCCCCTAACTTTGTTAAAATGATATTAAGCAACCCGTTTTTTGTGAAGGTGCTCTTCGTGTCGCGCGCCCCAAAGACTTCTTGGAATACGGCGATTCAAGAGATTGAACTCGCTCGATTAAACCACGACACTCCCACTTCATCCACGGCTACTTTTTCCCATCTTAGTCTCGATTGAATCAACCAGGCGTTGGCAACCAATGTCTTTATTAAAGCTGACAGTAAACACAATTATTTCGTTCTGTGAGGTTTACCTTAGCAACGACAAAGCAATGTTATTTGGAGTTCATAGAATAACCAGTCAAATGGTAGATATTGGACAGCAAATTAACATTTCAAGAATGGTGTCGGCAACTTCAGAAAGCTTGATCGATTTACATGAAGATGGTTGCGAGGATAGTGAAAAAAAGGGAAATTTTTTAAACAAATCACCCCAGTGATAACAGAACAAGGGTAGCAAAATGGATTACAGACAAACTTGGCTACAGACGATATCTGCTGAAATTAAAAAAAGCAAAAATCTAGAAGGCCGAAGTCGCCCTATCGGACTCACCCCTTTATTCAAATCGCGCTTCGCTCCAGTAGCTGCAGAGATGGCCGTTGTTGCCAGTATAGTTATCATCCGCAATTCTAATCAAACGACGCCTCTCCTTATGCGTCTGGAGTGGCCCGAATACCACCACCATCACCGCATGGGTCATTCAATCCACTTATTCAATCCACCAACCATTCCGATGCCTGCCGTCATTCCAAAATAAGGCCCAAGTTATCTGCCAAGGGGTTCAACCGGTTCCCATGACTTCCTAAAGGAGGATGGGGAGGATGCCTACTCCGCTGGTCGCCATCGTCGTTTTATCGTTCACTTCACTACCTTCCCGTGACGACTCCACGGAACCAGCAACTCCTATGAGAGTAATTCATATCCAGATGCACTCATTGGCAGACGAAAGCAACTGAATAAGACTAACCACAAATCGGATCTGGTCTCGGAGGCATACGTATAGGAAAGGTGATAATATTGCCGAAATCTTCCGTCTCGTGTGTCCAATCACCATTCTGGGAGATTCGTGACAGGGCTAGTCAGCTGCTCAACATGCTGCCTATCAACATCAAGGCGATCAAAGCCAGGCAGCCAAAAAAAGACGGGATTTGTAGGATCCCGCGTTCCTTCATCCAATACAACAAAGCACACCGCCTTTGGGCCAAATTCTATTTCAATTTCCAATTTGTAGGGTCATACAAATCGTGCATAAACCTTTCTGGATCGCCTTTTTCCAGAACACCAATCGTTACTAGGCAAAACGTAACCGGTCACACAAACGCCAGTAGCCGATATTTCAAGAAAAACGGACAGGAACGCATTCAAACAACGAGGTGAACAGGTGACAGCATAACACGGGTTATTGCTAATTATTATCATTGGTTGTCTTGGCATCCTGGAAAATGGGAAAGAGGAGTTTGGAGAAGATGAGGCTGTGGGCGATTTGAAAGATGCCGCAGGGGGGACCGAATAGGTGGTGCGTGTCGAACACCGCTCGACGCTTCTGGACGCTTCGAAGGTTGTCCCGAACGACCTTGAAAAAAAGAAAAGAGAAAGGCGTGGTTGGGGCGGTCTTCGACTGTACGGACTGTAAATAAATTCACGTAACTTACCTCTAGGGCCAAGAAAGGCACACGAACCGCGTCGATAACCGGCACCGTGATAACAAGATTCGCTGGGCAGAAATAAAAAAAATCGATTTTTTTTTCGCCATTCAGACACCCAAATATAAACGAAAACTCACTTCTTACTGAAGAACTATCAAGTAGCCATGATATTGTACTGCCCAACGGGAAGGATAGTATGCAGCAAATTATCCTCGTAATGGATGTCCTGACACCGACAAGGGCCAAATAAATCTACAGAAGACAACAAGTTCTAAAAGCGGAAGGGTAATCTGAATGGCTGGGCGGTTCGACGACATGATTGGAAGATGAGTAGAACCGTCCCGAGGTGACCGTAACGTCGTCGTTCTTCAGTAGGCGCGAGCGAACGACTTACGAGAGAAAATGTGGCATAAAATGCGAGTGTCGTCGGGAGCAGACAGAGTCCAGTGGCAACACCAAGAAAGGTCGCCACAAAAACCCGGTCCAAGTGGCGGGAGAAGCTGGTAGCGGACGACGACGACGAGGTGTTGTTGTCGTCATCGTCGTCGTCTTCGCCATCGGGGGTGGCAGAGTCTTGAGGCACCAGAACGGCGCCGCCAACCACTGGGGGTATCTCGTCGTTCTCGGGGATGGTGTCAACCCGGCCGCGGAGGGGGTTCCACTTGGAGCCCGAACGACAAAGTCGCCAACTTGCGGACACGGCCAGCAACTGAACTCGCAGGAGTCTATCGTGGGTAGAATGGATGGAAGAGATTGGTTGGTATCGCGTAAGAAGCATTTTAGCCTTGTGGCCCGACTGCATACAAGAGATTAGCCAATAGAAAATGTATTAGAACTGTTAGACCTTACTGACCTGTTGGTATCGCGTAAGAAGCATTTTAGCCTTGTGGCCCGACTGCATACAAGAGATTAGCCAATGGCAAATTTGTTAGCAATGTTAGACCTTACTGACCTGTTGGTATCGCGTAAGAAGCATTTTAGCCTTGTGGCCCGACTGCATACAAGAGATTAGCCAATGGCAAATTTGTTAGCAATGTTAGACCTTACTGACCTGTTGGTATCGCGTAAGAAGCATTTTAGCCTTGTGGCCCGACTGCATACAAGAGATTAACCAATAGAAAATGTGTTAGCAATGTTAGACCTTACTGACCTGACCGTGTAGACGTAGAAAGCGGCCAAATGAAGCGTTGTGAGGACGAGAAGATCCAAAAAGACACACAACACCAGGGCAATGGCGAGCCGTAACGACGGTGAGAAGACGGCAACCATTGTGTAGACCAAATTCCCGTGACCGCGGAGTCGGTTTTCCAATGCAGCGATGCCAACCAACAGAGCCACTGATTGGATCAGAAGGCTGGAAGTGAGACGCGTTGTGTGCATGGAGGTGGCCCATAGGCGAAGCCAATCGGAGGCAGCAAAGACCGTCTGCACAAGGAAGTGGACGTAGGCCTGCCAGGCCTCCACGTGGGAGAGGAAGAAACGGCTCATGAGGCGAGACAGGTTCCGGTTGATCTTCCACCCCGCCGGCTCCGAAGAACCCAGCCACACCAGCAGCCGAGCCAACTCCGAAGCAAAGTACTAACAGGATTGACGGAAATTGAAGAACCAAACGCGTTAATAGGCACTGTAGGGCTTAAAAGGGAAGGAATTGAAGGAGGAGGAGGAGGAGGAGGAGGAGGAGGAGGAGGAAACCCACATTTGTGCCGGAGGTAATTACTTCAAAGAGACAGCCCTCTCCGAGGGCCGAGATGGCCACCGACCCGAAGGCGCCCAGAATGTCCATCGGGGTCTGTTGATCGGGTCCCGCGGTACCACTGCAGGTCCGTCGGTCTCCACGTCGCAACGCCGGAGTCATGAGAATTCCACAACGCGCCGTTCCACCGCCCACAACCGCCATGATGTTTGAGGCATTTTTGGTGCGGAGCCAAGCGGAGAGGTGGGTGAGTTCGCCGAGGGACTCGTGGTACATCCTGCAGAGTTTCTTGTCGTTGGCGTCTTTCCCAACAACCCGGAAGGCCGTCAGGATGGAGAAGAGGAGAAGAAGGTGCACCGTTAGGACGAGGACCAGTTGAGGGAAGAGACGAGAAGCGGTTGGGTTGAAGTAGCGCTCCTGCGAGAAGTGGCGCCAGAGGAGATGGAGGGTGTAACTTTTGTTACAGACTCGTCCCACTCCGTCGAAAAACCAAGATCTTAAACCCAAAAGTAAACTACTTAAATCCGTGAGTAGTTGTGGTGGACGAGGTTGTTACGGCGTCTCTGGGTGGCTCAGCGACGACAGAATGAGGTGCAAGGCTTACCTCTCGCGAAAGGTACTCCCCTGGGCCTCTGCGTTGTGCTCTTCGCAATCTGCGTCGTCGTCGTCAGGGCTCGAGAGGACCTCGACCAGCTTTGCCGGTAGGTCACCAATGCGCTCGGAGAGGGAACCTCCGTGCAGCGCACCCACATCCTCCTCCTTGACAACGGAGGATGCGACGGATCGCAACGCGGGCAGAATCACCTGTGCGTCGAAACACACCCAGATGGCCGAGAAGGCGGCCGTCCTGGTTGCCGGGTAGAAGGGCCACTCGGCGGATGAGCCGCAATTGGATGAACAGAAGGGCCAATCACTGGAAAGGACGAATGGCGGCACTTAAAAATGAACGAATCAGCGTACGAGTATCGTCACGCAAGATCATATTGATTCTCAAATCCGCGTAAATGGCGGATTTTGCAGCATCGATTATTTTCGCATTAGAGGAAGGAGGGTGGGCGTTTTGAGTTAGAAGAGAAGAGTGTGGTTGGAGTGTACTACCAGAGCTTGGCGTGTTGTCGGGTCATGCCGGCGGATGCATGGAGACAGCCTGGCATGAGGCAATCGACCTGGTATTTTGGATCGTCGGCTGGAAGGTGTCCTCTCCGGGTTCCGTAGCAGCCGTCTTGTAGAGTAGACGACGCAACGCCGGTGCAGCCTGTGGAAAAAGGGTGGAAGAGGAGGAGGAGGGCAGTTGTCAGGAGAGACTCTAAACATGTTTTCTACACTACCGGACAAATCAAAATACCAACGGCATAATTCCCCCCCCCCTCCGTCTTGCCGAGAGCACTCGAGTTCAGCCAATCGGCTTCGTGGGTGTTTTATTAAGTGGCTTACTTGTCTGATTGGCTCTCTCGACTGGCGAATAGCCGAGCACCAAAATTGTAGGCTTGTCGGGATCATCTCCAGTGATCTGGCGGCCCCAGATGTGGATCCGATGGACGCGTGGATTTACGTCCACACGGGGCCACGCACGAAGACAGCAGAAACCGAGGTTCTCCGGATGCCTTGAAGCCACGAACACAGTCCAGGGGGTTTTGCGTTGCGCCTTTAATATAAAATCACTCCTACTTATAACATCTTAGGTAGGTGTTGTTTACGTGTCTACAGTACTAGAGCAATTGTCTGTCAAATCCTATGCTAGTATCGGGCTTATTTGAAATGCTTCGGCAAACCCCAGGAAATATGTCCGTATGCAGGAACACACCAGCATAAAATGGTATTTAATCATGCACATGTGTGCGTGTTAAAAACATGGCCGCTTCACATTATCGTTGTTATTCTCAAAAAAAAGCCTGGGTTAGTGTAGGGACCTCTTGGCCCGAACAACCGGCGAATAGTCGTTGTCCGCAATTTGAACAGCGTAAACCATGCGAGCCATGATTACGGCGAATGGGGTGGGACATTGAGACACCGAGAATCCCCCTGGCCCCCAGAAACGCCCAACTGGGCGGATGATCTCTCAAACGATACTAAATTTAAACCGGCCAACCAATAAGCAGGTGTGTCTACTCGACCGATTGAAAAAGGACCATTAAAAACTGGGCGGATACATAGATGCTCGAAAAATGTTGGGGCGTTATTTTAGCAGACCCAAACACATTTAGAACGCTAAATATTTTACTGAAAATTCCTTCCCGTTAAGTAGCTCCTTCGGCCCTAAACCCAATGCAGGTGGAGTTGTGAGCTGGACCTGAATAAGGGCAGTAGCCATCTCAAAGCGGGGTTAGTCCGACTCCTTCATAACAGCCAACAAACAAGCCACAAACAAACCAACGCAGAAACACGAAATAACTAGAAATAACAGACAATTATATTACAAGACAAAATCACAGATCAAGAAATCAAAAGAAGCCAATAGAATTAGGATAGTGGTGTTGCGGAGGATTAGCCATGTGATTGGTTAGCTGAAAGCGGTGCGAGGGAAACAGACAACGGACAAGAGCGCCGTGACCGACTAGAAGGTGGCCGCGAGGTCTTTTGACTTGTAGATCTTCACAAAGGCTGCGTACTCATCGTCGGTGTAGGCCGTGGCCTTGGCGAATGGCGTGCCCAGGACGAGGTCGCGGTAGGCGTGGACTTTGGGGTAGGACGCGAGGAGGGCTTCGGGGCTGCCGATTTCGTCGTCGTCGGGCTTCAGGACTGCCAGGCGCTCCAGTGTGAATTCCCAGGCGTTGAAGAAGGGCGCCAGGGCAAAATCGGCCAGACTAAGTCGGTCGCCTGAAAAACAGAAAAAAGTGCAACTCCGCTGGTTAACCAATCAGGCGTGGGGCTTCCTGGGTTCAACACAACTACCAACCCCAGTTTGGCCCAAGGTACTGAGGCAATGGAAAGAGACACTACACCCAGAAAGGCCAACAACAACTAATTAAACTAGTGGGAATATTACTTCTGGTCGTAATGGCTGTCATGCCAATCACGTGGTGATTTAGTTTCCCCATATAAAGCCAAATTTGGCGTCATTTCCTACCAGAGGAAACACAGGCTGCTTTACGGGGGTTTGCAATGAAGTTTCTCGGGGACATATTTACAGGGGGCGTGACAGTAAGACGCAGTTCTACCAGGGATTTAAATTTTATCTGAAATTCAGAGTAGCTGTCCGCATGGGGTAGAGACCCCACAGCTTTTCAAGCGACTGGCTCCCACTTCCTAAGAAGGGCTACTAGACAATGTGCTCGAATTATAGAGGCATCAGTGAAATCTACAAAGCCACGATCTGTTCAGACATCCGATCGCCGTGTGTGGGCGCTACGATACGCGACAGTAATGAAGCCGGATCATTCTATGACAGCATATTTAAACCGATAAAGACAGACGGGCTCCTACTAAAATCTGTTGTTTTGCAGGACCCACTTCATTGTGCCCTCATTGTGGCAGCAGGAAGCCACAGAAACGACCATCAAACGATGACGAAGATGGATTAAAAGAACGCGTACCACAGATATATTTTCCTTTGATGGCCTTCTCGATTTGATTCAACGCAGCCTTGAAGTCGTCTACATCTGATGCTGATGCATCGTCGCAATAGGCCACACGATAGCGGTTCTTCGCAAGCTATACGGAGCAGCGATAATGACTTAAAAACCTGATTTGGAGGTTTCTTTATACCCAAACACAGAAATGTTCGTTGTGTTTAGTGCCGTTTGTGTGGTTAAGAATAGACGAATTATAGACTTTCAAATTACACAAGAGCGTTGTTATCATTAAAAAATAGAGGCGTTGAGTTGCACGAAATACTGGGACTCTAACAAGATGGCCCTATTGATTGTCTCATATGAATGATAAAGAGACTGATAATGAAATAAATAATATAATGGACACACATTCGTAGATAAAGCCAGTGCTGATTTGAAACCCTCTTCCCCGCAAACGTTAAAGAGTGATGTCTCGGGATTTCCGTTAAACTGGTCAACAAAACGCATCACTATGTCCGACTCGACAAGTCGCTCTCCTTTATAAAGTAACAAGGGAACCTTTCCATCTGGATGAAGACGATAGTACCATTCGGGACGGTTCGCCAAATTTATTAATACACGATCATACCTGAAATATGCAAATACCGGTTACTAAAATAGTTTCAATGTACCAAACGCAATTCTCATCCGAAATATAAACTTATATTAAAAGTGAAATATTAAATTATGGATAATCTGTAAACATACGGTATGTTGTGGTAGTCAAGAGTGAAGCGAACCCGCTGGCAAAATGGGCAAAACTTGAGATCGAAAAGGGTTAATTTATTGATGTCAACAGTGGGCTCTGGGTCCCCTGAAATTACACCAAAAAATACTTGATTGAAAAATTTGCGATTAACAAAATGTCTTAATAGTTACGTCTCCTCACATACCCTGCTTTAGGTGAAGCATTTCGCAAAAACGATGGCTAAAATGATGAAATTGGGTACCTCGGGTTTTTAATGTACCAATTTCCGGGAACGAATCACGTCACTATGAATGGCATTACTTCAGTAAATAAGCGCACCGATTTTTCTAGTTTATGTGTGAAGGCGATTATTTTTTAATTCGATTAACTCGCTTTGTATTGTGACGCTGTTCCAATTGTGGGATTCTGACCTAAGAAATATTAGACCTTCGCTGGGGGTTTTGTAACGGCAATCGTAGAAGATGGATACACATCCCAGGCAGCCATAATGAGGAGACGCATTGGAATGAAAGGAATAGATATAATGATGCAAACATATATAAATGGATGGAGAGGTAATAGAGACTTAGGGTAAAAATGGGATGGGTCTTCATAACGGGAAAACTACGATGCTGGTTTGGAAAGGGAGGAAGTTGCTCTAGTCTCGGCGACTGTGGATGAAGGCGGCTGTGTCCTTGTGAAATCCAGTGTGAGGCATCCTGTATTGGAGGGGAGAGTGTTTGGTCTCACTCTAGATGAACCAGATTGCAGTCTTCGCCGTCATAGAAAACGGCCACCCCGTCTGAAGGTGGATGACACGAGGTCGCGTCCTATTGGCGCGCCGTAGACATTGTGCGTCCTTCATATCCCGCGCTATGTTGTGGTAAAACACCGGGGCGTTACATACCCCCTCTCAGGTGTAGCACTGTCCTCAGTGCTAGTGGAGAGGATGGTCTTGGTGATAGGCGAGGGTTAGATCAGTTCCGAAATGAGTTGGGACATGGAAGCGTCAGCGGATGCACGTTTGCATCAAAGAAGTGGTCACAGAGCCGGATGTCCATAGGAAACGTAGACGTTATACCAAGCATTTGAGGAAATGGTCGAGGCAGTCGTGTGTGACGCAAGGTTCGTTACTTCTGACACCAATGTGACGCTGTTCCAATTGTGGGATTCTGACCTAAGAAATATTAGACCTTCGCTGGGGGTTTTGTAACGGTAATCGTAGAAGATGGATACACATCCCAGGCAGCCATAATGAGGAGACGCATTGGAATGAAAGGAATAGATATAATGATGCAAACATATATAAATGGATGGAGAGGTAATAGAGACTTAGGGTAAAAACGGGATGGGTCTTCATAACGGGAAAACTACGATGCTGGTTTGGAAAGGGGAGAAGTTGCTCTAGTCTCGGCGACTGTGTGTCGCGTTATCGGCGAATTGAAGGTTTCGCGGCCACTAAACGGTTCCCCACTATGCTCTTCGTCGATAGGGAAGAGAGAGAAAACCCAGATGGCCATGGAGTATTTTTGTATTTCCAACCCGTTTCGCGTTGTGTTGGCCTTCTATTCTTCGGATTTCGTCGAGCAGGCTGGCTTCGGTTGACCATCAGTCGGTGGATACATATGCAGAATATGCAGCAGGTCGCACTGGAAACGATTGTTCGAGTTTCCTTTCACTTGGGTGGCGTAATCTAGAGTTTAGGCTCGATAAGAGATGCATTGAGCCTCTAATTGAAAACCGACTAAATAGTACAGTTGTGGAATAAATGAAACTTTTGTCCACGCGTTGCAATTAACGACTATCGTATGTTGGATTTAACAGGGCGACGAATCCTAATGTACTCATTTCTCTTCTTAACAGAACTCGGACGAGGAAGTTTGCTCGGTATCCGTATCGACCACTTGAATACCTTAACTAAGACACCAGTAGAATCTGACGGGTTCACTGAGATTATCTTGGAATAAAGCCGGGTTGCTTGGTTAAAACTATTGTTTGCAATTATTTGACCGAATCTATTTTCAATATTATATTGCGCACTTGAATATCATCCTCGTCTTAACTAGTACGCATTGGTGGGGAGATGTTTAGCTATAAGCATTCGGTAAAAATAGACACCTAAAGGTATTATATTTCATATTAAATGTAACATTTTCGCTTTCAAAGAACACTGTAGGGCATTTAAAATGGGTGTTTTGGCAGACTCGGTAGTAGGATATTGATTCAACCGCATATTGGCATCCACACAATTTAAGCCAGTGTTATATAAATAACTTAATGATATCTGATACGTCAACTCAAGAGTTACATTTCTACAAAAAATAAATTACTCCGAAATGGATCCGACCAATGTGGAACCGCTGGCCAAAACTAAAGCATTAAAGGTGCACCCGCCAAAATTTACAATTCATCATGATTCTGTTGTTGTAAAAATTGAGATTGATCCCACGAAAAATGGGTACATAAATATTACGGCCACATAGGATCCAAAGCGCAACCATTTTCTGTAACAGTCTCCTAGATAGAACCCTTCAAAATCACAAGGCATTGATTTCTTTACAGCATTATAAGAGAAGTATATTATTATAATACAAAAAACCACGAGATTGAAAACAATCGTTTTTTTGTACAGCTGTGCTGACAATTCTAACCATTTTTACTAGATTTCATAAAGTTAGCGAAAGTTATATAAACATCCAATAGCGTGATCGAATTTACTCGTGACTTATACTATTATAAAATAAATAGCAGAATATGATTTGTTGCATTTGTGGTCATGTTTATGGACATTCATTGCTGGGTTGGCACATTAACTGATATCGTATTTTTACTGTGGTTTTACTTTTAGCGCCCCGTAAACCAGCGAAATTGTTGGTTTCGAAAGTCGCGTTTCGATTGGTTGTTTGTAAAGACATTGTACAGCGGTCAACCGGTGGGTTGCTTGCGCATGCTTTTCAAATTGGCGGCTTTGTATCACTTGTTGGCCAATATATTAGTATTATTTTGGTTCAAATGCATTATACTACCTGTTACTTTCCTGGACTGATATGTCCCGCTATTTCCAAACTTCCCGCTATTGAGCTGAAATCAGCGTGGTTATGCATGCCCGTGTTGTCTATATGATAAATCTTTCGTAAAATTACCATACGAACAGTTTTTTTTGTCTTTTATGATTAGTTCACGCATTTTTGGAACATGATGACCAACACATCATTCGGGATAGTGTAATTTTTCTGCACCGTAGATCTGTATATATCGTTCTAGTCAATAGACCGGGTATATTAGCTGTATTTATGGCATCACTTTCTGCCTTCTGAGATCTCCACGTGTTTGTATTTTTTTTCACTTCTCCCCTTTAGTAATCTCAAATATGCCGCGAGCCACTCGAAGCGGAAATAAACAGTCACCAAAGGCTCCAGCTTCCAAAGAAAAACCCAGCGGCGATAATAGTCGGTCCTCAGCAAAGTCAACCCCGTCTTCCGAAACTTCCACGAGGTCTCTTCGTAAACGTGGAAAGAGTTCTCCTGAGGAACCCAGCGAACCAATTGCCTCTCCTGAAGTTAAGACTGTTGGTTCAAAGCGGAGGAAGGTTGTTGGTCCCACTTCCCCCGAAAGCCAACCTCTTATAATCCCAACGATTGAAGCGAAAGTATCGACGCCCGCATCCATTGGTCGCAAACGCAGAGGACCTTCGAAATGCACTTCGGCACTAAACACACCATCCCCGACCAAAACGTCCGCGACGAAACGAGCAAAGGTGTCCACGACTGGTCAGTATTTTTGGGCATTTTTTTATTAATGTCGCCTGTTAAATTGTATTTGGTCAAATTTCGATTCCCTTATATGATGTAGCATCTTCAGAGACCGCTTCTCCTCTCCCTGCACTGGTTAGATTGACCACGGTCACTATAACAGAGTCACCGCCCGAACAACAACGACCCTTGCGTCGCAAGCGCGCTTCTGCTGTGCCCATCACTAACGACGAGATTAACTCTAATTATGTCGAACCGAACAACGACAGTGGGAGTGATGAGACTCCTCGTCGTCCACCTGCAAAGGTTAGCAAAAAGGCAAAGAAGATTACCAAGAAGGAGGATGCTGTGCAGGAGGAAAAGGCTCCAAGAAATAAGGAGGAAATTAAGCAACAGGCCGAAGATGATGTGAAAGAAGCGAGTGGGGATACTACAATTCCGGTTAAATCACCCCAGGCTCGTCCGCCACAACCGAAACCGCCAACAAGAAAAGAACTGGTTGCCTTCCAGAGAAGGCAATTGCTCCAAAGACTTGATCATTATGATCTCTCGGATCATACCAATCTAGCCAGTTGTAGGTCTTTTTTTTTATTCCATTTCTGCGGTGCTGCTTGCGGTATTTTTTGTAACGATTTCTATTAAAACTGGTGGTAGTCTGCCGTTCTATACAAGTGGAGGCCAAGGTCTCCTGTATGTAACCCCCAAAGCTGGTTACAACCCCAAGTCGTAGAATTTCGTGTAACAACATTATTCCGACGACACTGGCTAGTAGTTCCACGTTCATGCTTGTATGGCACGCTTGAGTGTGCGTGATGTGTGTTGTTCGCGTATATATGAATCGTCGTTTAAGCCACGCAACAGTTGTACCGCGGAGAGCGGACTCCACAGCACCCAGATTATAACTCGCCTCCTTTTCGATTTATTTGATGATGAGTAGAAATACATATCTGCTCCTTGTTTCGGCATTAGCAAAATCTCTTCTATCTTGGGCCCTCTTCGCAGGCACACGAAATTGGTGTCGTTGTTTTTGCGAATTTCTCGCTCTAAATGATGAGCCAGTTTCGTGGATTTCGCGACGTGAATCACATAAGCACAATGGGTCGTGGGAAAATGGCGCAAGTTACTCCCCTCCCATGCACCACCCAGCTTTTCATAATCGAATGGCACGTCTAGCCTTGTGCATCTCGTTATGAGGCGGTATAACAGAACCGTCACTCTGCCTGTTGAATGGTCTTGGACTATGCCTCACATGCCCCAGTCTACTGCCGGGATCGGCAAACACATGTTCTCCGAGAGTTCGAATTCTCGCCTACTACCAGCACCTGGCGTGTTCTGTCTGTAGAGGTTGTGCCGTTGCCATAAGCCATGGTTGATATTTAAATTAACACGGGGCTCCATAAATTAAACCCGTATGCATTTAATCGCAGTGTTTTCCTCCTGGCCGGAACCTGACGCCCGAGTTACGTCGTCGTCGTCGCCTCCAGCACCACTGCCATCAACGGTGGGTCTGCCGCAACAATTACCGGTGTCACAGCGACTCTGGGTCTCGGAGACGTCTCGTGTCCGCTCGGTATCTCGTAGCTCTAACAAAAACCACAGCAGCAATAACAATGGCGATGGCTTCGAGAACGCTGCCACCTGCCCAAAACTTTCGGTGCACAAAGTGGTGAGGCCATTCGAGCAGCAGCAGGAGGAGGAGGACGAGGTCCAGCTGCAAGAGCAGCAGCGAAATCAGGAGAACGGCGAGGGGGAGGTTGCCGCGTGTTTGGACAACTACTGTGTCGCTTCCATCACCCTGCCAACGGCCAGATGTAAGTGTTTTTTCCTGGTAACCCTCACCACCCTCCAACCTCTATTTGGGGCAGTGGTGGAGGGATGCCGAGATCACCATCAAGGGCCGCCGTTTATCTGTAGGGTAGTCACATTTTTGCAGCCCGGCGGTCGATGAATTTTGTCTCCTGGACCTCTGTGTTAGACGAGTGGCTGTCCCATAGCTAGGATTTGGGAGGGGGCCATTAATTTGATTGGTTATTAGTTTGTATCTTCCTAACCGCAATTCGTCTTGGCACTGTGGCGGGATTGTACCGATGGCTTCGGTGTTTATTTGTTATTTGGGCTTTAAAGGTGTGTCTATCAAATTCTAGACATTGTTCTGTTAAATATAACCCACTACAAACAAACGCGACTATAGACGTCATAACATCTTCCATTTCTACCGTTTTCTTTGTCATAGGCACCAAGGACCGGGGTGAATCGGAGGAATATCAACTGCAGTTGAACGAGCATGACAGGATTCTTCGCGATGTGGCAGCCATAAATGCCGACGTTGTTTGTGCAAAGCAGGTCCGCATGGATTACGCCAACAGGCATCTCCGCCCCGACTTGCAAAGGTACTCCATTGCCGGGTTTGTTCTGGCAGAGTAGGCGGGGGCGCGATCTGCTCCACCGGGAGGGAATTGAACCAGTGAATTTCCAGTGCATCGAAGAGATTCTTTCGAAACCGACCGTGTAGATGGCAAATGGACGTGTGTCCGGGTATCGCATTGGTTCTTGGTGCTTTCTATGCTTCATCATATGCTTTCCTTTTTGTAGACTCGGCTACGAGTGCAGCAAGGCCACGGACACCACCATCTCGAATTCATCCACTTCCGCCACCACCACCACCTACCAGTCTTTCATCTTCTACAGCCGCGAGGTCTTCTCGGAGGTCTCCTTTCACCGTCTCTCTGTACAGACCATGGCGCGCAAGGTTAGTGCTACCCCCTTTTCTCATTCGAGGGCTTGCTTGCTTTATGTGTCTAGACGCATCCACACACACCAGACACCCTAACCCTATACTTAGCAACCGGTTCTCAGTCGTGTCCCGAACACCACCCCCAGTCTAACTCAACCATGCGCATGTTGTGTACGCTCCGGGTTCCACTATCCTGACGCTGTGCAAACACTGAGAAGCATGGGTGACCAGCAATATTCGCGAAACTCACTAAGTTGCCGCTTCATCCTCTCGTAATTTTAGTTGGTGGAGCAGTGTGCATATCCGTCGGTGTGGCGTGACTGTCTGCGTCGTTCCATCGGCGGCCCAGCGACCTCGCAGTCATCGACACCGCCACCTCGCGCCCCCGATATCTTCGTCTCCACCCTCCATCACCGCCCCACTGGCACCCTCCTGCTGGTTGGCTGTCTCACCGACCGCCCCCAAATCAACGAGTTTCCCTACTCGCTGCTGCCGCCGCAGCCTCTTCCGCCTCTACCGCCACAAACCCCGCCGCGCCCCCTCAGCAGCGTCATCCCCTACGTCATCGCCCCTGGGGGCAGCTGCACCACCACCGTCTCGGTTTCCAATTCGGGTGGACTGATGATTCCCTCCGCGGGGAAAGGTGGGGGGGGCGGTGGCAGCGGCTCCGGCCAGGGCGAGTGGTGTCCGCCCGCGTTCGACTCGAGACCGGATTTGGGGGCACTCAATGCCGCTGGCACGCTCTGGGCCCTTCTCAGTGTCTGGGAGGAGGTTAGTTGTAGTAGTAGTAGTTTGCATCTCGGCAGGGGCGGGGGACAAAATTATAAAGGCGATGAATGAAACCCCGGATAGCTGCCCGGTTGTGTTGTTGTTTCTTTGTACGACTCGGGGTTTCAGCTCGTGTTACGTCGAGGCTGCGTTTTCGGAATCCCCTGTACAAGTGTGGCACATTTGTGATCACTACTCCTATTTAGATTCAAGAGAAGTCACTGGCGACTCTTCCGCGCAACGGCGTTAGTCAATGCAACGGTCTTTCACCGTCTGCGGAAGCTGATCACTCATCATCAGCCACGGCGGCCCAGACGAAGTTGCGTTGGGTACTTTGCACGAATCTGGAGGCGGCACCCACGAGCCCCGTTTACCAGATTTTCCGCGACGGCTACCCCTCGGACGAGAGTTTGGCCCGTCTCAAGGCCGTCAGAAACCTCCACCCCGATGACAAGGACTACCTCGACTCTACGGTGAGTCGCGAGTAGTAGTGGGAGATGTCGGACATGCCCCTTCAGGTTTAAACGTCGTCGTACAATGACTGCACAAAAGAGATGGGTCGAAAAGGTGTTTGCTCCGTGTGTAGCAGTGCGTAGACCAAAGCCCTCAACAATTGATGCAAGGGGGAGGGGTTTACAAAACGATTGACACTTTGGGTGTTTTTTATGCTCTTATTTTCTCCTCATGTAGTCCCTCATCGACCTACTCTGGCACGCCTTTCAGCACCCCTGTGCAGATGTTCAAAGTTGCTATGACGCTGTTTTGGTGAGTGTCTCCGTATATCACGTTTGCGTTGGCACTGGAGGAGACGCCGCCACCTGTTCACCACCTCTACTACTATTCCCAAGAGTAGTCAGGGTGTGGGATGAACGAATCCATATACCAACCCATCCCTGCAACAGTCTTCGTGTAGTTGGTGAATGGCAGCCTGGATTGTCTAGAGTAGCCTACTATTTTTTGTTTATTCTTTTACCCGACCCCCAGGGAAGCGAGCCACCCTTCACGAGATTTGCTCAGTCAGATTCGACGTCGTTGAGGCCCCAGGTAGTGCCCCGAAAATGTGTCGACTACATATTCTGCTCGGGTTCAACGCTCCAGCCACTGGAAGTGTTGGTCCCACCTTGTAGGGCGACCGTGGTTGCCTCCTCTCCGGCTACCACCACCAACGGGCAACACATCTCGGCGATGCCCTCGCTACTGGCCAATGAAACGGTCTTTTCACTCGCCTCACGCATCGGCATTCGAGCCTGAGTGGCTGCTGCGGGTATGGTTGCGCTTTCATTTGTTGGTCTGTTAGCATAATTCTATTGCCTCGTCTTTCTATAAACACGAGTCTTATAATACACGGGTGACCAACCAGGGCTGTAACCAATGTGTAAAATGTAACGATTGTGTACTTTGTATAAATAAGTATTGAATTTTCTCAGTTTTAGGTATCGCCGCCACTGTTGTCTCCATTTATGCATTTCTAAGGACGTTTCCCCTCTCGCCACGCACACGAACCCACCCCCCCCTCTCTCTCTCTCTCTCTCCCTATCATGTATGCGTGTTCTAACCACCTGTTTGGCCACTCGCCCCACCCGAGCCATGTCTGTATTAACAACTTTAAACTAATATAACACTGCTGAGCATCTGTGGCCGGAAAAACGGCATTTCCCTGGAAAAGCGGAACAGACCAATGACGCTGCCACCACAACCACCACCCTTCCATCACTACCACAGGATGCCATACACTCGACAGTAGTTATTGAAAATACGAATAAATACTGACTGAAATAATGCTGAAACGCGTTGACTAGAAGGTGTGGGTCGATAATTGATAAAAATGGGCGCTTGTCCTCCCAGAGGATGAGTCGGCTGCTTCATTGATGTTTTTGTACGAGGATTCTTGGGAATATTTTTCCGGCGGCGGCTGGCACAACCCAGCAGCCTCCAAGTTGCTTCCTTGGGCAGCAGATCTCTCAATGCTACACCAATGGGCATTGATCAGCCGATGGGGCGACAGCCACCATTCCACGTAGAATAACTGGTTCTCGTTCAGACTGGGATAGAGGCAGACACGGCTTAACTAGACGCGATGTTTTCGGGAAAACGGCGTCAACTTTAGGAAGTCAAGGTCTTACAATTCATAAACTGTGGAACCTCTACTATATATATTTATCAATTAACAGATATTCCATTCATAACGAGAACTTCAAAGACACTGACAAGTTATCGATTATTCTAAAGGGTAATTGCTGCCGCATTAGGGAATGCTTGCAGACCCCCTCATGGTTCCATCAGCCTACCCAAAACCGCATTATCCAAGGCCCACAACCAAAGACAGGCTCAGAAATACGATTTTCGGGGAAAAAGTATCATTAGAGACCATTCCACGTAGAATAACTGGTTCTCGTTCAGACTGGGATAGAGGCAGACACGGCTTAACTAGATGCGATGTTTTCGGGAAAACGGCGTCAACTTTAGGAAGTCAAGGTCTTACAATTCATAAACTGTGGAACCTCTACTATATATATTTATCAATTAACAGATATTCCATTCATAACGAGAACTTCAAAGACACTGACAAGTTATCGATTATTCTAAAGGGTAATTGCTGCCGCATTAGGGAATGCTTGCAGACCCCCTCATGGTTCCATCAGCCTACCCAAAACCGCATTATCCAAGGCCCACAACCAAAGACAGGCTCAGAAATACGATTTTCGGGGAAAAAGTATCATTAGTGACCGTCACACAATCAGAAGGGCGCATAAGTCACAGACAGACGCCTGAAACAGCTTCCGTGCACCTTTAGTTATTCTTTTCACTCCCTCCTTCCGTCTTCGTCTGGTTAGCCGACGGTTTCTCCTCATCCTCGGAATCGTCGTCGTCGTCAGAACCGAAGGCGTTCGGTGGAAGATTGTAAATTTGGATTGAGGGCTGCAAGAAAGGGGTTGTACAGTCACGCACACAGACAAGGCATGTTATAACTAGAGACGCTCTTTCAATCGCTTCACATCGGTAAGACACTCGACTGCGAGGCGCTCCCAACTGCTGCGACCTAACACAGGATACCTCCGTACAATCTTCATTAACTGAGGAAGACGGTACCCCAACTGATTCTCGTCGATAATCTGGGCAATTTATTTTTGCGAAATCCGGGAAAGCGAGGTATTTTCAAACGACTGGAGTACTGCAATTCTGCTCTCACTTGCAAAGAAGGGTGATAAAACCATGGGCACAAACAACAGAGGCATCGGTCTAATCGATATAGCCGTCTTCTCTGAACTCCCACCAAATCGATCCATATTGACGAGAGACGACCGCATCTGTTTCATTCCACAATTTGCCTTATTTGCGCAAGTGGTGGCTTACTGCTATCCATAGGAACTGGTAGGCCTCTCAACCTGAAAGGGTCAAGGTTGAACCGAAGCAACCCATCCTAAACTGATTCAATGTGGTTTCCGAAAAACCCATCAACCTTCGTACAACACCGTCAAAACCTTTGGGTTTCGCCGCCGGCAGGTCGCTAGAGCCAGAGCGGTGGACAACTAAAAACGCCCATTAGAACTGCGAATGGCCTTCATAGCGCTCGTTTACAGGACTGTCTCCTGGATGGTTCACGCCATTGTAACCGTAACTAGACCCGCAGCGTCTGCTCTCTAACCTGGCCGCTCCGGTTGCCGTTCGTTGGCATCTTATTGGGTCGGCGAGAGTCGAGCAAAGCCATACACAACCCGTGTATTGAGGGTGGCACACACGCACTGAAAACGACGTGTGCTACGCTCTCACCTTATTCGGATTCTTCATCATAAGGTAGGTACCGGGGTCACACTTCATAAAGTAGTCGATGACACAGCGGAGAATGCCCCAGGCGTTGTCCATCTGGAAGTTCATCTGCTTGGCGAAGTCGTTGGGACGGAACTCCTGGGTGCCCAGAATTACGTGGCGAGTCGCCTCAGCGGGATTGGCTCGCGAAACGAAGCTGGGGGTGAGAGAGGGAGAGAGAGAGTAATCATGAACAGTTGGCGCACGAAATTGCCAAAAATCGATGCGTAAAGAAAACACTAACCCAAATTTGATCATATCAGCACCGGCCATGATCGACGCTACCGTCCACCTGGCCAACTTGCAGGCGTTGTTCTTAAGCTCGGAGGCGATCACCGCAGCGCGTTGGGTGTCCAGTTTGGCACGCCAATTAACACCATTGCAATACTGTCAGACGCGCGCGCGTTCAAAAGGCAAAGAAAAACAGTTAGACCACTTTCAGAACAGAAGAGAGAGTGTGAGAGAGAGGGAGTCGTCCCACCTTGGAGTCGAATTCGTTGAGAGCCTTGATGCAGCCGAACCGCACCGCCGCTGGTTCGTCGTCGCCTCTGCTCGGCATAACCGCGTCCACCTCGCAGCGCACAACCATGTTGATGCCGTTGCCGAGGTCGAACTTGCGGTAACGATAGCCCACCGAGGCCACCTCGCCCTCGTCATCCGAATCAATGAAAGGGTTATTGTTCTCAAAATTGAACGTCTTTCCATCCTACAATGGAGAATAAGAAGCCGTTTTTAATAGTAATAATGGCTTTGTTTAGCATACACGTGTAGGATTAAAGGGTATAACCATCACATGGCCAAGCAGATTCACGCTGGAACAAACTGGAATAGGTGTGATAGAATAATGCAACGCTTAATAACCTTGAAACGTGGAGATGATGATGCCTTGGATGATGCAGCGGCCACATCCACCACCTCGAGTGGCCCTGGGCACGCCACATTCGTCCCATATTCCCAATAATCTTCATGGAACGAGCCATGAATCTGGCCGCACAAAAATAAAATGCCGGAACCATCTCACAAAAGGAGAAAGCCAGACTTCCAAACGTACGCTCTGTAGGACTTGTTGCGAGAAGTTGACGTTAATTAAGGTGGCCTCCGTGTTGAGCTTCTCGGGGCTGTTGATGTGGCCGGCCTCCTCTATGGGTGGGTCGATGGCGGTCTCCGCGACAGTGAGATCGTTGAAGTTGGAGCCGGGACGCACATCGAAGATTAGCTTATTCTCGCTCCGGATGGCCAGAAGGTCCCAGGAGTCCACCGACTTTGGGGCGCACATGATGGCAGCGGCTATGCGGTCCGTGCAGAATACGTTGATGCATGGGTCGTGTCGCAAACGCTTGATAATTGGATCCTCGGTGGTAGGGAATGCGAAAACGGCTCCCGAGAAGCGAACAAGGGGTTTCTCGCTGCGCGTCTTGATGGAGTCGTAGGACTTGTCATAGTACTTCATGGAGCCGCACTCGACCCTGCAAAATACCACAGTGGTCATTTCTTGGTTCGTATTTGCTTGCCAACGGCCTGATTTAAAGTAAGACTACCGAAAAACATTGAATGTGACACTTACAGTGTGATAGGTTCCTGAACAGTGGGCAGAGATAACGACGAAAACTGACTAAATTCGAGCTCATCCTTCATGACCCAGTCGTCCCGAACAGCAACAGATGGATTCCTATTGCCGCGATTCACACGACGATTGTAGTCACCTTGACGCCAGTTACCACCGCCTCCATAATTTCCGCCACGACGGTTCTGTTGCCAATATTTTTGATTTCCAAATCGACCCTTTTGCTGAGTAATTTGACCCCTACCGCGATCATTCTGAGGAAGTCGCTGGCGATTAGAGTAATTGCCAAAAGATGTGTATTGTCCACCACCGCGACCACCATAGCCTTGTTGAAAATTGCCACGACCCCTGCCACGCTAGAAAAAAGAGAGAATTTCATCTTAATCAAAATCACCCCAAACGATTCCGTAGATTAAACTCACCATCTGGAACTTGAACCGTTGACGCATAGCAGCCGATTTAGGGTCTCTGCCAGTATTTGCCAATTGAAAGTTGCTGTCGTCTTCGTCGTGGTAGTAAGCATATTGCGCACCACCGCCGAACTGGGCAACATAACGATCTATATAGGCATGTAAGAATAACGAAATAAATCACTTTTGGCTTTCATGTCTGGAAGAATAGAACCACACCAGTCAGCAATCTTTCCTAGACGAGTATCCTTCGAGAAAGGCTGATATGGCATATCCTTAAATCCCTCTGGTATATCTGATGGACCCCATCCATCATTATTTGCTCCAAGTGATAGATTTCCAAAACATGGCAAAAGTTCGTCAGTCATCATATGGGCGTTGCAGGTTAATCTAAATAATATGTTGGCCAATGGGATTTGTCGCAAAAAATTAAGGGTAAGTAAGAACTGTTGGGGATGTTGGAAATTAATTTAAATCGTTTTTGTTAATGAAATTAAATTATATGCACAATTTCAATTAATATGCGACACTACCGGTTTTTATTTTTACGTTGAGAGTTCTGTTAATATTTGATGTTCCATATAATTAACCAAAAGTTTATTGGACGTTTCTGGCGTGAATATAATAAATCTTGTGGAAAGGTGGCATTGACTTGTTTTAAATGGTAGATTTATATTTGAGATCACTTAAAGTAACATTTTAAATATTAAAAGAATAACTGATTACTCCGAGTAAGATTATTATATTTTGTTCTACGATAATATCCGAATTCTTCAGTTATAAAAACCTTAAAAATAGTGCAACATGTCCACAATATTCTGGATTTATAATAATTGCATTCGCTTAATTGGGGTCACGCGGAACAGGATATTTCATCCGAGGAATATTTATTTTTAAAGTAACAGGAATGGCATTGCGTGAAAGGAATGTACAATACTATGGCAGAGACTCATTGGCGTATCAAAATCAATGAAAGCAGGATTTGGTACACCTTGCCAATTCAATGCGATTTAATCGGAAAATACAACATGTACCAAAAATCCGTTTGAAGGGAGATTATCGAAACCATTACTGTTGCAACAGGTAAAGTTGAAACATAATTAAATTGTTTATTTAATCAAGACAACCGTAAAAAAGTTAAATGCCTTGTGGGCAGACGGCCTCAACTTTGAGGTGGCTCTTCCTCTCCTATGGTAACACGTACTGATTTACGATTTACCTGAAAGATAAATAAAGGTAATGAGGGACCGCATTGGATTTCTTCTTTTTTCAGTAGAATTATTAAATCTTATGTTTGACGCACCTTTTGTGAAACTGCCAAGGAGAAGCTATCTTTGCGATTTTCTGACTCACTTATCCGAGATGATAATCCAGCTTGCTGAGCAGGATGTTGTGGTGCCGCAGAAGGGGAAACCGTAAGGCGGGAAGACGATTGATCATCTGGTTGTTGCTGCTTTGTTAATGTTGTTAAGGTTACACTGGAGTTCGCTCCATTTACTTGGGTTTCTCCAATTTGCTGATCGGGAAACACTGGCATTATAGTGAAGGTGTGAACTGGCTGTGGAGGCGGTGCTAGCAGAAGCTTATTTTGAGTCTTGATGGACATATCCTGTTGTGATTCAATTCTACTGAGAGGTCTGGTTTCTGTCGAGGTGTCTACCAACTCCTCAGCAAACGGAGGACCCGAGATGACTGAATATGCAGAAGGCGGTAGGATAGAGGAACTGTTGGACCAGAGATCGCTCGAAGTAGGTGCTAGTAGCAGGGCGTCAGCGACACTGCCCCCACCAATACCATCAAAGCACCCGAACTAAATAAAAGGACAAAATAATGTTTTGTGGTATTGTTAGTGACCATAACGAATTAACGTACCAGAGATCCACCACCTTGCATACAAGTTGAATCCCATAACGGCGGATCGACATCACGACAATAACCTTCAAGCGATTCGTTGTCAGTGTTAAACGTTGTCAGAAGGGTTGCCGCAGATGATCGCTCTCTATTGGAGGGTGATTCGTAGAGGGTTGATATGGCCAACGATGAGTACTCCCCCGAACCAATCATGTCATTCATAGCATTGCTGTTTGTTGTTCGATTGGTTCCACCCTGGGGCGTCTGCGTTCGCTTTGGCTGCGGAAGCAGTGGTGGCGACGGCGGCATTGCCAAAAGGGGAGACGAGGCCACCTGTTCCAAACGGAAGCTCAGATATTCGTCGCAGAGCATTCGAAGCAGATAACAACTTCCAAAGCTTAGAGCCGATCGCAGCGTCATTTCACGCATCAAGAGGGAGCTTTACCAAAACGAATTGAAACATGAGTAAAAGATTCTTTATGTGTGTAAAGATTGGACGCGTTCAGGGATAGTTTTGTTTCGTGAGAATATTTTGCAGATGGCACCACAGATAATCGGATAGGTTGATGTATTCGATACATCATCAAGTCCGTACTCAACAAAGACGCCGGTGACACGAACGAAATTCCGGTTAATTGAGTCGATTTTCCAGGTCGCTTGATTACAGACGTACACGCTATTCAGCTGGTGATGTTTAATGACTATTCAAACAAAGTTGATACCCAGACAAGGGTCATAAAACCGAGACTACTCGCAAACATTTATCACTCAAGACTGGCTGTGAGTCTATTTAGTTCGCTGTGTACAGAGACCTGGCATCGTAAACAGCCGTCTACGACGAATCTCTAACATAACCGTTCAATGTAAACAAGCTCTGGGTATCGATTGCCTCTAAGGTAAGCATTCTGCCACCATCCCGGTTACCTATAGTAATTCCACACGAGCATGAGGTGCCGGGCTGCATTGGCTCGTTTTGGACCCGAGACACGTCCGGCGAGACCCCGATGGACGACCTTGTCCAACCAGGTTATCCAGCAGGTCAACGAGGCCTTGGCCAAGAGCAACGTCTGCAAATCTGAGTGAAGCTGTACCATTGTGAGCAGCGTGGCTCCACGCACCGATGAGGGGGGCGGTGTTGATTGGTCGGAGACGCCAGCGTTGTTGATGTTGTCTACCGATTGAGAATGTATGCGTTGTCGTTTGACGCGGAGGTCGTCGAACATCGAAGGAATAGAGGATTCTGTGGCTGTGGACGGCGGATCATTCCCAAAGTTGGCAAGGAGACTTTTCTCGCTGAAAAGTGTCCAGGATGGGAGGCAATCACTTGCCCACGATCCCTGTGCCTATAATGCGAAGCATGCATTATCCCCTGTTTCGAGTCAATGTTCCATTGATGTCATTTACGAATGCCTTGCCTCGATACTCTCCAGGTCCAACTTTGAGATGTCCAATTTCATCTGTTCAAGTCGCTCTGGGGTGTCAAGTACATGTGCCACCGCCCTGCTGAGATGAGCCAATCCAATGGCGCGCCGAAGACCCTTCGTGAAGCCGCTTATGGCCGTCAATTTACAGTTGATCAGCGTGGGACTAAGGTGGCGAACGGCCGACCGGAGACAGTGCTGGGTGGGAGCGAAAACGTAACATAAAAGCACTTGAAATTGCCTCTTATGCCAAAATAACCTCCCCAGCTTACTTGTATCCTCTTGACCATGGTCCTTACTGTGTGAAGCAGAGACGGTGGCATCGATTTAAGACTGTCGGCAACAATTATCTCCAGAAGGGTTTGGTAGAGGGCTCTGTCAGCCAGCTCAATAAACTGACACAGCGCCTTTCGACTACTCACGAGATTTAGTTGAGCTTTGGTTATTCTGCTTTCGTTAGACACTTGATGGTACGAAGAAGTGGCTTCCCCTAGATTCTGTGTGCAGAACAAAAAACAACATCAAATCAGCTGTTGTCATAAATCCACAAAATTTGTATAGTTTCCCCAGTTGAACAAAACCGTTGTCACCACACTGCAGATGGAGACGTCTTTAGCTGGTGGAGACGTATATTGAAAAACAATGATAATAATAAGGAGCGTTGACGGCACATATATACGGTGCGTTCCTGATTGACCTACTGGGTTGAACCAATACGCTCGTGGTTTATTGTTAATCGATATCATCGCACCTAACGTTACTAACCCCGTATTGTGCGACATACGGCGTTAATTATACGCGCGATTAACCCGACCCTGTATCTTACAGTGTCTGCGGTGTTTTCGCTGGGTCGCCAGAATCGCTGCCAGATGTTGCGCAGCTTCTCCATCTGCGGTGTGATGATGACATCGTAGACCTCGGCACAGTGCTGTTCATAGAGATGTACAAACTGGATGATGGCGTCCTTTTCGAGAGCGTCTCGGTCGGAGAACCCTAGCACTGGCCTCTCCTTGCATTGCTCATCCACTGCGTGCGTCGACAGATTTAGCGGGCAGGAACCTACAGATGAGGCTCAACAGGACAATAAGTCGTAGAACCGACCCTATCCGGCCGACTATTCGAATCTACTTAGACTTAATAACGGCCCTCAAAGTACTCATCAAACTTTCATTGGTTCAAGGAGACACTAGAAGGGGACCTGTGGATATTCAGTTATCCATAAGGAGATGGGCCGTCAGCTATTATTTCTATAACTGAAACACTTTCGCCTCCACCTGCAAAATATTCTCGAAGCGGTTGATAGAGTCGTGTCGTGTTCGGTCACTTGTTGTGGGAAAGGTGGGGTCGAGTTCAAAAGCCAAATAAAACATCTTACCCTGCCCCTGTGTCTGTCCCAGGTCTATACCGGCCATTCGACAGAGCTCGGTAAGCCGGGGGAACGAGAAGTTCTGATTGCCACCTGTACCGAAGTAGGGACGATCGAAGTTGTCTGCGGTGATCACGGCGCTATTCCCTGGCTTGAGGCTGGCTTGCTCCGTCAGGCTTCTAGTAGTGATGGAGGAGGAGGAGGAGGAGGAGGTGGTGGTGGTTGCGGCGGTAGAAATACGTTGTAATTTAAATGGCGCTAAACCAGCAGTAAAACACCAAAAGACTGCCATCGGCGCCAATAACAAACAGACTACAACAATCACTACTACTACTACTACTACTACTACTACTACCAAAACCGATCTCCGGTGTTTTGTCTTACTCTATCAAACGAGCTAATCACCTCACTGTCATCTAAGAATTACCAAGTAGGGTATACGAATACCGTTGTAAAGCAGACGACACGCCCTCACCCATTAGCTATGTCCTCACTGCGTCTCTCAGCATCCGAGAGGGCCAATCGTGGCTTGCTGCTGTCTCCTCGGATCTCCGTAGGTGTATTGGCAGTTCGGGCCGTCAGTTGCGGATTCCTACTCTCATTGGTTACCGCCGCTGCCTGCCAATCACAGTACACCGAGAGTCCGGGCTGCTGTTGCATCAGCTGCTGCTGCTGTTGTTGTGGCTCCATCGGCTGCAGCTTGAGGTTTGCTCGACTGGCGCTCGTTTGGGACACCTCCCAGGGGCGCCAGATGACCGAGTTGCTGTCTGTAGGTTCCATCTTCGTGGCTAAAGTCGAATCGGGAGTTTAATTAGATGGTAAGCCACTTTTCGTGGTACTGTGGGAGGAGGTACTAACCCTTTTCTGCGACACTCTGTCGGATCAATGACTTGGCACCGCAAAAAACGACGGCGATTGCTGCTGCTGCTGCTGCTGCAACCAGAGCTTCTACCTGCGTATTAGATGTACTAGGGAAGCCGTAGTCAACCTTCGCATGAAGATTCCGCGAAAGGAGTTCCTCAGAGTGGGCTGTCGGTGAGCAGCCATTTTCAAACTATTAGTTTGTTATCCTCTCAACCAATTGGGGGCATACAGGAAGGGCTGTTTTTTTCAATTGTGTCCTTCATCATCCAAACTAATCTTTTAGAGGAAGCTTTGAAAGGCGAGCAGTTATGATTTGAGAAATCTGCTTACCGAATCCATCGCGCCCCTCGTCGCGATAGTGGAGACTGGCGAATTTAGTCTTCACCATTGTCGGAAGTGAGTTCATTCTGCCTGAGTTAAAGTCACCTCGCAGACTGTTTCCAGCACTCAAACTGGGCCCTGGAATCTCCGATTTTATGAAACCACTGTAGGAGATTCCAGAGCTTGATTCCGCCGTCCCATTGGTGCTTCGAATCGACCGCAGTTTTGAGTAGCAGGCATACGCGAAATTGGATGCCGATTGGGAGTTAAGATTAGTGTTAGTTGTTGATGCACCGTTCGCCATCGTTGGTTTCGACGAAGTGCAAGGTCCACAGCCGCTGATGGCACCTGAGTTGTAGTCGGGAAACTTTTGGAACCTGTCCATTAAGATAAAATATGCAATTGCTACTAACTCCAAATGAGTAGTTGTTATTTTACTTTCAAATAGGGGGCATCTCACCATGGTGTTTGTCTATTGAACTTGACGGTGTTGAGGCTTGAGTTGTGCTTGATTCGGATGCCATAGTAGTGGTACTTGGAGTTGCCCCGAGTGCCCAGTCGTCTGGTGCGCAGTCCGACAAATACGGAGCGAATGAGCTTCCCGAAGGACGCGGGGTTCATGGGCTCCAGCCAGTAGTCGAGACAGTGGTTGAGGTAGTGCGAGTAGAGGGCGCTGCGAGGCAGACTAACACCCTCCGCCGTCTCGTAATTCTGCAGCAGCCACTGGACCTATCTCCAAGAAGAGCAATTCGCATTTTCATCCCCTGTGCCATTCTCTGACCTCGTGTTTCCCAGCAAAATTCTTAAACGCCCGCTTTAGAGGCCGCGCAAGACTCCTATATGACTCATACATCCGAGGGCTGAGCATAGCGATGTTAACGCCTTCAATACCTCGATATCTATGCTGGCTGGCTGGCAAAAATGCGACTGCATCATCAGCCATTTTACACTAGTCCAATTTCCACGTGTGTGGCCACCGTGTAGGGTGAGTGTTGGATGATGTTGCTGCTGCTATGGCCGTCGTGGGACATCGCTATATTTCCATTGCAATATTTCCAATAATCTTCATGAAGAAGACTCATCCTCTAGCGAACTAAGATGGTGACCCGGATTAACAGTCCAGGAGTTATAATATTCATCAAGGCTTTAACCGTGTCCTCTTGGTGCGAGCTAGCTCATGTCCATTCGAACAGAAACACCTAGAGCAGAAATAATCAACCCCGCACCCATGATGGCTTGGCCAATCAGCGCCTTGTTTACACATTGACCAATCGCACAGGAGTTTCCTTAAAGGTGAGCAAACATTAATGCACAAGCCCCCGTCTTAACAAGATGGACGGTGGCAAATCACAGAAAAGCCATCGACACTTACGGTCACAGGGCTTGCTCGTGTCGAGTGGTGTCGCAGGAATCGGAGGTAGTATTGGCCAAAATTGTTGTTCATTCGCGTTAACAGAGTATTGGTTGCGATTCCCGAGGCACCCTGAGTGATTGCAGCTGCGGTGGCCGCAGCTGCCCCGGATGCGGTAGGCGTGCCCGAGGCAGCAACCGTTGCTAGGGCCTCGCTCGCAGATCGGATCTGCTGCGGCTGAGAATGAGGAGGAGGTTGGGCCATCTGAAACTGTTTGAGTCGTATAAAGGTAATGGTGGTCGATTGGATCAATTTACATATAGAAATCTTTTAATCTGCAAGTAGATATAAACCCGTTGATAAAACAGAAACCTTGTTTGCGTTGGCTAAATAGAGCCAAGTTAGAGCTAAGTAACCTCTACTTCGACCCGGTATAACACTAAAACGAGTACAGTATCGGTAATCAACGCATATTACGGCCATTTATAAAGAAAACGTGTCATTTTTTCCGTAAAATTTCATTGATTGTTTTATTAAGTTGAAATCATCGGAATCTTCAGTTTTCTCCCTAGGGTGAACTTAATTGATTGACGATTGTAACGATTAAATCTGTGAAAAGTGGGGATAATAAAATGATTTCCGGGAATTTCAAGTCTGTCTTCATAAATAATAATGGAAGGCCTCACGTGGTTCGGATTCGTTGACGTCAACGTGCACGTTTCTGGGTCACTTGGAGATCGTTGCGTTGTGCACGTGTGCTAACGACCAGTGGAGAATTTGAAAAAAAGATGTAGCATGCGCAACGCAGGTGCCGATCGATATTTTGCATCAATCGAAATCGCCAATGACAAGTTCAAATAATTTAATTTCAGTTAATTGTGTTAGTCGTTCCGGTGACGTGTCACGTAATTTAATTGCTCGAGTTGTGTGGCATGCACGAAGGTTACTGTGGTGATAAAGGAGTAATGCTAATGAAATCCTGCTCTTATATTGAATTCATCTGTCCTGTCAGATTATATACATTGATCAGACACCACGCGATAGCTGTCATCGATGCCTTGTCCATCGTGTTATTTAAATCATGCATGCCTAGACATTATTCACCAATTGATGACCTTGTCTTTTAATAAGGACATTACAACACCTCTAACAATAAATTTTCCTTGTGGATATAAAAAAAATTAATTCCCTGTTATTAATCAATATGTACCTGAGGCTATATATGTGCATATAGTTTAACATTTGTATGCACGATTGATATCTCTTGGTTTGTAAATAAATCGAGAAATACGTCGCCTCTGTTTCTTAGTTCGCTGTTTCAAGCGAATTGGCGCGTACCAAAACCGTATCAAACCGTCGAGGCCTTCGCAGATGCCTGCATCATTCTCTTCATCGAATCCTGTTCTTCATTTGTGGTTTTGCCAGACCGTTTGGTTTTTTTCAAATTATCCCGTTTTCTATTGCATTGATCGCCGTTCACTGCTCGCTTCTTGTAAATTAGGTGACCCTGTTTTAATTCGAAGACTTCATGGCCCAAAAATCAGAATGGCACGATGGCCAAAGACGAAGGTCGGGAATGAATGATATTGTTTATTATTCAAACAATAGTTAGGGCCCGACCTGGGCCGAAAACGCCGACAAGGCGCGATTCTCAGCGCCCGCTGCAGGCGAGTCCTGTCTCCTGGGCGTGTCGTGGTAAAAAGTGGGGGCTGGCCAAGGGTCGTCGATGCTGTCTTAATTTATCCACGTTAAGGTCACAGCATGCGGTGTGGTGTGCGTTTACCAATTGGGTGCCAATATAATGGATGTCATGCGTGGGACATAAATCAACACATCATTTAAGGTCACTACATGGCTCCCCCTTAGACTCTTCGTCGTCGGGGAAAGAGATACAATAAAGACTACCTTAAAGGTCACTACAACCCCACCCAGACCTCTCTATCCCCCTCTGTCCCAATCTGTCTCAATATAATCCTCATCGACCACTGCGAAGGCTATACCGTATAATTCCCACAGAAAAGGCCGCAAACATCGGAATTCTGTAATTCATTATTTTTCAAGATTTTTGGTTGCATCTGGACTTTTTAATGCTGAAAGATGAGCTAATTATCATAAAAATGACGAAGCAATTACAATTATTGGCTGATTAACTAAACGTTGTGGGATTATTGTGTGCGCACCCCGACGTTACACTTTTGCGTCCAGGGTTTTCGATCCCAGGACAAGAAGAAAACGAACAATACCAAATTCCGAATTTTTATTTTAACGGGGAAGAGAATAGGGGAAATGGCCTTCAAATGTCTTTTGTAGACGCATGAGCACTATTCTTTCGTTTTAATTATGCTTGCCGAAAGGTTTGCCCTAGCAACGGCATTCTATGAATGCATCCGTGTAAAAACAAAGCAATGTGATTAGGCGGCCATACAATAATCTGAGTGTCTCGAAGATATTGAATCGCAAGTTAAAATTTCAGGAATGGCGACGAAGGCGATAAATGTCAGGCGCCCCTTAAGTCTTTCTTGTCACGAAGAGTATGTCTACTCCACTGTCCGGCATCTTCATCTGTTTCGTACTACAAGTGATTCAAGACAACAATGGGAATTGGAAAATTCTATTCTGACGACCACAAGTCTACACAGGCCTACACCGAAATTCCTGCATCGATTTCTGTTGGGAACCAATTCGATTCTCCAAGAAAACGGCTATCTCAATTTATTCCAAGTGGTGCCTTAGACCTTGATGCTCTGAACGATGGCTATATCTTTAAATCCGCTGAACATTCCGCGGTACCTCTCGTCAGATCTCTTAATCCCAGCGCTTTCCTGCCCGCTCACGAATCCTCTATCTCCCAAATTTTGGCTGGCCTCAAGAGCTCCACAGCGGCTGGTCCCGACAGGGTCCCCCCGGCGATTCTTAAAATCTGTCACCGGGAGATTTCTCCGTTTGTCACCCAGCTCGTCAATCATTCCTCAGGAGAATGCTCCTTTCCTTCGGAATGGAGAGATGTCGCTATAACACCAATTCCGAAACCGGCCAATGGTTCCGCCGGACCTGTGAAGTACAGACCTATCGCCAACTCATCCGGGTGGTTAAAAGTGATTGAGAAGCACCGCCTCTCTAAATTAGATGACACGCTTAAAGCTGCCGATGACCCTCTTCAGTTTGCTTATAAATCAAATCGAAGCACTCTGGACGCCGTGGCTACGTTATCGCACACCCTCCACTCTTCACTTGATGCCGGAGCGAAAGCCGTCAAGGGAGTTTTCTTGGAATTCTCCTCTGCTTTCAACACTATCTCACGCTCCCGCATCCTTTCTCAACTATGTGAGGATGGCGTTGAAGGATGGTTGATTAATTGGCTTCAAAACTATTTTTCTAATCGACGTCAACACGTCAGAGTCGGAAATGAAGCCTCCACCTCCTTGCCAAATAATTGCGGTGTACTACAAGGCGCTGTGCTATCTCCCTTCCTTTTCAACTATTACACGGCGAGCCTTCGGTCCCCTAACGACGTGACACTTATAAAATACGCGGATGACTTGACCTTATGCCATGCATGCAAGATGGGTGGTGATTCTCAATAGCTCGGGCAGGCAGTCACGGAGGTACTCGAGTGGTCTTCGGAGAATGTTCTTTTGCTGAATGCATCAAAATGCATCTATATTACATTTCCCTGACAGCCAATGTTGACACTCCCGAAATCCCTTCACTCCATAATTTCGCTTCGAGCTCAAAATCTAAATTCCACGGCGTTATTTTTAACAGTCGGTTATCATGGAATGATCATGTGGATGCCGTCTTTGATAAATGCCGTAGACTCTGCTTCCTAGTTCGTCGGTTCAGGAGACTTGGCTTAAGCTCTAGCCACATCAAAACATTTGTCCATGCCTGTATAATTCCCCTTATTGTATATTGTTCTCCAATAATTATCCCCGGCCTTAAATGATCTGACTTTTCAACCCTTCATAGACTTTTTAAAATAATCTCGTTTTCTAGTGGTCTGCCTATTCTCTCTATTCAAGAAATCATCGTTCAACGCCACTTATGTAGTTGAACATCAATCGCTGCTCGTATTTTAAGTGACCCCTCCCATCCACTCTATCCGAGTTTATCTGAATGTAAATCTCTTCGACCAATGCGTAGACTATACCGTTCAATACCAACAAGAACAGCGGCATATCGCAATTCGGTCATTCCCTATTTTTATTATAACCAGAACAGGTGAAACAGGAACTAAAAGACAATTTTCCCATCTAACACTTGTCATATTGCCTATTTTTACTGCTGAAAGTTTTGGTCCTCGTGACCTCAATAAAACCACTACAATTATTATTATTATTCCCATTTATTACTTCTTCATGTGTAGACATGACACCACGATTCTGAACCAGACATTCGCGGTCTGTCTATTAACCGTGTCTGACCTAAATCAATAGCCATGGTAACTCAAAGTGCAAGATTTGGCACTGAAGTCCTCTAGTTGTATTGCCGCATTAATGCAAATGTTCAGACAATTTTTCCAGAACTCCTACAGCGTCTTATCTTTGTCTTCAGGCTGGTTGGGATTGGGGTGGTGGGTGGTAGGAAAATTTCCACGAACCTCTTTCTTGATCTGTATATAAGGGCTGTGAAAATCTAATCTACCTTCTAAAATTTGACGAAACTTTACTTTTAAACCGGCATTTTTTTAGGACATGGACATGCAATAATGAGTGGTTTTGTGAGTAAAATGTGATTGTTACTTAGAACGGGTGAGTTCATTTGAGGGAGGCTCCAGTGTGGAGCGTCACACACCCAAAAGGTGGTTCACATCTGCGCAACAGAGTCCGGTTTTTGCTGCTGGAATACCAGAACGAGTTATCTGTTCGACGGCCCTTCGACACAAATCAAGCCGGATTAGACCACAATGGCATTGTTCCCATTTCATTATAAAGAACATTTTGTGATAGAGAAGAAATTTTGATGTAATCTGTAAGATTTTAGAGGTGGTCATGTATAAATTGTAAACAATCAGATAGAATTCCTCGACACAGCGGTATATTTATACATTTTAAGGTTTCACTGGGGTTTGGGCATATTTTAACTGTCAACTTATCCGAATAGAGTACCAATTAACTTCGGGTGAATTGTATCACTTGCCAATGGTCGGATGTTTATGTTAATTTCAAAGGCGACACATTTTAATTTGTTCCTTGTCATTCCATATACCTTTTCACAAAATTACTTATTGTATCTGTAAGACCCGTAAATGAAAAGAACCGACGCTTGAAATGACCATTGTATAGATTCCGATGTCCAGGTATTGTTCAAGACGTTTGTCTGTCCTTTTACAGACAGCATCTTCTCGTCGTTAGGCATTTGTCACAATGGCGGTTAGAAGTGCATTGTGGCGTTCTCACAAAAATCACGCGCCTCAAGGTATCTGGTTGGCGGAGGACATCTTCATGTGACCACCAAACTCTTTTCCACTTGTTTTAAATGTTCCTGTGCTGTTGCTGCTTTTATTCCTTTATTAGTTTATAATTAAATTACATCAAGTCGCCTAATTTCCCAGATTCACACATTTGCGGTTTATAACGAGTAGTTTTTAATTGCGGTGAAATCCCGCTTTTTTCATGTCGAATGACCAATAAAAGGTCCGCATGTGCTCAAAATTAGAGCTGCCTACTAGAACAGACAATACATTGCGGCGACATGATTCATCTTTCCAGATTGCAGGCTGGTGGTTTCCTGCTCTCCTGCCAGTCCCGTTTTCAAACGAAAGTGTCCCTGCATCATAACTCATCCGGCATCAGACGCTGTGTCAGGTCCTTCGCTTAGATTGAAAGGCGCACGCTTATTGAATGGCCTTCGCTATGGAATACACATCTCGTAACGAAAATGAACAAATAAACCAACCGTCGCTATGGCATTCTGCACACACCCTCGAGGTACTGAGGATACACGAATAAATTAGGCTCCAAGTGACAGCGACGACGAAGACAACCACGGAACTCACAATTCACCAAGCAAGCCTTTCGTTGCATCGAAAGCGTGGCGACAGACCAAAGCACGAGTCCTCTAGCTCTGTAATCTATTGACACTTGGATGAGTTTAATTCACAGAATCATGCAATCCGAGTTGTGTTCCCCAATTGAAGGAGATTTCCCGTTTTTTAGAGGTCCCTAGTAGCTGCTGCCTCACAAGGTGAGGAAGCTCTCGCCGAGGAAGATGAAAAACACTGCCTGTTCGCAGGTGGAGGAGATCAGTGCCAGAAAAGGCCGTTCTTTTCGACTCTCATTACAGGATGACGCATGGGATGGTGCAAGGCAGAAGCATCCATGGGTGGTGATCTGGCGTCAAGGAGCTAACTCAAACAAGAGGGCCTATACCACTTTATATCAATTTAAAAGTGACGGATTTGTAGGGGTCTAGGGGAGCTGGTGTGATCGAGAGAAGCGTGAAAGAATTAAAACAAACAATTGGGTCAGAGAAGAAAATCCATGAAGAAGCACAAATGAGAGCAAAGAGAAGGAGAAGAAGAAGAAGAACGGGGCATATGTACAGACAGAACTTGACAGCGCTCAACCTGGCAGCCGCCGTTATTCTTTATACACACACGGTAGAGAGTTGGGAAGAGAAGGAGGAGGAGGAGGAGGTTTAAATGGGTTGTTCAGTTTGCTCTCGTCTATACTCAGAGCAGGGGACAACCGCCCTTCTCCTGGAATGGGTTGTCTTTCTTTGAAGGAAATCCATTCACCAGACAGTCCTTGTCTCTGTACTGCTCCATGAAGCCAATCATTTCGCGCACGCACTCCGACACAAGACGACGTTGTACACCAGCCTCTCGTCGAAACTGCTCCACCACCTTCCGCTGTTGGTTCAGGGCCGACATCGTCGCGGGGTAACCTGCAACACACAACAGACAATGCCCATAACATATTGCTTTACCCAAACATTATTGAAAACCAACGCCTCATTCATCCAATCACGCGCCTACTATTACGCGGTTGTTGTAGTTGTTGTCTTTAAGCGTTACTCTGCAGATGAATGAGTTTCGGATCCGAGTTTCCTATGGGGGTGGTCTTCGCTTTTTCGAGAGCCGTCTGATGCTTTGTCGTGGATGTCCACGAAGACTAGTTACTGCGTCAATGGTCGCGAGTATGCGTTTGTCAAACTTGAGATGCTTCGAGGGTGAAAGTTGCCCATCTTGCAAATCTACTTCGTTCTTATTTCCTGTATTCGTGTCAACTAATTCTACATGTTCGTCATCTTCGTCAGAAAATTTAAAAGAATACAGCGTTAGCAAATGCACGTCTCATATGCCTCTGCGTATAATCGCAACTTCCTGCATACTTTTGTTTGTTGTTGATTTTAATGCTGAACGTGTTGGTCCTCGTGACCTCGAAAAAGACAATACAATTATTATTATCACATGGAGAGAATTCCACACATTTCGTAAATAGACACAGCAATTGAGTGTACCGCGCCACGAAAGGTTGAGCAATTAATGCTTTAAATGTCATGCATTAAAGGATCGTTTCGAAGAAACTCACCCACGAAACGACGCACACGCTTACGAGCCACTTTCTCGCAGCTCATTGGTTGCCCTTGCAGTTTCAGAAATGCCGGTCGCTGCAACCAGCGATCAATTGCCCAACTGCCGCGAGGGTATTTCACGCGCAGCAGGCCAATCTACTACACCCATGGCTGCCACGACTGGTCTATTCGAGCATACCTGCTGTTAGTGTTGTTGCCGGGCGGAATTGCATGCACCCAATGGTGCAGAATCTGATGTGCGACAGAGCATGCATCTATATAAGTACGAACTGGAAGCTAGAAGTACGAAATCGACATTCGTTTCACATTTGATTTTCCACAAAACACACTGGAGCGATAAAGCATGACAATTTCGCGAAAACTAAGTTGGAGAAACCCGAATGCACATTAGGTCAACTAACTAGGGTTAAACGGTCATTAAATTAGTGACATTGCGTTGGGGACATCATACAGGTGCCAAATAGTTTTCATGCTATTTATGAATTAACTACGACACCCACACAGTCTGCACTTGCAATCTTGTGATTGCTATAGTCGATCGATTATCAACACGGTGATCTGATTGGTGATCACGAGTTCCAAACTCTGGTCCCAATAAACGTTGACATCTATGCAAAGTGCATAACGCAAAGTACAAAAGACAAACACTGCCATTTTCACAAGAACAATCCACCCAAATAATACTAATAACCAATAACGGGGCAACTGGGAAGACTCCTTAAATTGCGTAATTTTAAATTAAAAAAACAACAATAATGAGAATAATCTTTTCTGGTGGTTATTAAATGTAGCTAAGACAGGCTGACAAATTCTCCCTCAATCTATTGACATAACATTTGTTGTTTTACGATGTGATTACTGAAGAGGGAATTTAAACGATTTTAGTAGCAAAATCAAAAACCGATAAGAAAATATCGAGATTGACCGCACTTCTGTTAGTGGAAGACACTTGGTGGGATAATTATTACCTGTTTTACACATCATACATAGAAATGTCCAATCATGCTGTGACAACATTTTGCTTAACATTTCACAGATCAGTAATAACACTAAATATTATTTGTTATGAAACTTTAAGTATTACAGTCGGCGTTGAGTTAGCTACGTCAGCTGTACGCGTATCTAGGCTGAGAAAAACAATGGCTCGAAGGTTCGTTGTGAATAAACAAAAACCCGGCATATAAAAAATAGCATAACTGGCTGAAGCGAATGTGGTATAGATTAAAGAATTAGAAGAAAAGGGACGATGGCAAATCGCAAAAAGAAGCATATGACTCACCTTAAGGGATTGGGCTAAGACCTAAAATCGCACAGTGACCAATAATCCTCGCTTGGCTCTTTTCTGAGCTCTGGGAGAGGCAGGCAAGCAGGAGGCTGGCGAATTAGCAGCACACAGGGATAACAGGCCACCGCTGGTCGCTAAAATGGGGCAGAGACAGCAAACACAGTTGGCCTACAAAAATAGACCTCCACGGCTAGCACGCACGCACGCACACGCACACGCACATGCACACACACACTCGCACCAGTGGGCAGCAGACGCGTTACGAATTCGCATCCAGTGGTACGGACACACGCAATCCTCCTTTGTACGCGAGCACGCGTAGGTTTTAGTGCGACGGACACGCCAGAATCAGCCAATGGCAGCGCACCTTGGGGTTGGCGATCGATGTGCTTCGTGCTAACGTCAGTGCATGAACGCGCGTGCGAGCGTGTGTGTCTTCAGGCTAGCGTATCGCGCGACGACGCAGGCTAATCCGCTTCTCAAATGCGCTCGCACCTTTTATGCCGAATGGCTGTTTCTGTATTTCTAGAATCTTGAGAACTAAGACTTTCATGTTTTTGGACTAATATCAAAGCACCGGCCTTAAGCGACCAAGCTACTACTCTCGTTGTCGATGGTGCACTCGTAAAGTCATCATGATTAAACATGCTATCAACAATTTTATTGGTTCAAAGCCTAATGATGTAATTATTTAATAAAATGGAGTAAATTAGCTGCCGATATCCCACCTATTTTTGGACTCCTGGAGAAGCTAAAAGCGTACTTCTCTCGAAGTAGCTCGCCTCCCGGCGAACCGAAAACCGCTACGCTTTTAATATAATAAATAATAATAAAGGTTTTTTCGATGGCACTTGACCAGAGATTGGTACTGCCCTGATTATGGATAGCCGACATAACTGCGGGCACACATGCATTAGTGTTTACCAATTAGTCTCTAGGTTACGGAACACGCCCTAGATGGCGTGTCTGGTGGTGGGCAGCGTAACAGAAGCCCGTTAACAGCAAGCATTGATATTCGTCGCGTGATTCGTGTTCTAAGTCAATGCCGGAGCAATGGCGCGTTTTTAAACCGGCTGATGGTCCGTTAAAAATTCCCCCTAGAACAAATAAAAAACCAATCAACCGTTACGAAATATGTTTCGAGTCAGAAATGACAACTGAACCTCTTCATCCCTGCCCAATAACTGTGGTGTGTTACTGTACGCAGTGCCGTCTTAGTGTTTGTTCAATCATTACACATCCAAACAGCGATCACCCAATGGCCTGGCCCTCATCGAATATGCAGACGACTTTACCCCATGCTGTGTCTGCTTTATGAACGAGGATTTACAGTAGGTTGTCCAAGCTGCAACGGTGATAGACTGCAACTGGGGTGTCTGTCGGTAACGGTCTGCGGGTGGCTGACTCTACGTTGTCTTTTTTTATAATAATTTCGGTTTCTTGTGGATCATCGATGCCCTCTATCTAGGACACCATTTTAATCGATGCCTTTCAATTTGTTCCCTCTATAACAGGATCAGATTGGACAACGATACGAAAATGGCGAACGGCTAGTAAGCTTCGCTCACTACGTCAGGCTCGTCGTTTCTAACACGTTTTGTGTACCCTGTGAGGAGTAATCTGTCGGACAAGAGTGGCCCTCTATCAAAAGGTTTGTGCAATAAGCAACAGAAGCCTAATTAAGGACCGAAAAACAGCACAGGAAAGACTCGATAACCGACAACACTCTTCAGCTATCAGTGAAGGACAGAGAGGCCCGCATGCAAGGCTGTCCCAACTTCCAACACCTCGGGCGACCAACCACGCGCTTGAAGAGGCTAGAAAGAAACAGGGAGGCTGCTTCTAACACTGGGGACTTTCGGAAGCTCTTTCGTCTTATGCGGCTCGCATCCGGCAAGTGGCAGCCCCTGGAACACCTCCTTCGCGACGCCGCGCGACGAGAGATGGACCAGAGATGGATAGAACGGTTATACGATGGTTGCAGCAAGTCGACCAACTGTTGAATAGCTCGACAGACTACCAATAGGATCAAATTCCTCTCAATCAACGCAAGTCATACGAAATTTACTGCGACCCACCAACTCCGTGAGACATTATCAACGCAATAGAAAAGCTGAAAAACCACAAGTCTCTAGAGGAAGATGGAATCCTGTTAAGCAACTTCAACGCGGCACTCGTTCCACCCAAGGAGGCTTCCGACGCGGCCGACGATTCGTAGAGGACCAGATCTTCACCTTGCACAGAATATTGGAACATCGCCTCAGGTACCAACAACCACCCATAACATGTTTCATCGACTTCCGGGCGACATTTGCCTCAGTAAATAGGGAGTCACTCTGGGCAGTAAACTTGTGAACCTTCTGATGTCAACCAATTAACCTCAACAATTTGCCGGCCGAATATATCCACACCATCAAATACCTGGGTTCTACCGTACTCCCGAATGACCAAGCGAAGGAGGAGGAGGAGGAGGAGGAGGAGGAGGAGGAGGAGGAGGAGGAGGAGGAGGAGGAGGAGGAGGAGGAGGAGGAGGAGGAGGAGGAGGAGGAGGAGGAGGAGGAGGAGGAGGAGGTCGAACTACAACGAGTCAACAGCGCCAGGAACGCGTTCCAACAACAGCTACGTACAAGCTGTTGGGGCAGATAAGCCTTCGAACCAAGATTTGCGTCTATCCCACTGCTATCCAAACCATCCTATCCTACAACAGTGAAACCTGGCAACTGCCTGACGAATATGGCAGGAGATTGGAAGTGTCTGCGACCGTCATGAAGCTGCCGGTTGCTCATCCTCTGTAGGAAGAGGAGCTAGACGCCGACGCCCCAAAGAAGAAGAATCCGGTTTATATTTTACCGGTTTTTGGTTCCACCTGAACTTGTAATTTTGAAATATTTAGTGCCCGTAGCATGTATAAAGTGATTGCAATAATTATTGCTGCTATGAGAACCCAGCGTCCACCATAGTTAAATACGCTACTACTTTTCAACCAATGAGTAGGAATGGGTAATGTAAATAAACGTATGACTACTGAAAAGACAGCGTTGTTGTAAGAATAGCGGTCGGTGACTAAAAGACCTCTATTAGCCTGAACCAACCTGTATGACTGACCCGGAGGCAAAGCAACCGGTTGTTGTTTGTTGGACAATCCAGTTTCTACTTCTTGTTGACACGAGTAAGTGATGATGCATATTTAGCTTATCTAAATAAAACAATTGTTCTCAAATTAATGATTTAGCATGTTATGATTGTATTTATTCATTTTCAATTCAAGACTGTGTTTCGCTTTTCGATAACCACAATAGAATTTGCGATTGAACTATGTTCTTCCAAATCACAGTCGAAATGCTGGGAAGAGTAAATGGTTTAGGCCCTACATAATGTCCTCTTTAATCAATTCCGCGAAAGGCTTTGTAGACAATGCGCCGACTTTCCTTCTACTGCCTTCTAATGCTGTCGATAGTAACCGGTCTGGTTAGTGGAGCACTTGTCGTTATTGGCGGCTTAATTCTCCGAGGCGATATTCCTGGTGGAATCATTAACTCGTAAGTAAAAACACTCTCGCGCTCGTTGTTGTCCCGAAACGCCTTCATCAACCTCCATTTCCTTCCTCATTTGTCGTGTCAATTGCATGGCAAACAAAAGGACTGTCCACGACTTGCCCAAAGTTGGCTTTGTCATTTCGGAGGCATAGGGCCATTAATGGAGCATAGAATCAAACAGCTGTCACCAATCACAGCCCGCAGTCATGTGGTCAGTGAACAGAGATTGCCATTTTTCATTCGTTAGAGAGTTTTTGGAGCAACACATTTATGTTCTTGACTTTTCTCATGATTGAGTGATTAAAGAAAACGGGGAAGTTGGTCACCCCTTGGCGTCCAGAGGCACACCCACGAAATTCGAAAAAACCAGCTCATTTGGGAGATCACCTTTAGTTGATCTAAGGCACGGTAATAAACTTCCATCGATGACTATTTTTTTGTGATAACATCACTAAAGTTGCTCAATTTTTGACTTAGCAATGCAATCTCAGGGCCCTTCATATTAAATTTGGCGCCCGTACATTTTTCGCAATTGTTTTTCGGGTCAGTCATGACTAATTATTACTGTTCAATTAAATTGAATGGTTTTAATTCATTGAAGCATTAAGGTGCTTTTCCTGATCGAAAATCATTCAAAAGCATGGCCAAATCCTGCTTCAAGCTCTGTGAAAGATTGGTTAACATGATCTGGGAACATTTCATTGACAAATTCAATCTTTTCACAATAGGTCGACGGATCATGTGCTAGCAATGAGTTTCATCATGATTGGTGTCATTTCAATATTCTTGGTGGCGATTCCGGTGGTTGTTCGGACAGTGGAAAAGAACAAGGAGCAACAACACCCGTCGTTAGACGACTTGAAGGACGAAAGCGTAAATGTTCTACTTATTAATCAAAAGTAGACACGTTATTACCATTATTTTTGTTTATTTTCAGTTGTACCGGGTGGAATCGTCTTCTCAAATGGAATTCCCGCCCGAATTCTTCGATTATCCGTGAATTACTTTGTTTTTTTAATAAATAAAATTGTATTTAAATCGAAATTGACTTCTTCTTAGATTTTTAATTCGCAGAAAAAAATAAAAGGATCCAAATATCGGTCAAATTTTGTTTAACTACTACGATAAACTCAACTTCCACGTCAGGTGATTTTACAGTTCTCAATAGCGCTTACGAAAATAAGGACGCAGTTTTTAAGGTGATACAAGACTTGGATGGAACACCGCTTGAAGTAGTTATTCGAATAGAAAGACTATCCCGATTTTTTTATATTTAATCCCCTGTTATACAACTTCCTTTCGAAACGAAATCCAAATGCGAAACCTGAAATTCGCGCGCAAAAGGGGCCGATGCAGGAATCTTTAATAAAACTCCGTCATTCGGCGATAACCGGAGAATAATATTCACTCAGGTAGCTGCTGCGACGGTCAACAGTATTTGTTTCCAAGAAAACTCAAGTAATGTATTAGTTTCCTCTCTTACTTCCCTTAAAGCACAGACAACCACTCGGGGTTAAAGGGTCACTACGTCGCTTGAGCTTATATACCTCCCCCAGACAACGTTATCCCACGATGTTTAGCCAATCCCAGCGCGACCCTGTCCATAACGGCTACCCTTAGGAAACCCTCTCAGTCAACGTTTCTACCTACAAATCAAAGTGGCCCACCGGCGATTCCAATTGCAGCTTCGAACATGACCGCTTCGAATTCTTGGCTGACTCTCCATGGAGAAGAACCTCGATATTACGACCGGGCGCACTAATTTCTCCCTTTTTGTGGAGATCACGTTGTATAAAAATGTGGTACCATCTCGGTCGCGTGGTTATTAATCGTCTCTTCACAGTATGGCGTCATGATTGTGCAAAGAAAATTAGCACGTCAATGAAAGTTATTTTTAATATTTCCTTTCAACGGGGAGTCTGTCTGAGGTCCGTAAAATGGGAAAATTATGGATGGCAGGTGTTCACGAAAGGTGGTCGGTCACGCCTGGGCCGATGGGGGTCCCAGCTTCGCATAGACAAACTACGGTTCCAAGCGCTCTACTACTTGATGGAAATTTATTTTAATAACTTCGGTATGCATGATCTCAATGTCCGAAATTGGAAATTCCCAGGTACGAGTATCTGTCAAATCAAAACTCCCATTCGTCGTCGTCAGATCCGTGGCGAAAAATGAACACGGCTACAATACTTTATTCCAAACAATCTTGCTTTGTGTATAATTCGGCATCCGTGAAGCCGGTTGATTTTATAGTAGGAGATTATCTGTTACATTGCGCTTGATTTAAAATCTTAAGGAAATCCGTGTCGGTTGCCATGATTTAAATAAACCAACGACAACTTAGTATGTTTGCTTGTTTTAACTGATACAATTGGCAATAAATGGATCGGCGTCAATTTCGGTTGCTTTGCTTAAAGCTTTTCATTCTGCAATGTGCCCGTACATTCTCATATTACTGACTACACGCATAAACTTCCGACTTAAGACTGTTTAGAGCGTTGTACTCAACTCACTACTAATGCATTAGTAAATTGCCAACCATGCTGCTCTGGTCGGCGCTATACGGGTCCAGCACATCTCGAGGTTCCGAATCATATGCGGGCTCTTTTCATATCCGAATTCTGAGCGCAACTTATCGGATTTAAGAGATTCAAACAGAGCCACTTGGCGAAATCTAGTGTGTGTCTTTCGGCAACGCATCGAAATTTTATCTCAAACATAACACATGCGACAAACTTGTGAAGAAACCGCTTGAAAAGATAATAGCTTCAGCAAAGAAACGCTGATGGTGGGACAAAATATCTACTTTATAAGGAAACCTTATTAAGGACAATATCTACATTGCATATTTTATCACCTTCAGGGTTTCTTATATTTAATTCAATTTAATTGACTCCTCTGGCACCGAAATGGGATTTTGTGAATTGTATTGCGACATCGACATTTTCAGTTATTTCATTATAATTTATGCGCAGATTGTGGCCAGATCTGCTTCACTAAATTTACTGACATCGTTGAGATTAATTTCCGATCAACTTTTAAGCTAAATACGGTTTTCTTCTACGTTGCTTCGCGAGTGAATCATTTTTGTTTGAATATTTCATAATTTATTGAATTGTTTAAGTGCGGCCGTTTTGTATTTTTTTTAGGACACATTGCATGGATAATTACGTAATACACGTTATCTGCAGCTGGTCGTGTTCAAAGAATCCCAGAATGAATTTTCTCAGCGCTGTGTGCGTCATAAATCGATAAAAAAAACAGCTGAATATCGATGGCCAAACAAATTTACCCTAGTCTATATGTTCATATTATCAACAATATAAGGCTATGCATTTTCGTAAGCAGATGTGTATTTTTACATTCATTCATTTAGTTATTTTTCTTTCTAGAGTTATTGTTAACCGAGTAATGCTCACGATTATGTACTTTGAGGATGCGAAATTCACGCACATGAAAGCTTGCAAGTTGACATATCCTTTTAATCCAGGGATAAATCCTGTTTTCTGGCACTTAACATTGCATTTTTTGACAGATTTCTGCTGTCCAAATGAATATATTTTAATATGTTCGATTATGTTAAGTAGAAGATTATTGTGAGAAAGCTGACCGGTTAACCAGTGTCCGGGTTTCTGGACAATTTCGAACCGTGTTTATTCGTAAAAGAAAGTTAATGCAACCATTCACCAAAATCAGAATCGATTTATATTGTAATTATTAACCGTGACAATATACAAATGTGATCGTGGGGCTCTGCCTTAAAGTGTCTCGTTTTGTGACACAAAAACAGTTTTTACAATACAGACTTGGGTGTGTGTTCGCAATTGATCAATTAAGCTGTACGCGTTGATTTTTTCTCCAATTAAAATAGAAAGAGTATGACGAGTTAAAATTTTGGTCTTTTGACAACGACGGTTCAGACCTGTACGATGACTAACAAACAAATACCTACGTGAACATTTTATCGGCCAAAATCGATTCAACGCTCGCAAAATGTCTTAATCCTGTTTCCGGAACCACCGAATCTGTGGTCATTTTGACTGTAATTATTTATTTCTTAATATGAGGCTGTGAAATTTCTTAGTGTGGGGTGGGGGCGATTAATCTCACGCAGGTGTTTTGCGAAATTCCCTTCTAAGGGGAAATTGTCAATTAAACGTGATACATTCGTCGAGAAAAATGTCTCATTTGTAACGCGTGGCAATTTAAATATTATAGATTTGGGGAGAACGCCAACATTTTTAAAATACATCAAATTGAATACGCCCCCTTCTTCAGCTTATTTGCGTTTATTCTGATTTCCAAACTGCTTTTTCGGGTGAAAATCATTAAAAAAAGTCCACTGGGTGCCCTTGAGGGATGTTTGGCATAAAAAATCATTCTGGGTTTCGAGATTTTGCGGAAATAATATTTTTGAAAATGATACAAAACAATTGTTAAGGTACACTATATTATTATGATATGTTAGCAGCATTATAAACATCATTTATTTAGAATACGTCATTACTTTGGGTGATCATATAATAGGGGAAGTAGTTTGGAATTAATTGAAATGGACGGAAATAAAAGAGACTTTTCTACAATCTCTGTGAACACCAGTCGGTAGTTTTCGACGAACATGCGGAAAATGTACCGTTATTTTTTGTCAATCGGCATTTAGCGTCTACAATTGAAGATTTGATAAGATCTTGTATGTCACCAACGGACATGTGTTTGATTTTGGATTGGGTCAAATTTGGTAAATTTCAACTCATATCACATTTTTAATCTGATATGCGCTGGAGACACGCACGCACTCGCGCACTCCTTCCTGATTGGCTGCCAGGCCTCCAGTTGGCGCGCTTGCCTGCCGCCCCATTGGCCCGAGCCTCGGCACGTCCTCACACGTGCCACAGCAACTCACATTATTTAAACTAAGCTGACACGCTCCACCGCCACATAAAGCCGCACCGAGCATGTCAAATACGACGAATGCTTTGACCTTTGACCCACACGATGAGCACCATCAAATCATGGGTATCTTCGCGTCATCTTCGACTGCTGCAGACGAGGCTCCGAGTCACGCGACGGCCGCAACAGCACCACTTGACTTCACCGGATACGCCCACCAATCGGCTCCTCCGGGAGGAGGCACCCAGCCACAGCTCTGGCCATTCCCCCCCGAATCCTTCTACGCCCACGACGCTCAAACTTATAACTATTCCGCCCAAACACAGGAGGCCCCAATCACCAATGACAATATCCACAGCGGCAACAATAGCATCGACGCGAGAGGCAGTCGCTCCAGGTCGATGGAGTCGGGTGAATGCGCCTGGGACATCAAGGATGCTGCTCTTCCAAATGTGGGTTACTTTGTGCTTTGTTGTGTTTTTAGTCAGCGCTAAAACCATCCTGACATGAGAAGTTAGGGATGTTTGCTATTTCTATCGGAAAAATGTTCACCGCCCACAGTGACTCAGATTCGCACTCGTTTCAATAGGTTTGGTTAATGCCGTTTGAATGCTCGATCACCCAGGCCGGTTGCTGCTTGTTTTTTAGCCACGAAAGTTCGAAATATTCGAGGCTTGGCCGGACGGCAACTGCCGACGCATCTACTCCATCGAGAGTGAACGGGCCAGGCGCCATCAGAGCGGATGGGCAATGCGCAACACCAACAACCACAACCCCCAGGTCCTCAAGAAGTCCTGTCTCGGCGTCCTCGTCTGCTCGAACAGCTGCACCACCTCCAGCGGCATACCCGTCGCCTATCGGCCGGCCATCTGCGACAAGGCACGCAAGAAGCAATGCAGTAAGTCAGCGTCGTCGTTGTCGTCGTTGCAGTCTTTCGCAAGGCTGGAGTAGTGGTGGTGGTGGTGGTGGTGGTTTGACACCGAGGTGAATATGCACGATTCGGTACCTTGAAGTCTATTCAACAAGCTAGAATGTGTCAAGAAACGATGTGTATAGGATATAACACCATGATGTAACATCAGGATTGCAGAGGCCTCTAATCAGACGACTTCCACGGCGTCATGCACATTTTTCTGCATGGCAGATGTCTTTAATACAATCTGGGAATTTTTCTTCGGCATTGAGAGTATTCTACTTCCTTAATTTGGTATATTTCGTTTCCCATCTTGACTGCTACTCTAAAATGCACAAATATACTCCATAGAAACCAAAAAAAAACCTATTTTCAATTAAACCCCAACAGAAGAATATTCCTCCAATTTCGCATTTAAAGGGGCAATATTTGGTCATTATTTATTAACTGTCTACGACAAGTTATAAATAGACACTTGCTGGTTTAACCATGAAACACTCACCCACTGCTCAACCAAAAACAGCAGTCAAAAGACAAGATTAAGGCGTTGGCTCTTGAAGCACGTTGTCGTCATAAATTTTAATCCCCACAAACCGAACAACGACCTCTAAATCAGGGGCACGGGGGGTTGGGAGCAATTGACCACAACCCATTGTCGGTTTTACAAGACAATAATAAAAAACACGAGTCATAAAACAGTGGGGTTTGACCTCCTGGGCCAACTGACCCCCAACTCACTAGCACGACCCCCCGAGTGTTGTAATCCGACAGGTGTGCCTTTATTGTAAGCTTTCCTGGTGTTATAAATGAAACCGATAGACGAGCTCTATCACAATTCGAAGAATCTGGATCGGATGTAGATCTAAATTGTAGATCCACAACGAGGCAGTGATTCTGACAGGTTTGTCCGTTTTATTTGATTTCGGTTGTGGCAGGGCGTCGTAATGGTAGTTGGACTGCCTCTGCGATTGCCTGTCTGTTGAATCGGACGACGCTAATAGCCCCAGACGGGGCCAACCTTATAGAGGTCTGATGGATAATTGAAATCGTTAATGGCAGTATGACCCCTTCAAGTGGTCCTTATCGCGTAAGGTCTCTTTTTGTTGCCAACGGTGTTTAGTTGGAAAACGTTTTAGTGGAGGGACGTGTTCGGTAAGCCTTGAAGAGGCTCGGAGTTGTGACCTTCTGGTGAAAAAGCAGAATCTGCATTTCATTAATTTTCGAATAGAGACACCCATTATGTGGTGGAATATTTCTGAGGACTGGTGCATTAATGGATTCACCACCACATTGCTTATTCTCCTTGCTACCCCACTGTGCCACTACTCTTGCTATTGATTGGTCGATGAATGCACGATGATGTTCGGTACAATTGAAGGTTAAATAATCATTCCAGGCAGAGACCTGAACTACGTTGCACACCAATAAAAAACAACTGTCTTTTCGACACTTGACCTCTGGGGCAGCAACAACAATAGCAGCTGGGTCAATTAGCCAACCAACTGAGTCATTCACGTGCATTGTCAAATTGATTGATCTTTCCGAGACACAGGACCGACTCAAACAAAGAATAAAAGCATCTCATTCAAACTATTGGCGATAATTATAAGTATTATTCGCGATCACAAAGCACTTTCGGGAAGCGTATTAATTGAAGAAATTTTAGGATTAGTCTCAAATAGTAGCAGCAGCAGTAGAAGAAAAAGAAGCATTGGTAGCAATAATACTGGCAACAATTTTAGCCATTTTACCATTATTATTGTTGTTCTCCTCCTCCTCCTCCTCCTCCTCCTCCTCCTCCTCCTCCTCCTCCCCTCCTCCTCCTCCTCCTCCTCCTCCTCCTCCTCCTCCTCCTCCTCCTCCTCCTCCTCCTCCTCCTCCCTCCTCCTCCTCCCTCCTCCTCCTCCTCCTCCTCCTCCTCCTCCTCCTCCTCCTCCTCCTCCTCCTCCTCCTCCTCCTCCTCCTCCTCCTCGTAGAACGCATCATCATCATCATCATCATCATCACCATCAATTGTTGTCATGGTTTCATGTTTCAGTGCGTAGCTGCACCACGCCGGGCTGTAACGGTCGTCTGATTCAACGCAACTGCAAGGGTCACGGCGGCTATCCGGTGACCCATTTCTGGCGTTTCTGCAACGGCGCCGTCTACTTCCAGTGCAAGGGTCGCCACGACCACGTCAAGCCAATGACGAAGGCCCTCGGTCACGGCTGTGCCTCTTCAGCCTCTTCGTGCTCCCCCTCCTCCTCCCCTTGCAGCCTGCAGTCTCCCCGGATGCTCAAGCATATCCTGCGTGTCGAAGAGGAAATCGACGAAATTGGGCGCATCAGAACAAGGTCTTCGGGAATACAGATTTGCCATCGGATCAACATGGACAACGCAGAGATGTTCGCGACGGATCTGGGGCAGGGCATGCTGGTAAGCCGCCGTCAATCGATATATTTTGTGGTCGCTAGACGAACTCCCGACTTCAAGAGCCAAAATAAATCGATGAGTCATTGCTTTTAAAAATCGTAATTGCTTTGTGCAGGTCAGAGGACCACCCAAAATTCGACATTTACTTCGAGAGGTCAGCATTACAATGCAAGCAGAGATGGGGTCGAGATTGTTCGAGGGGGTGGTTGGTGAGGCCGTTATTATGTCACTGTTCGATGTTTGCACGTGATAATGGCAAGAGCAGTCCCAGTGCTTTCAGGGCTTTTTGAGAGTTTTGTGTCAATCACTTGGAATGAAATAGCCCGCGCTGCAAACATGTCTGAAATTTGACAGTCCTAGAAGACGCTAATGTAGTTAGTAATGTCCACTACGTTTGCAACAGACAAACCTGGTTGGATTGCCAGGTGTTACCTGTAAAATGCACCCAGTGTAGAGGCCTGTCATCATCATCATCGTCATCATCATCCAACGCCCGCGTGATCGTTAAGTGCTGGATGATGATGATGATGCATCCGCTGGGACCACTAATTCAACCTCCTCCTCCTCCTCCTCCTCCTCCTCCTCCTCCTCCTCCTCCTCCTCCTCCTCCTCCTCCTCCTCCTCCTCCTCCTCCTCCTCCTCCTCCTCCTCCCTCCTCCTCCTCCTCCTCCTCCTCCTCCTCCTCCTCCTCCTCCTCCTCCCCCTCCTCCTCCTCCTCCTCCTCCTCCTCCTCCCCCTCCTCCTCCTCCTCCTCCTCCTTTTCCTCATCATACGACGGCTAATACTACTACTACTACTACTACTACTACTACTACTACTACTACTACTACTACTACCACTACTGACACTGCTAATACTTCAAATTCTGCTACAACTACGGCTACTTCTACTTCTGCTACTTCTATTACTACTACTACTAATACTGTTGATGTAAAACAACCTGAATCAAATTTACTTTAGCGGTGACGATCGCCAAGATCAATTAAGAATATCTACCAATCGTTTGAGAAGTGTTAACAACTCGAAATAATTGCTTTTAGATCCGTTGATGTCTCGTGTAAATTAACAGCATTTATAAAAGGTCGTTGTTTTGAGATAAGGTTAACAGTATAACGATGACAATTATCAGAATATTATTTAGAAAAAAGCGTCCCATTTGAGTCTTTATTCTTGTTTTATATTCAGCCCAGTGAAGCCTTCCAGTCGTCGCAAACACGTCCCGAGGAAATGCTACACGGTAAGAATTTACAGATCCAATCTAAGATGTTAACTTTACAGCATTAGTAGTTCAACACTATTTTCTTCCTGGATTCAGTCCCCACTAAATAGTAATTCGGTCGAGTCCGCAAATTTCCCTGAATCAATCCCAAAATCCAGTATTTGTGTGATGTTGAAATTGATGTTTTAATTGCCTGGTTTCTGTTTAATCTAGTCGAGACAATTCAAGGAGATCTTGAAGCCCAAAGTCACGTCCAATTACAAGCCAACGACATGGAACCAATCATCTTACAACAGCATCACGCTTTGAGTCTCACCCAACAGCCAATCGCCGAACCGGGTCCACCGACATTCTACGATCAATCCCGGCAAGCCGTGCAAACCATGGAATTCTATGCCAGCGGGGACCAGTTCATTTCCCAATACGACCCCACCTACGTCACAATTCACCAGAACGCGAACCAGCAACTTCCTCTCCCTCAAGATCAGCAACAACATCCAGATCAGCAAGAACAGCAGCAGCAGCAGCACTACGCTTGGCGCATACCCAGCTCCACACCGGCTGGTATCGATTATTCTCTACCAAATCACCCCCTGGAGCAGCAGCAAAGGGATCAATTGGATCAGCAGGCCTACATGGAAATGCTCTACCCGGAGAGCGGACAACCCCAGGTTGGTCCCGACATCAGCGGCAGCACAGACGCGTCGCTGGCGTCGCTCCAAGTGTCCGACGGCGAGACCTTCCTGGCGACGAATATCGCGTGGTCCGCGACCGAGCCACAGGACCCCCAGGAGGCGCTGTTTCAGGGGGAAGGAGGAGGAGGAGGAGGAGGAGGAGGACAGAGCGGTGGAGAGCAGGCGGCTTCGGCGGCGGCGGCGGCGGCCTGGTTCTACGGACAGAACTTCCATTGGAAGTCTGTGGAAAGTTAGTTGGACGAAAGAGGAGGAGGAGGAAGCAGTTGCTATTCTCAGGTTGTACAGCCCTCTCTCTCCACCGTTCCCCGCCACCCTCCCCGTGACCCCACTCCGACCCCACTCCGACCCCACTCCGACCCCACTCCGACCCCACTTCGCACGTCTTTCATTCGAACGCAATTCGAAGCAACAATGTGATACATCAACAACAAGAACCCCCCGCTTGTGAAGGTATCGGGATCTTCGATGCTGCCAACAATTAGTCATTTTGACGACGACGATCGTTGATCGTTACCAGATAGTGGACATTGCCGTTTCCTTGCTTTCGTTGCTGTGTTTCACTTACACGCCGGAATCCGCCACTTTGGTATGAATCCGGTTTATTTTGTAAAACGATATTATGTTATCTTTTTACAACCGGTGAAATCGCCTTGTTTTCCGTGGGGAAGGGTAATCCGATAGGCTGTAGTTATTGCAGACCGGCAGCCTTGTGATTGATTCAGGAACATTTCTTCTAGGTTCCGTGCCATCCGTGCAGTCTGGCGGAGTCATGCGTGACATTTCCCGAGTTTGGAAAGTGTTGATGAGTGAGAAAGAGATGCAATCTAATGTCTATGAGATTCCGTTGGTTAGAGACCAGCAAACAATGTCCTTAAACATACCAATCGGAAAGGTAAAGGTATCAACAATGAAGAGCGAGTAAGCCCCCCCCCACCCCCAATTGGGGCAGTAGCGTGCGCGCCAGTCACCATCTTCCTCCTCCTCCTTCTCCTCCTCCTCCTCCTCCTCCTCCTCCTCCTCCTCCTCCTCCTCCTCCTCCTCCTCCTCCTCCTCCTCCCTCCTCCTCCAACTCCTCCTCCAACTCCTCCTCCTCCTCATCAAGAGAAGATGGTCGGACGGAAAAATACTTGAAATCCGGCATGCAGGGAAACCAAATTTCAATTGGATGCCCCAAAACAGATGCCTGTATCGTAGGATTTGATTGGACAATTCCATCGTACCCTCAGGGCTGCAACTCATGAATATGTTGAGGCGTAACAATAGGAATCACCTGTGTGAGTAATAAAAGTTCCATGAGTCCGGGGTCACGGTTACCATGCTATGCACATGACAATAAAATATCATGTGTCTGTTGCTACACCGACCGCATAAAACTTGGCAAACGTTGTGCCAAAATCAGGAAGCTAGTCCACTGATTTGACGATATTAGTTTAACCAAAATGACTCATTTACTTCTTATTTTATCGCCAAAATTAGCCTAACAATGTGGCCACAACTTAATTGAGGTTAAATTTCGATTATAATCGTAAAATGGCGATGACTTTTATCCCAAACTGTGAATACGGCATTATTTGAATCACGCGCAATTTCAGCTGTCCTCAACCAATAAGGTGGCTCAGTCCCCTGCAATTTTAGCCCATCACCATTTGCTTTCGAAACGCGTCAATTTCAACCTGTTTTCTTGGTCCATTGTGTGAAGTCTCACGGGTGACATCGATGACTAATCACCCTCATGACCTGACACTGGGAGGAGTTCGCGCGCCTCTTTTATTGTCTATCGAATTCGCTCAACATCCAAAGCTCGGAGCGGTGTGTTCAGCAGTTGGAGTCTTAGGGGAAACGACTTTAAACCGTCTTCGAGAAAGGCAACCATCTACGGGGTTTCCTAGTTAAAACGAAAGCCTTCATCATTTTCCCGATCGCCCTTAGATTATTTGACCTCCAGTGTTCTGCTTTTGCATGGCCTTTTAGAGGAGGAGGAGGAGGAGGAGGAGGAGGAGGAGGAGGATATCTTCTAGTCTAGCCGCCACCTGTACATTACTACTATTCCCAAGAGTTGTCTTCGTCATAAAACCTGCGATACTTTTCTCCCTCACGTTGGATGGATAGATGGATAGAACTGCCGAAATGACAAAACCAATCGTTTTGGCATTATTTCTCCTGGATACCTAAAATGGAACATCGTCCTCGATTGACAGAACAATTAAAAGATGCAGCTGCTACTGCTGCCTTTCCACATGAAATGAACCGCCGAATTGTGTACAACCTTCGCGAACATCTTCCACAACGTGTGGACAATGACGGCAAACATTTGAGCGAAGAAAATTAAAAAAAACAACACGGTATCATGTTGTACCGTTGGTGGAAGGTTAAATTTTCTATTATTTATTCGAATTTCTTGTCATTAAAGTTACAAATGCGTAATCTTCATGCCGCGCATCATGCGGCAATTACAACCGCTATTTTTTACCCAAATTCACCAATCGTATTCAAAATGGCGCGACAACGTTGCTTAACTGGTGTCAGCCACGAAAGAAAGGAGATGGTCTTGTTAGCTTAATTGAATCATCTACACCACCTTCAAAATCCACACTTGCACCTATAGAATTAACTATCACAACCCCGAACTCTGCTTCAATTCGACACTGCAGGTTCGATGTTCACCGCATTGACAACACAAAATCAGCCCCTAGAAACAGGACTAGTCAGGTTTCGGAGACACTATGGAGGATTCGTCGTTGAGAACGGTAAACCCTCACTGGAATCAATTATTTTCTCAGATCAGCGGCGCTAAAACCACCACCAGGTGTCGAATTGTAAAGCCATGCAAATTGGAAATGTGAAGAGGAATTTCATTGAAAGACATCTCTGCCGAATTTACACCGTTGAAGCTAGAGCGGATGAGCCGTCCTCCATTCTTGCACCAACGTTGACTACATCGCCGTATTTTGCTTACGCGCTCAGTAGTCTACAAGAAAGGCTTCCGATAATCTAAATATATTTTCCACCAAGGAGTCAAACCCGGGTCCCTCACCAACTGATCGACAGTCACCCCATCGGATTCGCAGTTCGACGATAACTTAACCCGCTATACCTTTTTATGACAGACGCGTCTAAAGGAAGGGTAATGAAAGAGAACGCAAACCAAAGTATAATCAAGATGGCGATTAAGGCCACTACAACCCTTTTGAGCCGTGCAAATAACTTAGCAAAGGCAGTCAGGTTGGAGATCATCACATCCAAGACCAACGGCTTCTAGTCGTCCAATCAAACCTGGCCACGGCGCGACAAAGACAGAAGCAGAATTTACACCTTTGAAGCCAGAGAAGGATGAGCCGTCATCCATGATGAAGTGGAGGTGGAAGAAGAAGTGGCCACAGCTGCACGGAAGTCAGGCTGATCGAATTAGGGATGATGATGATGATGACCGCTATCAATCCTATTAGAGGACAGCCCGGCTGAACTGGTGTCTACCACGAAGATTATCGACTGGCAGCGTCCCCTAGAGGAGTCAAACTCGGGTGCCTCCCACCAGCCATGGGAGGCATTCTATTTGCATGTCTACGGACGGTGCGTCATTGGTCTGAATGTATTGCCAGGGGGGATCCAACACGCATCCACAATTCCGACCATTTTCCAGACAACAAAGTGTACTGTTTACACAATCAATAGATACTATTATTTATTGGAAACACACATTTATAAATATGGTACTCTAACCGCATCTTAAATACACATAAGGGATTGGGAGTGGGGGACCATAAAATTGACTGTACAGAAATCGGTGTTGGGTGGGGTGCTCTTCAGGGTGCTTGCGCTGCTTCCGCCTGGGAGCTGCGTATCTCCTTCATCCTCCGAAGAAAGGTTGCCTCCAGAAGGTCGGTACAGTTGATTTCCGCCGAGTCCGGGGCGTAGACGCGTCGGGCGTTGGAAAACAGCTGACTCCCGGCAAACGATACGTCCCCCAGCGACTTGTAGACACCCCTGGCTAGGGCGTCCGCCATGAAGGGGAGTTCTAGAACGGCAAACCAATGAGGGCAACCAATGATAATTGGGATATTTCGCTGCTGAAAGAAGAAACGTCTCGCGGGATCGGTGACCATTAATTTATACGCGATATTGACCGCCGCATCGTATCAAGTGAGTATCAATAGTACTTGTATTACTACTCACGAGTGGGTTCTTTAAGCGGAGTGGCAAGCTTCTTCAGTGCCAAAACTGGAGGAGGCTTCATGAACGGCCAGGAGAGTTTGTGTGCCTAAAACGCAAACACACACATTGTTATTTCAATTGTACGTAGACCGGAGCGCCACTGGAATACTTACTTGTAATTCTTTAATCAATTTCACCACTCGACGCTTCATTTTCTCCGTCAACGGAGCCTCGTGGATTGTCTTCATCTGGATCTCAGATTGGGCTTCGGATTGACTTATTGATTTCGTGCTTCCGCTCCCTTTGTTGTTGTTGTTGCCATCTGCAGCTTTCTTCTCGCAGACGGGACACACGTAAGCGCCCGTGTGAGCGGCTGCGACCTCAAGGGTCAACCCAACACACTCGGCGTGGTACCACTCGTCGCAACGGTCACAAGCAATGTAGACCCTAAAGGCAATACATTGGAATAAGGCTACTACCACGTCTACTTAATAGAAATAAGTAGGGGCGGTATTTCTACGGGCTCACCGAGAGTCATCATAAGGCGTCTGGCAGAGGCAGTAGACCTCTTCGCTGGCCTTGTTGTTGGCCTTTTGACAGTCGGGACAGTGCCAGGAGTCACCCAGCTCCTCTGAGGCCGCAAGACCCGGTTTTAGACCGACACAGACAAAATGGAACCAGTCCTGGCACAAGTCGCAGCCAATGTACTCCCTGGACAAAAAAGAAGCGTGTGATTGACTCCAGCCTGATATTTCGGAGGAGGAGGAGGAGGAGGAGGAGAAAATAGGTAATAGCACCCACTGCTGTGGATTATTTTAAGGAGTAAGTGGAGCCGGACGTGTGGGTAAGACGGTGGGAGGAGAGGACGAGAAAAACGTACTGTTTGGGGTCATACGGTGTTTTGCACAGACAGTACAACTTTCCGTCGCCGGCCTTCTCTTTCAGGCGAAAACCACCACGACCACCACTACCGCCTGCCACCTCCTCATTGACATCCCGGAAAGCAGCCCGCCCATCATTGTCGCCACCCTCGTCATCGTCGTCGTCGTCCTCTCCGAAGTCAGATGAACTCGAGGGCTCCGGGGTCTGCTCCTTCTGCTCAAGATGACCCTTCTGCTCCTTCAGGAGGTAGCTCGGTGTGCGGATTGGAAGACGCGGCTTCGTGGCTCCCCTCCCACGCCCTCTTCCGCGCCCCCGGCTCCCCCTCGGTGTCTGCGACGGGGCGAAGGGCTTTGGGGCGGCCGAGGATGAGGAGCTGGTGTCGTGCGTTTGTCGGACGATGCTGCCACGCGGACGACCAGGCCGCCTGCTCCCCCGGTGCTGAGAGAGATACAAACAGACAAATAAACGGACCCGAATGGAATATCGGAGGATTGGTGGGTGGGAGGGGTGGGTGGAGGAATTTACCGTTAGCGCGAGGACAGCACCTGTGGTATTCTTCATCATGCGCTCCTTGCGCACAAGCTGTTCGAGCTCAAACTGCGTGGCCCGCGGCGGAGTTTCGCCCTGGCGAATGGCACACCTCTCCTCGTCTGAATCCACCGCGGGCAGCGTGTCTGGTGTGCCCGGTCGGAGGGGTGGCGTAGGCGGTGGCGACGGTGTGGTGGGGGTTCGCAGCAGCAGCGGCTGTTGCCTGGCGATGGCAGAGCCCCTCGTGCTGCTGCTGCTGCTGCCCGGTGGACGACCGCGTTTGCGAGGGGGTCCGTCGGTGCTCGGCGTCTGGTTGGAGAGGCGTCCACGGGAAAGGGCGGGGGTGCCTGTGTGGTGGTGCTGGGGTTTAGGGGAAGGCATCGGCGAAAGTTGGCCGCCGTCCGAGTCAATGGGGGTGTGGGTCCTGGAGGAGGAGACTGCCGCTGCCGCAACCGCCGCGTCCTTTTCGGCCTTCCGGGCGTCCAAGATATCCTCCTGCAAGCGGAATCAAAAGGCTACATATTCGGCTGCTGGTAAATGGAAACCTTGCGGCTACCAGTGGGAGACTGCTGGCCCAAGCCCGGCGACGGCGAAAACTCAGTGTCTGATTGGCGTAGAACGCCTTCAAGACCCCGAAGCCGACGGACCCCACAAGCCTTATTTCACGCTGGAGACACCCACCTGTATCTGGAGGGCCAAGTACTTAACAGCGAGGGACCGCCTGCTCTCCAGTTCCTCCGCCAGATTGGCCACTCGCGTCTCCAAGGCCACCCGTTCGCTCCGCAGTCGCCGATTGGCCGCTGAGATGCGCGCCGCGTTCGAGGCCGCGATACTGCGCGCCCGAGCACGCGCCGCCTCGGAATTAGGCGATAGGGGGGCCGGAGGGGCCCGCTGTCTGGAAGGGGGGTAGGCGGCCTGGGCGAAACGCACGGGGGTGTTGTAGGGGACAGGGCGGCCCGTCGACAGGGCTGGCGGGTGGGGGACTAGGGTGGGGCGAATGGTCGTGGACGAATTGACTATGAGAGGACGGCCACCTGTTGCAGTGAAAGAGCAAAGAAAAGACCCGGTTAATAATAATAATAATAATAAGAAGAAGAAGGCAGCAACTCCGGGGAGTCAAAAAATAAACTGACAACTCACCAAGAGAAGCGGCAATGTTGGTCGTCGCATGTTGTGGTCGCATGGACGCAGGATGACTGATGAGCAGCGGTTGCTGTGACGCCGACATCGTCGTCGTCGTCGTCATCAATGGTTGCTGCGGTGTTGCCATGGGGATGGACGGGGGTGGCGGGAGAGGCTTGGGGGCTCCGGGGGTTTCGGGGAGGCTGCTCGCGGAGGTTCGGGTGATGGACAACGCGCCGATTGAATCCAACTTGGACGGGAGCAGCTGGAGAAGGAGGACATGGTGGTGGTGGTGGTTGTGGGCTTCTCGTCGTCGTCGTCCGGCTCCCTTTTTAGGGCTCGCGAGGGAGAAGACGTCGCTGGGCAGGTCGCTTCACTTACGAGGCTGGCAGGGAGTCCGAGGAGGGCTAGTTGGGGCATCGGGGGCGGGTAGTCACTGTCGATCGGCAAGAGGCTGTGAGAGAAGAAAGGCGGACCCGGTGTCATAAAAATCAATAAAACAACAACAACCAAAAACCACCAACAAAAAGAGCTTCTACGCAGCTCTACGTACAATTTTGCAGCTGACTGACTCATCTTAACCTCAGCCTCTTTGGTCCAGTCACAGGCGACAAAACCATTTCGCGTTGAATCTACGTCGACAATCCTACTGAACCGAACAACGGAAACAACAAAAAAGAGAACTCGCGGGTTCTCAACGAAGAGGCAGCAGCTTTCAACCCAAAGACATCAAAAACGCGGGCAGACCGACCAGCAGAACGAGCCAGCTTGCAGTGAATCGTCTACGCTGGAGCTACCAGGACGAGGCAACCCTCTGCCGGGATTACACACACACACACACACACACACACCGAAACCCGACTCACGTGTCAAAAAAGTGCCGAATTTCCCACAGATTGATCGCATGCGCGGCTTCCTCCGAGATCCACTCCTCCTTGACCGTGGCACCAGCCATCTCCTCCTCCTCCTCATCATCCGCCCCCTCCTCCTCCTCCTGCTCCTCCTCTTCCCTGGCGTCTTCCTCGTCGGAATGGTATCGTTTCACGGTGGTGTTGCGACCACTGCGACGGTTAGCCGAGGATGGAATGCCGACACGCCAACCCTCGTCGACGTCGGGGTCGTAGTCGGGGTCAGCTCGCTTGGGGCGGCCGCCCCCTCCCCCTCTACCTCGACCTCGCGTTGATCTTGGGGTCACCAGCATGCCCGATGACCTTCTATCTCCGTGCTGATTGGTAGATCGACCCGAGGCCGCTGAGCGGGTGAAACGCTTCACGCGAGAGGGCTTGTGCACCGAGGTTTGGAGGAGGAAGTTGGCGCGAAGCCAGTACTTGTCCTAAAAGATGCACCAAATTCTGTCCAACATGCTCCTCCGTAAACTCGAACGAGACTCAAAAAGAACAGGAAAACACGTGACGTCGTTTTCGACAACACGGTGGTGAAGCCACGGTGACTACTACTACTACTACTACTACTACTACTACTACTACGACTAGACTCACCAGCGGCTGGATGGCCACAACTCGGCGCAACGTGAAGCCACCGCCGTGGGATTCGGCAAGCAGCTGTTTGAAGCAGACTCTATCGTGGAGGTCCCTTGCGACATCCTCGCAGGTGGCTGCCGAGAGGACGATCTCGTCCCAGCGCAGGCTGTGCCAAAGCAGACGAAGCAGCAGGGCAAAGGTGGCCATGGCGACGCCCGCGTGTGAGGCGGAGGTTAGGGGGGTGGTGGTGGTGGACATCTCCGAGCTGCCAACCAATGGGTTCAGTTGCGACGACGACGACGAATAGGCGTCGTGGATGATTTGTCGGAGCCGGAAGCGCCAGGTCTCGGCGAAGCAGGGTCGCGCCGTCGGGTACGACCAGGGGATCTAAACAACCAACCAATCAGAGGCTTCAGTCATCACTAGAAGTGTAGAAGGTGGTCCGCACCTCATGTTGACTCGGATACGAGGCGCACTAAATGCAGGCTGATCGTCTGACGGTACCTAAACGTAGCAGCCTTTGAGAGTTGGGGTGGGGTGATGCGGTTGGGTGTAGCAGAGGAAGAGGTGTTAGGGTAGCAGAGGATTGTTGTGTGGAGGTGTGGGAGTTGCCATAATTCGATAAATCCAATCAAGACGCACCGAATTGAGTCGCTTCTTCTCTGTCTCATAGCCCGGCATCTCCTTTCTCCCAGCGGCCAAGATAACCGAACGCATATTTTCACGACTCAGACGGAAGAGGCTCGAGGCTCCAGCTGCTGCTGCTGCTACAGTGGTCTAGAGAAAAGAAACAGAAAGCGGAGATTCAAGTTGAACCTCAACCGATAGATCGCGTAACCCCGGCACTGTATTATACCAAAAACCACAAGCTTTAATAGCTTAGTCATACCTCGTCGGCCCCGACCGCCAATCTGGTCGCTGATTGGACGCCCACAGTCGATTAGATAATTTAAACCAAGCAAGCCTAGTCATACCATCGGATGGCGCTTTATTCACAACCTCATTGTGACTGGAGGAGAGAGAAGAAGAGAAAGCGTACCGTTTGGCGTCGAGTGGCGTCGGAGCGGCGTGATGATGATGACGATGCCAAAAAGAGGTGATCGGGGGGCCAGGCGTAGGGACTGATGGGCGGGTGGTGTCTTGGGAGGGGGACGAAGTGGCGCCCGATTGGCTGCTTTTGGGTGGCCGCGAGCGTCTTCACCGCTCTGTTAAGACCCTCCAGGAGATGCCGCCGCCCAGATGCGGCGCTGTCGTCGTCGTCGTCGCCAACTCGACAACAACTCGACGAGAGGGAGTAGGGCCGGGAGGTGTGTCCGACGGTTCGCTTGACAATCGCTTCCTTCTCCTCTACCACATTGGTCAGTTCGGCGAGTTTATTTTCCAGGACTTTCAACTAAAAACGTTGAAGTGATAGGGAGGCCGATAAAGGGAGGCATAAAGGGGGGGGGCCTACCTCTTTTTGTAGATTGAAGGCCTCCAATTCAATCTCGTGCAGTTTGGTGGCTGTGGTCGAGACGGCGACGTCCAAACCGGCATCCAACTTCATCGGCGGCATTCGGACCATGCGTGGACGCATTGAAATCGGTTGCGGAAAACCTCGCCAACTCCCACCAAGCCCGACCTGCGGAGAGAAGAAGAAGAAGAAAAAAATTAGGCGGGCAAACAGACCCGCAACAGACACCCCACGCCTCAGCTTGTTGGTTGGTTGGTTGTTTTGTCAATTTAACACGCCGTTAAACGACCGCGACCGCCAAGAGCGATCTATTGCTGCCACCTACGTCGTTTGTGCAGCTGCAAGAGCGACTTACCGGTCCTGCGAGGAGAGGGCGAAGGGTTGAGCCGGGGGCGGGCGCAATGGCGATCTGGAGCGATCTGCGTGGAGCGATCTGCTGATGCTGCTGTTGCTGCTGCGGCATGATGGGAGTGATCATGCGCGGCCGAAGCGGGGCTGGCGACATCGTCGTCGTCGTCGTGGGCGTTGCCGAGACAACCTGGACGAAATTGAGGGGTGTGCGACCGGCAGCTGGGGCCAGCGACGAGGGGGTGATGATGCGGTAGCCGGCGGGCAGTGACGAGGCCTGGGACATTATCACCCCGCCCTTGGATGAGAGCTGTGTGTGGTGAAAGGAAAAACAATATAGATATGTATATATATATACATACTGGCTGCTTTATGGATGTTTCCAAAAGGCTCTTCCCCTAAACCCCGCAAAGAAACAACTGAATAGGGGCGAGTTTAGTAACCGTACCTGTATAAGAGATTTCTGCAGGACCGAGTCTGTCGAAGCGGGTATAATGAGATTGGCGGTGGCTAAAACGAGTGCACACGAGAGAGGGTTATAAATCAGCATTTCTTGACGAAAGGCAGGCAGACAGGCAGGCAAAACGGCATACCAGCGGTAGTGGTCGTTGACGCGGCGGTGGTGTTGGTGGGATCGATTTCCTGAGCCTGAGATCCAGCGGGGGTGCGGAGAACGCGGACCAATCGGAGTGGTTGCCCAGGCGCACCGCCGGTCGTAGTGCTGATTGGTCCAGTAATAAGGCCACCCCCTCCAGCTGAGATCGAAGAGGTGGTGGTGGTGGTGATGGTGATGGCTGCTTCTCCTGAATTGCCGTTAACGACCGTCTGTTGGAGTGAGAAAATAAATAGTGTGTTTGCCTCCCGCCGAGCGTGAACTAAGCGTGAACCGTCTCGCCCCACATTTAATGGCGACCTACGTGGCTTAACGCCTTTCTCGGCTGAAGTCTAATAACGCATGAAGGATCAAAACTGGATGAAAAGGTCACAAACCCACCATTCGAGCGACTGCGCCGGCCTGGCCCTCAATGGCCTGGGCCAAAATGCTCTTCCGCGGTGTCACGGTGTTACAGACGCGTAGCCCGCTTGTCGGTTGTTTTGGTGCCGCTGTCGCAGTGGATGATGATGACGATGATGCGAAGGTGGTGGTGGTGGTGGAGGATGGTCTCTGAGGCAGTAGGTGACTCGCCGTCATGGGCTAAAGAAACGGGGTGATTTTAGGTGTTTTAGGCGAACGTGTGGCTCATCCATGAGGCAGAGAGAAGACTCGCAATGCCGTATATATGTCCGTCACGTCACGCCCCACGTATATGTCGTACGTATGTTATTGGCGAATTGCAGCGTCACAACTCCCTAGCTGATGGATTGCGACGTAACATGATCTGAAGTCGACGTGACCATCACCCCATAAGTGATGGTTACGAATCGATTCCACGAAGAACAGACCAGCAATCGCTACCTTTTACAGTGACGCCCAACTGTTGCACTAAAGCCGATTGCCCCCCTACGAGACATTAGCTGCTTAATGTGTAGTCAACTATTTTTAATAAAATTCAGCCCGAACGATCTGTGGACTGCTGTCAGCAATTAATGATGTCAATGAGAGAGAACACACACACCTTAGACACAAAAATAACATTCGAGCCACCGGCTTGGTCTTGTTCAGCCATAAGTGATGGTTACGAATCGATTCCACGAAGACCAGACCAGCAATCGCTACCTTTTACAGTGACGCCCAACTATTGCACTAAAGCCGATTGCCCCCCTACGAGACATTAGCTGCTTAATGTGTAGTCAACTATTTTTAATAAAATTCAGCCCGAACGAGCTGTGGACTGCTGTCAGCAATTAATGATGTCAATGAGAGAGAACACACACCTTAGACACAAAAATAACATTCGAGCCAGCGGATTGGTCTTGTTCGGCCCAGTCCTGGTCATTTTCATCGGGTGAATCGTCAACGCCGTCGAACTGGGGCATTCGGCCGTAAAACGGGTGTCCGGGGTGCAGCGTGGCTGGGCCGCGGTGGTTGGGCGGCGACCGCTCGGGTGGTGTTGGTGGAGGCGCGGGGCATTCTGTACTCGGCGTCATCCCCGCTGACCCCCTCAGAGTCCGAATCCCGGCGCATTGCCTTGACAACGTCATCGAGAGGGTCCACATCGCCATCAGAGACCGCTCCGCCGCCAATCCCTCCGTCGTCCTCATCTCCACCCACCAGATCGTCAATATCTGTCACAAAATCGGGATCGGCACTCTTCACCTTCTGCCGCCGCGAGCTACGTCGAAGCACCTGAGACCTGCATGCGCGATAGGATTGTCAATTGTTACTCCTTCCCACTCCCACAAAAGCCCACCGCATCGAAAACCCTCTTACCCGGTGGTATTACTGCCTGAAGGGGAACTCGAGTGCTCGGGCGAAGCGACACTTTCCTCGCTTTCGCCCGAATCGTAGTTGTACTCTTCCAAGACCAGTTTTCTCGACGGACGTCTCCCCGAACTTCGTACATGCACGCGACCACCACCACCACCAACCCTGAAATAAAAGACGCCGCTTATTAATAGAGCGAGTAGGCGAATTATCCACTCGCGCCAGAAACGTACCTGCGCGGCGTTGTTCTCTGCTGCTGGCCGTAGGGTGGCCGGGAGAAGGGGCGGGAGACGTAGCGCGTCGCCAGAGGCTGAGAAGCGCGGCGCATATCCGCGATCGCCAAGTAGCGCGCCTTGACGGCCTTGGCGTGTTCGCTGCGAGCGGTCACTGCGTCGCGTGTCAGTCGGGAGAGGCGCCCCCGGGCCTCGGCAACCGCGGCCGCGCGCTCCGTCTTCTCTCCGCGTAGGCGATCGAGATCTTTTCCGGCTTCTTGGGAGGCCGCAAGGTCGCGACTGGCGGCGATTCGGCGAAGGTCCAGGAGGGCGTCGAGTCGGAAAGTGGACCGGTGGTGTTGATGAAGGGCGGCGGTGGTGGGATGAGGAATTGGCCTAGCGGCTGGCGGGTAAAAGGGTGCCCCATTGTTCCGCAGACACTAAAACAGCAGGGAACAAAGATGCTTGGAGATGCTGGTGGTCCCCAGAAACCGCGATTTAAGGCACTACCCATGGGTGCACATTGATCAGTCTCGCACTCGTAACGGCATTCTCGAGTAAACAACTAAACAACAAGGGGCTCGTCAGAACCGAGAGAATCGCCAACAGAACCCCTCTCGATGCAACCTGAGTGGTAGCTAGAGGAAGCTAGCTCGAAACCTGCTCCAAAGACAACTCAAACCCAACAAAATGAATCACACCTTTGAGATGTCGACCACAGCCCGATGCTCGTTTTCCTCCATCTTGACCAATGGTTCTTCTCCTTCCGATTCCATGCCGCCCCCCTCCTCCTCATCCTCCTTCTCTTCCACCTTCCTTTCTACTGGTTGCCTGAGATGGGAGATTATTTGATCGACGGGTATCTTGTAGATGTGGCGGTTAACGTTTCTACAGAGCGGAATCCCGGTTATCGGGTGTCGTCCATATTCAACCGTCGGCTCTTCCGGCACCGGAGGATGCATCTCCTACACAAGGACACACAAATAAACAACATCAAAAACAACAACGGACATGATCAACAACAGACACGGCGTTCAACCCACCGTTATGCAAAGCATCTGTGGAAGTACACCCCAACCGATTCCGAGCTGCGGCGGTCTATTGTGATTATTTTCCTGCTTGTAATGGCGAGGAGGAGGTGGTTCGCGGCTGCTGCTGCTGCTTCGCCGCGTCACACTAATCCACTGCCATCCATCGCCCCCCAGACGCCGGTACTCCTCGCCGCGAGTCTTCCAGACGGTGTGACGGATGACCGTGGGGGTCTTTGTTCGCACGAGAGTGGACGAAGTGCCATTGGATCCGCCGACCGCCGACCTCTCTAGAGCCCGAAGACGCTTCTCCTCCTCGCGCTGTGCCCAGGTGAATCGATCAAACTGGAGTGGACCTGTGGGAGGGGAGAGCAAAGGAGGAGTTATGAAGGGAACAGAAAAAATGCATGGCAAAGACGGAATGAGAAGGAGGACGTGCCGATGGAGGAGTGCCAGGTGCGTTGGAATGCCACGGGTCGTATGACGGCCTCCAGGCGAGACAAGAGGTCAGCGAGGTCGCCAATGGAGGTTGCGCCGAGAACAGCTGCGAGCCAGTCCTTCCGAGCGAGACGCCAAACTGGACAGAGAATGCCAGCAGGCAGCTGTGTGGGGAGAGGGAGAGAGGGAACACGATTGGGATATCGTCAAACTGTCCAAACCCAACTAATCACTTCCGATGGCCCAAGAATAGGTATGACTTCGCGTCTTATATTATTTTTCAAACCTCCTTGAACCGTTAAAAGGACAATATACATGTCAAGAACACAAGAAGGATCCATTACTACCTGAGTGCTATTGAAATGGCCCCACTCACTGGGTTACTAATTTTGAGGACCAAGTGTTTTAGATACAGGGTCGGCCGCAGTGGTGACGAAATTGATTATCGATCAAATGATGGCAACAGACCACCTGAAGCTGTTGAAGGTACACGTCGAGGGTTTAATTTGCCTTTCTTGCTAATTTACCTCGTTTTTATTTCGTTCATTCTTGTTCATTTATTTCACACCTGCTATGTACCATCGCAACTTCTTATATCATTTTGTATCTGTTGTAACATTTAATGCTGAAAGTTCTGGTCCTCGTGACCTTAATAAAGCGAATACCATCATTATTATTATAAACGGCGGAAGAAACTGCAATAACCCCCCTCCCCAGCACAAAGCCAACGAGAGCTCACCTGAGCCTCCAGATAACAAAGCGTCAATTTGATGGTATGCAACCATCTCAGAGGTCCAACCGCCTCGGCACGGTGTCGCTTGATCCATCCACCCGTGCCAACACCCCCTCCTCCCCCTCCTTCTCGCGGCTCTTGAGGGCTCTGTGGAGCATCCGCGCGGCCGCTTCGCTGTCCAACCATTTCCAGGCGTCCAGAGCGACCTCCGTCAGACTGAACTTGTTCCCGAGGAGCCGGCGTTTATCGCGCTCGTCGTGTTGTTGAAGACGATTGAGTGAGATGTTGATGAGGAGGAGGTTGTTCTCCGAGGAGTGGGTGAAAGGGGGTAGTGGAGCCGGAGGTGAGTCGAGGGGGTTGGGCAGGAAGAGGCCACGACCGAGGGTGTTCGTCCAAGAGCGCCAACGGAGATCCGGGGCGCGTTTCGCGTTGCACGGCAACCATCTCGACGATAGCGGCGAAAAGACGAGCGGCGGACGGGTTTCCTGAAGCGGTTGAGGAAGCAGTTAAAATAGAGGACACTCCAACAGCACAACATACACCTTCTGATCAATTTAAACACTCACCAGAAGCAAAGCATTATAGTCCTCGGGGGGAAAGGGAATGTTTTCAAATAGGCCGTCTTGGTTGTGCACCAGAAGACCACCGGACAGCTCCAGCACGAAAGCGTTCTCCATGCTCGGCCACTTGGTCGTCCTCGTCCTCGTCGTCCTCGTCGACCTAGTCTTCTCATCCCGGTCGGAATTCGAAAAGAGGGACGTCAGCTGTTGGGTCGTCAGCGCTGGTGGCAGAGGGGGGAGCGGTGGCCACTTTTCGCCACCGCTGTCCTTCTCCTCATCGGACGTAATAATTTCGGTCTCCTCGACCTCCAGCGAGGTGATGAGTGCATCCAGGTGGTAGCAGAGGCTGGGCTCCCAATGGGACGAGAGGTGGGTGCGAAGGGCCCTGATTTCGTCCAGCGAGGTGTAGTAGTAGAGTGGTGGCTCGTGGGCGTACTCGATGGAGGGGTCGCAAGCGCCCGCTTCCTCAGCAGCGTCCCTCAGCAGCGACGCGTCCCCATCTTGCGTGGGGTCCCCCGAGGGACTGTCAGCCTCCGCGCGCTCCCAATCGTCGTCTCGGGTGCCGGGGAGCAGACCGGGCAGGGCGGGTTCGCGCTGCGCAAAGTCCACTGGTTCGCTGGAGAGAAGGCAAGGCAAGGCAAAATATGGCAGCCCGTAAAACTCGCCGACTCGGTTTAGTAAACAAAAAAAAACAATACGGTGCCCATGTCTCCAAAACTAGATGATCAACCGGCATTAAGGACATTTCTTGGGAAAATTATCGCCCAATTCTATACAATTTTCATTCGCAGAGTTTTTACGCTACCAGATGTCCTCAATTCTTAACGCCTGTAGGCTTTGTAAAATAAAAAAAATAAATCCACCCTCACCAACACCCTCTGGAGTGCTTGGGCCACTCTAGCGGTCAATACACCCAGGACACCCACGACATCGACTCATCCCTGAGTAGGAGAAGAGAAATCCACACTGACTGTCTTCACGAAGCACATTGTAGGGGTATTGTTAAACAACAGACTTACACAAACACGCGTCCCTCCGCGTGCCAATAGACACGGCCGGCACGATCGTAGCCAAGAGGTGGTATCCGAGTCAGTCCCGAGGGCCTGGGAAGTTTAGCCTGCCCATAGGCCTCCTGCTCGGTAACACACAGTGGGCAGTGCCAGGAGGTGTTGGGCACTGCTTCGAGGGGGGGAGTGAGGCAATTCAAGTGGAAGACGGCGGGACAGCCGTCGCAGCAGAGCACCTCACCGCTCTGGCGACAAACACGGCAAAAGTCGTCATGTGCCGAAAATCCCTCGCGCAGGATGTCGCCGCGGACGGGTCCCGTTGCCACAAACAGACTCACGAGGCCTCGCAGCACGGCGACGCGTTGGTGAAACTCGACGAACGGATAGGATGGGTCCAGTGGAAGGATATTGTCGGGGAAGAAGACTGCTGCGGTTACTACAGTGTCGGCACCACCACTGACCGTTGCGGCCGCAATGGGACCGACTGAGCCCACAGAGGGTTGGATGCCCACTCGAGCAAGGGCGGTGATGGCGGCAGCCTCTCCGCGTTTCACACTGTCCAAATACTGGGCCAAGACGCTGGGCCAGGTGTATCGATCGATAAGGAAGCCAGCAATCAGCGAATAGACGTCCTTGCAATCTGGAGGACACAAATGGGTGCCGTTGACGTCGTCTTCAGCCATGAGGGCTTTGAGAAGAGAGATGTGGGTTTCGGCCAAGATGGTGGAGTTTTCGTTTACCGAAAGTGCTGACAAGAAATCCTCCAGCTGGAATGGAGACAGGCGAAGAATGCGACCATAGCAACGAAGGGTTTCGTAAATGGAGACAGTATCCAAAATTTGCTCGGGTGGGCAAAGGAGATCGCTCGATGAGGGTGGGAGAGTGAGAGGTGGAGCACTTCGACGTAGCGTTATGATGTCCATCCATCGGGTATCCGTTGTGATTGTCTGATCGAGTTCAGAAAGACTTTCGTTGTCGACAGACGGCGGAGGGGGTAGGTCAAACGAATCAGCGTTCAACGTTTGGTCTTCATCTTCATATTCGTTGACCACCGACTGTTCATCGTCGCTAGCTTCACTTGGTTTCGAAGACGACTAAGAGAAAAACTGGGTTAAAGAAGTTCGGGCTAATATTACCTGAGGATCATCCGTAGAATTCGCGTAAATGTGTGCAAATTGAGGCTGGGCTTTTGGGCGACCAACCCTGCCAGTGGCACGAGCACGCTTCTCCTCCCGTAGCAATTGGCGTTGTCGTTTCAACTGGAAAGCAGTTTAATTGAATCGAAAATCAAACCTCTGCTTTTTGTTTACGCTCTTCAGCCTCCTCGCGTTCTTTTTCTTCTTGGAGACGCCGGAGGAAGTCGTCGTCATCAGAATCATCGTCCAACGGCAATGCACAATCAACCTCTTCGCCGTCACTGTCAAGCCAAGGGCGTTTAGGGTCAAGTGGACGCTTTTTGGATCGTATTTTTGCTGATTTCTGCCTCCGTTGACGTTTCCTAGTTTTCTGATCTTCAACTTCGGATGCACCTGGTGTGCCCGAAACTGCAAAACGAAAAACGTAAAATGAGTGACCAAAATGAAGATAGAAGTTTAAAGAAAATGCACAACAAATTAAGAAAAATAAAGCACTAACCATCTTCTTGGATTGATTTCGCCTGTCTATCAACGAATCGCTGATACAATTTCTTGCCAGGCTCGTTGACCAGAGCACTACCTCTTTTAGCCTCTAAGTCCGCCCATTCAGCCGGATTAATAAAGGTTAATTTAGGGCGTTTTTTAGCGACCTGGTCATCGCCGCTCTCGACAGGCACTTGACCAGCATCGTGCCGAGACGACGATTCATCCATAATTCGTAACAATTCTTAGAAAATAATGTTTGTCAAGGTCACAAGAAAATTAGGAACGGATCGGGAATGGATGGGACCTTTTCGCTTTGAAATTATCAATTGTGCAGTAAAACAAAACCATATTTGGTATTTTTAACAAATATAATTTTTAACGACACAAAGCTACTTTGTTGTAAATTTATTAACCTTTTGGCACATAAAAATAGAAAAATATATAGAAATCTTATAATAGACAAGATGGTGAGAACAGTTAATTAAAATATAAATTTATGGTTACTTCATTCGTTTGTTAATAGGCGTCTGTCGGATTTTCTTCGATTCGCTTCTGTCATTTTAATAGATTTTAATAATATATTATATCTATAATTATAGTTTTATTTTTAAATGATGTCATTGCTTTCATGTTTGGTATATTTGTTTTATAATTTTGGTACGATTGATTTCTCAAATTAAATATATTAATTTGATCCAATTACGGATATTGAATAAAATATCAGATGGTTAAACGCTCCTTTCTATCTAACCGTTAGATTCTAACGTTGGGCAGGGTTTCGTCGATCAGGGGAGGAACCAAATAATTTAATATGGATGAACAAATATGTTATTTGTTTATGTTGACCTGAGCATCCCCTTGAAACCCTGGCGGGTGAACGTGGTTTACCACTGATAATATCACCCCAGATTTGAGGAGCATGAAAGAAAATACGCATCAATCGCATCGGGTTTTGTTCACGTTTTAGTGACTTTTACAAAAATGAGACGATGAACCGGCTTCATGGTTGTCGCGAAACGTGGCTGCCCGTACTCGTAGATCAGAGGCTGGGTTTCCCATTGTATCACGTTTTGGCTTCAAATGCGCATTCTGCGCAAACGACCCATATCAAGGTCATTATTGGTCCAGGCGTTAATTATGGTAAACATTATTCATCCACAGCATTCACAGTATAAATACACAAGTAAATCCGCTCTCATAGAGATTTTTTCCAAACACTCTCCAGTGTACTTCTTCTTCGCGTGCTTCCTAGGCATAGTCTTCCGGTTGATGGGGGAAACGGTTACAAATCTGTTTGTGTCTTCCACGCGCAGTGGCCAGGGGTTGCTGCCTTTGGTTAGGATTGATTGTAGCGCACTAGACGCGAACCTTTGGCCGCAGGATTATCTCGGTGTGGCGCCACGGTGTTATTCGCAATTGGTGGAACGCTTTCCTGGAGCTTTCGAGAGAGTAGTTGTACTTCGCAGGATAGTGGAACCATTTGTTTGGGACACATTCGACTGGCCTATGGTAAATTTTGATAGGTTGTGAGTAGGGTGTAGAGTACGACGAGAAGATGTGTTGATCTCAAGCCTGACTGCCTTTGCGAAGTTATTAACTGCGAATCACAACAGGTTGTCCGATGGTGTGACTATCGTTCAGTTGGTGAGGGACCCGGGTTCGACTCTTTGGTGGAAAATATATAGATTATTGCAAGCCTTTCTTGTATACTAATGACCGCGATCTAGTCAACGTTGGTGCAAGAATCTATACGAACGTCTCTGTCGTTGGTCTCCACGTGCCACTCAACTCCCATCGGTGTGTCCACCGACCACAATGCCGTTTACGAATTCCAGGTCGTCAGTGAGTGTCTGGTGCGTTACCTAGTCCACCACGTTATTGAACTGCACCGGTGACGTTGGAGGATGAAGATTTGGTCCGGCAAAAAAACATGGAGACAATTAGACATGATGTACCGACTTTTTGATGGGGCACAACTGCTGGCCGACGGATTGTACTACACGATGGCTTTAGGGATCGCATTAGTAGATTAAAACGTTAAAAATGTCTTTAGGGTGCTGAGACGACGATCCTGTTAAGTTATGACAAGCTTGTGAGCCGTTGACCCTTTTTCGCATCGTTGCCCGAGGCTGCATTTTCCCAGAATTTTCCGCGTGATCTTCAAATCCGATGAGCCAGTGCGGTTCTTCCAGTCTCCCGATATTAGTAGGATTTCGCCTATGAGGGGAAGGTGACGTGGTGGTCGTTTGTGTGTTGTGGGGTTCTCAATGTTCGCAACTTACAGGTTTATCACTTCGGCTGGTGGGGGGGGGTAGAGAGCGTCGCTTAACGGGTACACCATAACCTGAGTTGAGTGTTCATTTACGGCATTACTGACGAAGTGTCTTCGTTTTTGGTACAGGTGGCGTCCCCAGCGCCCACCGGCTTTATTCAAAGAGCTACTCTAACCTTCAGACAGTTGAGTGCACCCTGCAAGGCCGAAGGGAGCCATTCTATAGGATGTGAACCGCACTCCTGGCCGTGTTTGGTCATACAGGAATGGATCTCCGTCCGCGGGTGTTTTCCTTCACCGGAATATTTACCTCCCGGCTACTCGCGCCGTGTTTGGTCCGCCTGTCCAGCGGTTTACCGGTGTGTGGCCGCTGCCGAGTGTAGCCCCTTGAGGGTGAAGCTGCGACATTTTGGTGTCGGGGTTACCCCGAAGCGACAATAGGTGCTTCTTCTACCTCGCATTCCATATTTTTGTGACAGGAGAATATATATCAACCGCCTAACCGAAGACGTTGACACCACCAGTAGTCTCCCAGTCACTGTCTTTCGCTATTGTTTTCGGGTATTCCAATCTAAAATTTATGAATATTTTGGTGCCTAACAATTAAGCTGTCTTAAAATCCAGGATATTTAATTTCTTCACAAAAAGAAGTATCAGAAGTTGCTGGTAGCCAAGATGCAGCTAAAGCAATCCAGTTTTCTGAAAAGCACGTGAAGTTGACGATTTATTTTCAACCAACATACAGACCACCCCCCACCAACAGTTGATCACGAATTCACGTATAATTTTCATTCAAAAAATACAAACCGGTGCAAAAATCAATAAAAAAGTCAGTCTCCCAAATTGATTAACTGTCTCCAACGATCGCCTTCACTGCTTTTGGTTTATCGCCTTCACTGAAGTCCTCAGAGGTCACCACCAGGCAATCGAAATCCGCTCGACTCTTGGGCGGCAAATAATACCGGCGCGTCACCATCCTCCCCATCAACGCGACAAGCAATAATCCAGGCGTCGTCATGGCGATTATTATGGGCATCACGGCCCCCAGGTCCCCGTGCGGTTGTGGAATGGCGTAGAGCAGCAAGAGGATGGCCACCCCGACGTTCTGGACGCCCGTCTCTATGGCAATGGCGATGGTGACGGGCCAGGGCCGTCGACACAGCAGGGCGACGACAAGGCCGGAGGCGTAGCCGGCCAGGGGGAGGGCCGACCCCACCGCTATCACCAGGGGGTAGCGCGCCATGAGGCCGTAGATGGAGAGGTTGACGAAGCTGCCAAAGACCATCACGTAGGCCAGGAGGTGGGCGGAGGTGGGGAGAAAGAGGTAGAGGAGGTTGATGGATATATTTCCGTAGGGGATGGCGGCAGCATCGAGTACGGTGAAGAAGCGACAGAACGCCAACAGCAGCAGAGGCAACATAACTATAACATAAACAGAATTTGTGTTGGGTGTAAGAAGAACGGTGCGGTGCTTTAGGGTAGCTTAAAATAGATATCGTCCCACCCCTTTCACGGATATGATATCGGTTGTTGGGCTTCTGGGTTTCCTGCCCGAGGAGGATGCTGACTCCACTGCTGCACCACCAGATGGAGAGGCGTTGGAGAGGCGTCCCTGTTCCACATGAAGCCACAACACCTTTTATTGCATGGCCTGACACCAGCGAGTAGTGAAGAGGGAATATTTCAACGACCAATAGATAATCTAAGACTACTTTGGGACATCCATCTGGCGGATAAAGCCCGCCATCACCTAGAAAATTAGTTCTGATCAAGTGTGCTGAAACAAAACGCACTCCAACATGCAGGGCCTCGGCAACAAGGCGCATTGACCCCGCGCAATCTGTGCAAGTTAGGTTGATGGCAACCGCATGCAGCAGTCGTATCGGTAGCGACGGACGGAAAAATGCGACGGCGAAATGTGTGAGTGCTGCCAAACCACTAGCCTACTTCAATTTGATCAGATGAGTAGTTTTTCCAGTCTGAATCAAAGGGACAAGGTCGGTAGATGGACTTACAGAGGGCCGCGAGGGAGCTAAAGAGGGTCATGGTGAGGCTGAGACCGAGGTCGCCACCAAGTAGACGGGTCCAGACGTTGGACGCGCCGCCACCGGGACAGCATCCACTCAGGAAGAGGCCGAAGCCGAAGTCGGGATGGATCGGTGTCAGTTTGGCCAATGCGAAGGCCACCTGGAGGGTGGGGAGAAAGGAGACGGTCTTGCTAGCTTTATTGAATCACCAACACCACCTTCAAAGACCGCACTTGCACCGCTAGAAATCCCTCATTCAGTCGCGAATTAACCTCTTGCAACCTCCGTTTTCGCAATTGCCAATATCCCAGTTACCTCTTATCGCTGTGCCGAAATTATTCTCTCTCATCACAACCCCGAACTCTGCTTCAATTCGACACTGCAGGTTCGATGTTCACCGATGTATGAAGCTCACCGCATTGACAACACAAAATACGCCCCTAGAAACAGGACTAGACAGGTTTCGGAGACACGGAGGATTCGTCGTTGAGAACGGTAAACCCTCACTGGAATCAATTATTTTCTCAGATCAGCGGCGCTAAAACCACCACCAGGTGTCGAATTGTAAAGCCATGCAAATGGGAAAGGTGAAGAGGAATTTCATCGAAAGACATCTTTGCCGAATTTACACCTTTGAAGCCAGAGCGGATGAGCCGTCCTCAATTCTTGCACCAACGATGACTAGATCGCCGTATTTTGCTTACGCGCTCAGTAGTCTACAAGAAAGGCTTCCGATAATCTAAATATATTTTCCACCAAGGAGTCGAACCCGGGTCCCTCACCAACTGATCGACAGTCACCCCATCGGATTCGCAGTTCGACGATAACTTAACCCGCTAAACCTTTTTATGACAGACGCGTCTAAAAAGGGTAATGAAAGAGAACGCAAACCAAAGTATAATCAAGATGGCGTTTAAAGTCACTACAAACCCACTACAACCCTTTTGAGCCGTGCAAATAACTTAGCAAGGCCATTCAGGTTGGAGATCATCACATCCAAGACCAACGTCTTCTCGTCGACCAATCAAACGGCCATAAACCCTGGCCACGGCGCGACAAATCGGAACTGCGACGAATTTAAAGCGGACTTGCGTCAAAAGCTATCAAACAATGAAGTGAAAGGCCGCTGTGCAAATAATTAGAATCCATCAAGCCATCGACGGCTGCAGTGATTCGCTCGCATTCAACGGCAGTCGCTTTGTTAATGTCACGAGGACCAAAACGTTCGTCATTTAAATTTACAATAAACAAAAAGGTTACAGGAAGTGACGATTATACGTAGAAAATGCAGAATAATTTAAGAAGTAACATCAAGGTAAATTTGGAAGAAAGACCAATTTAACCCACGAAGTATATAAAGTTTGGCAAACGGGAAATGGCGGCTATTGAAAGACAGCCCTATCCAAAACATCGCTACGATTAAAACGGACATAAAGAAGCAAAAACACCAAAATCTACTCAGTCTTGTGGGTGGAGGGGAAGATCTACACTCCAGGTTTCAACTGCCAGAGAGACGGTTCTGTTGACTAACCCAAATCTATGCTTGCGCCTAGTAGGACCCACTTGATTGTGCAGTGGTGAAACCTCAATAAGGGTAGATTAGAGGTATCTACTGGTATCCCTGAAAACCTCTAGTAGGACAAAGCAAACTGACACTTACGGCAGGCATTATGAGGAACTGACAGAAGAATCCGATAAGGGGTCCAATTGGCCGTTTGACGTAGGACTTGAGCACGTGAAGATCGACTTCGCAGGCCATGAAAAACGTAACCAATACGAGAAGAAAGATGAGGCCGAATCGAAAAACCAGATCGACCAATCCAGACTTTCGAAGCACGATAACGCGAAGACCAAGAGCCAACACCCCCTCAGATGCGCTCTTGTTCAACCCGAACAAGATATAAGCTTCTCCTATTTGACCGATCTTTACAGGAATTGTTAGATTTTGAACCCAAGTGTTGACGTTTGCCGGAAGATCAACGATGGGCGATGGATCCAATTCGACTGAGATCTGGTAGTCTGTGGTCAGAGTTAGTGTGAGGTTAGAGTGGCTGGATGAATGTGAAAGAACGCAGGTTACGTTGTTTTCACCGCTGTTTTCAAAGAAATCGAATTTATCGCAGATATAAGAGACGACAAATGATCCATCTAGAGAAGTATAGGTTGCGAAATGGGTCCTAGAGGTGATGTTAACCCGGGTGGACAGGAGTTTTCTAATTTCAAGATACTTCGTGTTTGTGGGGAGACCACCAATTGTTTCTTTGGCAGCGATTTTGGCGATAAAAAATGTCATAAATACGGCGAAAGTCCAACATCCGCAAATCGCCATCCGGGTGAATAAAAAGCGCTAATCTGCGCGCATCTGACGGCGTGTCCGGACCACATCGGGCCCACTGATTGGTTCAACTGTAAGTCAATCAAAACCTACCGAAATCTGAAGAGTGTCATTAGCCAATGAATCGACGACCTTTTTCGAACGCAGTGTGTGAAAACGCATAGGGTGCGTGGACTAACACCGCTGAATGATGAGTGTTATGGATTATTTTTCGGCGCAAAAAAACAAACAAAAATCACGTGATATACTTTGTTTATTAATTTGGCTAGAAAAGCGTGCGTATAATTTATACAATTGGCTCACAGCTTTCTTTGTTTCGCTATGTCGGATTTTAGGTTTTACCAGAATTAGTGAATTACAATGGCCCATATCGTTTTCGTGTAAAATTATCTATCGTATTTCCTACTTATTATGTCCGAATGTCTTAAAAGCGACGCGTGGAAATTCAATTCAACGCTCAGAATAAGACGAATGTATTGTAAAAGGTAGGGATTTCTAACCTTTTATTTACCTATCACAACAAGGTACGATAAGACTAACCTTTGGCACGTGTCGGAGGAACGTGGAAAAATGAACCAGGGTATTCACAACCGCGGTTAGAACGTCTCTCTCATTGTTCGATATATGTAGTGATTGTCGAAGCTTAAATTCCTGGTGCTTTCTTCACTTGATTCGCCCTGAACTGGTACGATTGATGAATCTCAAACAAACCAACCCACTCCGGTTAACGAACAACGCGCGCCGTCGTTATCAACACATTTCAAACAAACGACAACCATACAGAAAAGTGAAGACATTAATTTCGTAGTTATCGTTCACTACTTCTACATATATGCACATCAAACTCCATGACAATCTTGTCCGAAAGTTTTAAATGAAGCAAGGTAAACGTCGATTGTTTGATATTGGTGTAAAATATACTTGCACAATTCAAATATATAAAAAAACATCCTTATAAATTTTCGGCTATGCAAGAGAGTGCTTTATCGATTTGCTGGTGCTCCATATTCTGCATGAGGGATTCCGGAGTTCTGATTGGTCAATTTTTGGTGGGCGTTGTTAAAACCAACTGTTTGTCGCAAAATCCGAGTTTGCTAATGCGATTGGGATCGCGTTTTACTCAATGATCCCTAAATATGTCCACAACCGGTTAATTTCGTCAGACGATCATACTGGACAGCTATTCAATTTACTGGAAAATGATTAGCAAAGCGAGCAAGAAAATGTATGATACCATAATAATCACGTTTCTCCTCTTTTTACAGTGTCTGATACACCTTAAAAGCAATTTGGAAATAAATCACGCGGATCAATTCATGGACTGCAGGTTCATAGCCTGGTAATGTATCACTGTTTGATTCACGCAACGGCAGTCCCATAACTGAACAAGAAATCTGTCTCTCTGTTCTTGTTTTCAGATATTCGGGAGAAATAGGGAATCCACTGATTGCTACATGCAACCGCTTTGGTCGGAATTAAGCGGTTGAAGAGACAGACCAAAGATTAAAGGGCGAGGGAATTTCAAAAGATCATGGAATCCCTCTGGGAACTGAACCGCGGTTGCCTTTTTTTCGATGCACCACGACTACTAAAGTGTCTTTCACTGTTGCGCATTTATGTGACGAAATACTGTTAAGCGGCAACAAATCTATCCCCACTACATGCTTTGGCCATTTCATGGTTTAGTTGAAAAATGGAAGTGACATCTCCCTTTGGGGGTAGGGTCAAAACCGTTCAATAGCAATGCATTTTCATGGAGCCGCTTGTTTGCAATCTCACCGGTTTAAACATAACCCTCTCGGGTCAATTAAAACGACCAATAAGCACACTGACCTCGGTGTGGAGTCACCTGTGCCTTTCCACCTTTTCAAACGCCTGTCAATTCTCGACATTTTACACAACTTTAATTTCGCAATTAATTTGTCTACTTAAAAACAAAAGTAGGACTTCAGTGAATGTTTATATTTTCAGTGATTAGTCGGTCATTCGCAAGGGCGTTCCTGATGGACCTGCTGGGGTTTCAGCAAGAAGCATTCACAGCGGCACTCACGACAGGGCGCCCATCCTGGCCTGAGAATATGACCATAGGCACCCCGCACAGCGGCGGAGCTTCCTGCAGCCGGCACCACAGACGCAGTTGCCATGTCAACGACAATGAGGGACAATGAGATGACCACGAGGAAAGCGAGGAAGCACTTCATTTGTTGTCTTGGGATGATTGGCACAACTTGGTGATCTACGGGGCCCTGTGAGCTTTTATACTGACAAAAGAAGTCGCTACATTGAGCGATGGGTAAACAGAGATCGCGGGGTGTTTACCCGGCTTGGCAGAGGGGCCTTCTCAAACATATGGAAATTCGTCAAGAATTTTAACTATTCACCAACTGTTGCCAAAATAATCCTTATCCAAAGAGCACAAGCAATCGTTGATCTGTACGCAATCCTCCTCTCTTGAGGCTGTTAAGTTTCGAGCAGTCACCGACAACTCTGTATGGGGGAAAGTCGACACATAAAGCTGCTGATGACCCGTTCCAGTTTGCTTGTAAACTGAATTGAAGTCCTTTAAAACGCCTTGGCCACATTGTCGCACACCCCCAATTCTTCACCCGATTTCCGAGCAAAAGTCGTTTGGGGTGTGGACTTCGGCACTCATTCAACACGATCTCACGCTCCCGTGTCTTATCCACACTTGATGGCTGCGGAAACGCGTCCAAACAGCGGTCTCCAAATACGCTGCGAATTGATTTTATGCGACGGAAGATTTCAAACAACAATGAGGTGGTCGAGCTGTCTTCAACTTCTTCGTGACTTGACCAGCAGGGTTTCCCCTGAGATGTTTTACCGCACCGGCGTTCGCCTTCAAATGGACGAGATGATGTAGAAACTCGAGGTTTCCGTGGACGCCTGCATTATCCATGTCAGATTATAATGCCTCAAGAAGTCTGAATTCTCGACAAAAAATCTCTAAGAAAAGTTACGAAGTGGTTCCCTCCTTGCTTCTCGTTTATCCGGTGACTCCTCCCATCACCTCTTTTATCGACCGCCCCAGCATCTCCTGTTAACTCAATGTCTCCCGTATTCCTGTTAACCTATTCTAAATCTTCAATGCATAATTGAAACTTCCAGCATCCGTTTTTTGGCCTCGATTTGTTTGTGTACACGAACCCTCACCTTGTTTCAAACCAACTAACCAAATCAGACAACTGACGATAAACAATTTTATTGGAAATTAGATTCGAAACAGATGCCATCGCGGCACGTAGAACGATGAGTCTGGGGCAGTTAATTTGAGGTTGAAATTTCGCAACGCACGCAGCAATCATAGTCTCAATAGAGTTAGACCATTTTCAACCGAAATTGTCAGAAGAGACAGGCGTGGACAACGAAGAATACAAACATCGGGGAGAGGGATGGAAGAGGCTGTGGATGCAGCTGTCACCTCCTCCTCCTCCTCCTCCTCCTCCTCCTCCTCCTCCTCCTCCTTTAGCTGCATCTTGGCTACCAGCAACTTCTGATACTTCTTTTTGTGAAGAAATTAAATATCCTGGATTTTAAGACAGCTTAATTGTAAGGCACCAAAATATTCATAAATTTTAGATTGGAATACCCGAAAACAATAGCGAGAGACAGTGACTGGGAGACTACTGGTGGTGTCAACGTCTTCGGTTAGGCGGTTGATATATATATATTCTCCTGTCACAAAAATATGGAATGTGAGGTAGAAGAAGCACCTATTGTCGCTTCGGGGTAACCCCGACACCAAAATGTCGCAGCTTCACCCTCAAGGGGCTACAGTCGGCAGCGGCCACACACCGGTAAACCGCTGGACAGGCGGACCAAACACGGCGCGAGTAGCCGGGGGGTAAATATTCCGGTGAAGGAAAACACCCGCGGACGGAGATCCATTCCTGTATGACCAAACACGGCCGCGAGTGCGGTTCACATCCTATTGAATGGCTCCCTTCGGCCTTGCAGGGTGCACTCAACTGTCTGAAGGTTAGAGTGGCTCCTTGAACAAAGCCGGTGGGCCCTGGGGACGCCACCTGTACCAAAAACGAAGACACTTCATCAGTAATGCCGTAAATGAACACTCACCTCAGGTTATGGTGTACACGTTAAGCGACGCTCCCTTCCCCCCACCAGCCGAAGTGATAAACCGGTAAGTTGCGAACCTTGAGAACCCCACAACACACAAACGACCACCACGTCACCTTCCTCTCATAGGCGAAATCCTACTAATATCGGGGGACTAGAAGAACCGCACTGGCTCATCGGATTTGAAGATCACGCGGAAAATGCAGCCTCGGGCAACGATGCGAAAAGGGGTCAACGGCTCACAAGCTTGTCATAACTTAACAGGATCGTCGTCTCAGCACCCTAAAGACATTTTTAACGTTGCAATCTACTAATGCGATCCCTAAAACCATCGCGTAGAACAATCCGTCGGCCAGCAAGCAACTGAAGTCCAGCAAGGGATCGCAGAAAGGCTGGACCTTCAGCTATCTGCCAAGGCCAGAGAAGTCCGTCTGCGAGGCGAGGCTAGAGGTTGCGGGAAGCATGGAGACTGCTACGAAAATAGGGGACTAAACCAAATATGTGACCTAGTAAAGGCAGTCGTGGATTCGCCGGTCGAAACTGTCTCATCTACAAGACTCCCGAATGGCCAAGCGAAGGAGGGGATCCAACTACGCCCCGGAAATGCGTCTATCGCGCCGTCCCCATACGGCGGTAAAACCGGAACACTCCAGAGAAGACACCAGGAGATTGGAAGTTTTTGATCACATGAAAGTCTCCTGAAAGAGGACTGGCGCGACCATCTCTCCAGATGCAACACAGAAATGGGGGGCGTCGATGTTCAGACACGCAGAAGCTGCTAACCCGGTCGACTAAAAACGTGGATCAGCAACGTCAAGGCGATTCGCGACATCCATGAAGCAGTGGTCTCATCCTCCCGCATGAGAGCAGCCACAAATAAGAAGAAGCCAATTTAGTGACATTATTTCTGCAGTTGCGATGCTGTTTCGGCTAAGTTCAAACAATTTATCCAATAGTGTCACTTCTTCTTATGAAATGCGTGCAATTTAAATCTTATCACGAAGGCAAGCTCCAGAAAAGGATAAATTATTGTGTTGCGAGTAAATGGGTGGCACTAACCTCTACTGTCCACATATAAGTAGTGACCGATACGAACAAAGAGGACGTGAGTGGCAAAAATCTTTATTTGAGGTAACTTGAAATTCCCTGGTTTCCGAGCATCAATTAAATCATTGATACCAGTAAAAGGACTTGAATTGTGATTTGAAATTCCATATTTCGAAGCAACCGAGATAACAAATGACTACAGTTGATTGGCTTGATGACGTTGGCGAAATCGAGATAACAAATGACTACAGTTGATTGGCTTGGCGAAATAGTGATCGTCTGGGGTCTGACGCTCAAACCGGAATGCCCTTATTTGGGAGTTACCAAAGGTCAAAGTTCAACAAAAGGAATAGCAGCGAGGTCAGTGGGGCGGCTGTCGAGAGAGGCCCTGGCAAGCATTGCTCCCAGCGTCTCGATGCCGTGAAGCACACCCGAGGCGTCTTTGTCGTCGTCGTCCATCCCAGTGGACGGACGCCAGTGGCTGAAGTCCAACAGTCTCACGATGGCAGTCTCCGGCGCTGCGTCGTCGTAGGCAACAATGAGCGAGGAGCAATAGAAGGTGAAGGGACAGGCCATCAAGATGTCCTTCACCTTCCTTAACTGACACAGAACGGGGCCTATAAGCGGTTTGTTGTCCTGAAGAAAAGGCCGGATCGCTTAAACAATAAAGAAAACAAACGCTTTTATATTGAGACGCGGCACAGCCATCCATCCATCCATCCTTCTATCGAATTAATTTTAGTAAATTCTACTTCTTCTTCGACCTACCACGTGCGTAAACAGCCTCCGGGTCCAGGGATCTGCCGTAGAGCCTAGGGACCTTGAAATATGTGTTGCAATCCTTCCTGTAAATCTAAAAAAACATGCTGGACCAGGTTAGGCAAGTTAGGCAACCTTCATTCCCGTGAACAAAAATCCCACGCTACCGCGATGCTCGTATTTGGCGTTCTCGCGACGCATCTTCTCTTCGCTGGCGTCGGGAGAGTAGGCGATGCGACCTGATTGGTTAGAATTGTTACCCATCTTACCCATTTTAAGATCACAGACACTGGGGCTTTTCAAAGGAGCCAATATATCCTCCAGAGCCAAATAAACAGAGCCTGAAAATTAGCCGAACAGTGGAAGGACAAACCACCATCCTGGCGTGAACGATATAGACCTCGGTAGGCGGGAACTATGCTTCGTAGTGCGGCAACGCATTCGGGCGCCTTCGCGTCAAATACTTGCAGGTAGAATTGCGCTTCTCTGGCACCCCGGGTGTCACCAATGAGCTTTTTGTAGATTATCGGTTTGTCTGGCAATCGCAGCACTAAGAAGGGGTGAAGAAGAAGAATAAGAAGATTTACATCCTGCACCGGAATTGGCAACCGACCCGTGGCCGCCAACTTGGTGTAGATAGCGAACGAGATTGTCGGGCAGGTCGGGAATGTTGGCCGATTCAAGAAATCCCGTTTCCCCTGCCGATTCAGCCGAAATCACGCTGGTCATAGTATAACTACAAGATCAGAAAGCGGATTACAAGATCAGAAAGTAAGTAGGCCTTCCTTTCGGTTGGCTGATGCGAGTCAGTCAATAATAATAATAAGTCTGTAAACGCCAAACAAGACCGAGAACAAAACAACCACCTCGATCACACGCGTCTTTATTTACAATCGATCGATCGATCGGTAGTAATACTAATAATAATAATACGATCGACAGGACGGACAGCCACTACTTCGTGGCCGACGTTGATTGAAGATACTTTTCGGCGAAATCGTTCGGTCTTGTGAGCGCGAAGTAAGCTGAGGCCGTCTCCATGGTGACAGGTGGTTGTGCCGTGCGTGGTGTTGGCACCGGCTGCGGCTGCGATTGGGTGGCTGCGTTGGCGTCGCAGATTATGACCAATAGGGATTCGGGGCGCATCTGCATGTAGACGCTGGTGGCGAATGCCGTGAAGGCATCCCTTTCTTTCTGAAACAGAAGGGCCACGATCACCGACTTGATCTGTTGCTACTTTTAACAAACCAGCAACCCTGACCATGAGTCCACGAAAGAAGCAACACACACGAAGATTCAACCGTTTTAGTTCTAGTGACCTTCGTAAAGCAAAGCCAGTTTACCGGCATTTGCACGAACAACAACCACAGGACTGACAGGCTCACAGATGATCCACTGGGTATCAAGATGGGGATGCTACATCGTTGTAGCAACAAAAAAAGGGGGCAACTAACGGTGCTGTCCCAGTCAGCTGGGCGACCCACTCGCGTCATGAGAAACGCGACCCGCTGGGACGTCTCGGCAACCCAGCGAGCGGCCTTCCGACCGGGCCTTCTCAAAAACGCCGCCGTCTGCGTCGACTTGCTGGTGGTGGAGGTGTCTCCATCGGGGTCTGGTTTGAGGGCGTTGGCCTCAGTGGTAAGGGCGACGTGGCCGGTGACCTTGAGATCCGCCAATAGGCGATCGACGAGGTGAACAGGAGGCGCTGGGTGGGTGTAGACGCGGCAGAGGTATTCGACGTGGTTGCGCAGGTACGAGGGAACTGAGAAGCAGCCTTGGGCAACCAGCTCCGTAAGATGAGCAATTACCGATTTCTAGGGCGACGACGTGGGGTGAGAGAAGAGAGGGGTTGCTTGAGTTCGATTGAAGAAACCAAAATAGGCAAGGAAGAGGTGTTGAGGCAATAGCCGCCCGTGGTATCTGTGCCGCAGCTGGTGTCTGGTGGCACTAGGACAACGGCGTGACCTAACCCACTCACATATAGACCCTCTCTATCGATCTCACGCCGCCAGACCAACAAGTGGCTTTCAGTATAAGTGGCGATGGTTGTCTGCCGGGAATGGGATAGTCTAAGTAGTCTAAGTAGGGAGGTCTTGCCTTATTTGAGGCCACATCGACGTTGGTGGTGGTGGTTGCGGTGGCATCAGAGGCGGTTTTTTCTTTCGTCGTTTCATGAAAACCGAAGAAGTTTGCTGGAAACCGCCAGGGTGTAGTCACATCACCGAATTCAAGAGCTGCGGACAGGAAAGAAGGAGAGAATGATTTAGGTGGTTTCCACAAGCGTTATGCGTATATCCACAGGTCCCACAGTTTGTCAAGTATCCCGTTGGACCGTCTACGTAATAAACCATTTTCCACCCCAAACGAAATTACCCAAATCTTGGAAACGATTAACCACCACCACCACGGACTGCACGGTGTGGTCTTTATCGGTGAATGAACTTCTGATACTTCTTTTTTTGATGAAATTAAGTATCCTGGAGTTTAAGACAGCTTAATTGTTAGGCACCAAAATATTCATAAATTTTAGATTGGAATACCCGAAAACAATAGCGAGAGACAGTGACTGGGAGACTACTGGTGGTGTCAACGTCTTCGGTTAGGCGGTTGATATATATATATTCTCCTGTCACAAAAATATGGAATGCGAGGTAGAAGAAGCACCTCTTGTCGCTTCGGGGTACCCCCGACACCAAAATGTCGCAGCTTCACCCTCAAGGGGCTACAGTCGGCAGCGGCCACACACCGGTAAACCGCTGGACAGGCGGACCAAACACGGCGCGAGTAGCCGGGAGGTAAATATTCCGGTGAAGGAAAACACCCGCGGACGGAGATCCATTCCTGTATGACCAAACACGGCCAGGAGTGCGGTTCACATCCTATAGAATAGCTCCCTTCGGCCTTGCAGGGCGCACTCAACTGTCTGAAGGTTAGAGTAGCTCCAACTGGTTCCCTCCCCACCCATTGAGAATCGACACTTCACCATAGGACTGACGTTTTTCGGGCAGAACTATCATTCCCAGACGCCCTATCTCTTGTTTGGTTAAATGATGATGACGATAGTAAATGGGACTCACATTGACTGAGTTTGAGACGAACCAAATCGAGGGTGGCTTTGGCATCCTCGGCGGACGAGTGACCTTTGTGACCGGATTGGATGATTTTTCTTACAAACAATAAGGAAATATATGATTGGCCCCACAAAATGACAGAAACCACCGAAAGTATGAATTCAATTGTAGATTAAGCTAAAAGGGATTCGGGTTTTAAAACGGCTTGGTAAATTTGTATCGTAGATAGTGGTGAATTCGTCAAATAAATGATTGTAGCTATTTCCTGCACCGATCACTGGTGCCTGCGACGAATCTCAAGAGCAGACCGAGACGTCTAGCGGTACAATGACGGAACGAGTCGTCGTCGTTATGAAACACGAAGCATCAGCGCCACTTTGCCTCCTTTGATTGACGTTGCCCGAGCGGCGGACATCGAAACACGTGAATGGATGGATTGGTAGGATAAAAGCCGAAAAGAGAGTGGCGCCATGGGTGACGCCTGGGTTTGCAGTGCGTCGTTGGAGACAGAACTGAACCACAATCAAAAATGTGTCATTACAAATGCCTACCCCAAGAAGGCCTGTGTCAGATTTCGGAGGCGTGGTTTTCCACTGCGAACCTGTGACATGTTGAAGACGACGCTGGTATCGATGATGTAAGGATGGAAAATCTGAAACAAGGAAAAGGACAGTAAAACATGCAGACAAAACGCGCATTCTCTTCCTGGATGAGCCGGATTACAATCAATCACAGAGGATTTAAAAAATAGTCCGCACCCGGTGCCAAAAACTTCTAAAATGTTATCTGGCTTCAAAACGTAAACAACAACACCACCCGACATCAGCAGCCTCCAACCGGTCTCGCTGGACGACTGTAGGCGCGTGAAAACGACGTTGAGGCCTACCAGAGACCGGTTCAACTTTGACCCCTGTTTACTTGCACGTGCAGGAGATGCATCTACCCATGCCAGAGAAAATGAGGTCAGGCTACTACTACTACTGCCACTACAAATACTACTACTACTACTACTAATTCCACTACAAATGTTACTACTGCCACTACAAATACTACTACTACTACCTCTATCCAATAGAGAAGAATGACGTACCTTGAGAGCCTTCAAGTCGTTTGTGATTGAGTGGCCGAGAAGGATGGCATCGGGTGGAAGAAGCTGCGACAGCTCCCTCTGCACATCCTCCACACGAGTATCGATGTTGGCGAGCATGTCGCGAGTGACGCCGCTGAATCTGCATCGATGGACAAAAGACAATTTATCTCACGTTCGACCGACCTCCTCGAAACAATCGTCACACGACACTCGTGTACCTCGAATTGATTTAACTATCGGCGTGATTGGAAAAAACAACGCCGTTGGTTTAAGATTCCCAGATCTTGATTATTTTGAGGTTTGCATATAAGAGACACCTAATGCTACAAAGATCGCTAAAGAAAGGTGCAAGCAACCATTTCTGACCTAGTTAGGTAGTCCTCCACCGGGTTGTGCGGCTTCACCAACTTGTCCAAGAGGACACAGCCGACCTCGTCCACCAGCGTCACGCGGGCCAATTCGCTTCCCGCCTTCGTCAAAACCATTTCGCAGTCGAGAGCAAACACGGGACTGTGCGCCAATACAGGCTCGAAAGCTTCCTAGTAGGAGGAATTAGATGGGTTGAAATAAGGGTAATTTCATCGTTTCACGACTGTAATGAAAGCTGATAAGACGACGAACGAGAACTGACACGGCCATATTGTTAGAAAAATAGGTAATCGAATCAATTTGAGAGGTATACCAACCGTGATGGTGACGAAGGACTCCCACTCGTCCTGCCAACTACTGCCGGCCTCTTCTCGTGGCAACGGAATTCTCTCATCGATCATTTGGTCAATGTTAAGGAGGAGGCCGGTTCGATCGAATAGGTCCTCACTCAATGGCGCGGGAATAGGAAAAGGAGTTGCGATCTTGGGGTGGTTCGCGTCGAGTTTTGCGCGTTTCGGGGTCTTGTTGGCAATCAAATCAGCAAGACCAATAGTTGTCTGATCAGGAGGGCGCTTGGATCCGACGGGTGTTGTCACAGCTTTGTTGGAAACTGGTGGCAATTATAAAGGATTAATATACGTGGTTTCCATTATCATAAAATGAACGGCGACTTACTCGCCATAGTGAGCGCATGGTCAGTAAGAAAAGACGAAGGCACCGACAATAATTCGTGTTCCCATAAGGACCCATACTGTCTTGGGGAATGAACGTTCACCGACTAAACGTAAAAATGAAAGAGTCGATTTACTTTGTCAAACATCTGAGAAAAGAGAGAGAAGTTGGAAATATCTTTGGGGTTGCCATCGAATAGTATTATGGCAACAGACCTGACTAGTAGGGGTTTCTTTAGAATAACCCATCTGAAATTCAATGTTTAAATAAGACAGTGGACTCACTTTGGCCATTGAGAGTAATGTTGCGGAAGAAAACGCAGTCCCAATAATTTTTGAAATTCAATGGCAAACAGCGGTCTCTTAATTTGTAAATTTGGGTTCAAGAAAAAAACGGGGCGCTACAGATGACACTCAAATGATTAACCTTACCTTCTCTTTTCCTTTCCTTTCGCAAAATTCTTGCACGTTAGACACTCCAGTGGCCTCAATCGTATCAGGCATTTTAATTGGCTCCCAAATGATCAACAAAATACCCCGCAAATTTGCTGTGTATTATAACAAAGCAATGTTGATAAGAAAGGAAAAGCAAATATTAGTTAATTTAAATCTTTTTTATTACGTTTATCTATTTTTATTGATATTTAAAAAAAAACATTTTGCAGACGAAAATGGTTAAAGCGATGGTTATTGAAACATTTTGTTTCTTCTGACAAAGGATTAATTTTGCTTCATGGAGGTGGCGAATTGTAACTGCACACGAAACATGGCGACCAGGTTGGAGGAGATTGCAATACAGTTCTGTTGTTTACACCCTGTCAACAGGCTCTGGCGTTGCTAATCCATGTATTCAGATGACCTGAATTCAGAAGGTTTGTGCGCCCGCTGTCTGGCTGGTGTAAAAATTCCCACAATAAGTTCACACGAATAAACTAAATGAAGAGGCTAATATAACTTTCTTGCAAATAAACCCTCGTAGTATATAAAGTTTGGTAAACGCATAAAATAAGCCATCAAAAGTGCCCATTCATAATGCGCGTCCCAAAAATAAATACATGTAATATAATTTAGTAATTCAATTAAATGGGATGACACCTTCTGTGTGTCGGTTACCGAATTAAATAAAAAATCGCGCTTTCCGCCTTTTAGGTAAGAAATCACATAAGATATGGACACTACAATAAAAATGTTATTGGAGTTTGATTAAAAATTTACGTAAATTTCCTATAAATATTTCATTGCAATTTAGCTGCACATCCGCAACAAATAAAACGGCAAAACCCTCATATATTTTGTGTGCTTAGCGTATATGACCATTAAATCGAATGACTACCGCCTTCATCTGACCACACTTAATCAATTTCAATCACTTATATAAAAGGCCCATCATATATGAGGTGAAAAACCTTTTATTTTTCAAAAACTTGTCATTTTAATGTTAAGATTTTATGATCAATTTATAATGTCTCATGCGAACATTCAATTACACCAAATCACAACTTTTTTTGCAAAATGTACACGTGAAAGTTGATATTCTCTAATACGATCTTATTAAAAGACAATGCTTGTTTAATGTTCGAAAAACCAAAGAATCGTGGACTTTGTCCATAGAAAAAATTACAACAAGATACTACGTAAACAAAAGTCTAGACTGTATTTAACAAACAATCAAAAGCGGAATTTCTCGTCGAATCTTTAAGAAACCGAATAAACGGATTGTTAACATGATACGACATGGGTGTTTACCTAACATTTATTTATTCTTCTTCTTTTGTAGGCCATTCGTAAGCCGCAATTACTGGTTTACGAAACTTTATATATTGTTTTAAGGTTCAATTCCCTTTCTTCCAAATTTACCTCGTGTTTATTTCCGGTAGTCGTATCAAGCAATACTTACTGTACATTTTAATGTCGACAGTTTTGTTCTTCGTTACCTCAATAAACCCAACGGGAGTGCGTAGGGCCCCAAGATGGGAATGGCAGGTCGGGAATCAATAATACGGTTTCTTATACGAACAATCTTTAGGGCCCGAGCTTGGCCCAGAATACGACACGACGACGACGACTACAACGGGGGTCTACGCAGAATACGCAGAGTCCTGGGTGTGCGCATTGGATGCTCTTGGAATGGATGTGTGACGTGAATAAACAAGGCGTTTAAGGTCTCCGAAATACCATTATTATTCTGCTGCTGCTATGTCAAATGGGCTATTATTAATTCCATTTCCCCATTGCCTACATTCGCCGTGTTTCTTATTCACTTCCCGACGGGGGAATATGAAACAATGATTGCAATGGGGATGTTTTAGATGTTGTAAGTCACATGCACAGCGCATAAATTACACTACAGAGCGACTGTAGTCCTCCCATTTCTAATAAAATTGCATTTAACTACCGAAAAACAACCCTCAAAACAGTAAATATGTGTCCCAATGTTATGCCTACATGAGCAATAGCGTTTTTTAATTTAAATATCCGGGATATGGAGTTATGCCTCATTGGGTTTATCAATCACCCCTGCAAAAGCCCAACCCCCCCAAGGGTTTGTTTAATGAACAATCCATGAGTTCTGTCCGAACGGGGGTACAGAGGATCTTTGGGTCTTTGAGGTAGCCCATTGGTTTTTGCAAGACAAATACTTTGCACAGAAAACGCTGGACGCAGTAATTATCCGATGTCCGGTTTTAATGGACGGTATAATTGTTGTTTTCCGATTTCAAAACGCATGGTTAATTTTCGAATTTTATTTTGCAATAATCATAATGGTCAACGCTGACAGTTGTGGTCACTGATGAAAAATCTCAGATACCATGACTACCTGTTCTCACGGGTAATTTCGCAATTACAAAAAACCAACAAACTGCTCTTCTCCTCTTTCCATTCATTGGCAAAACCATACACCTTTCAGTCTCTTCTGATGAGAGAAAATTATAGAGTGGAGTAATCGATGATGCGTCAAAATCAGTGCATTCTCGGGAAACAAATGGCCGAGAGGCAAGAAGACCCGCTCGCAAGAACACCGCATCAAATAAGTCGTCGGCAAAAAGGTTGCGTTGTCCATCTTTCTGCTCAATTTCAGTTTTCCGGTTTCCGGAGGCCGTCTCGGAGCGCCCACATGATAATTTGTGGGGAACGTACATGGCGAATGCACACACACACGCACGCGCGCGCACGTGAGCGCGCGCACGTGAGCACGCAGAACCAAGCACATTGTTTCTCCTTAAAATTGGCTGTTTTTCCGGATGCATCTGTAGGGCGGGGTATTTCCGGGAAATTAAAATTCATTTTCCTCCAAACAGCGAGTCAAGCCGATGCCAGTTGAGCAATATTGATAAACAGATCATCTGTTCGCGAACCCACTATTACATTTTCTTTCAAAGATAATTATTATAATAATAACCATCATCGTCAATAATGACCATTTCAAAGCGGCTATTTTACCATGTTTGCGTGATTAATTTCGGTAATGCCAAGAGTTACCCTGAACCCACGGTTGCGCAGGTTTGACCTTGCGGTCCTCGATCCTATCTGACCCCACCCACCGCCAACTAAATCAGATTTTTTAAGTGAACTGACAGATTCTACAAAATTTTAATTTACATAATCTCCAACCCTCCCTAAGTGCAACTTATCGAATTACTGCCTATCCTGGAGAGATATTTTAAACCGCAATACATTCATCCTTCTTCACCTTTATTGGTCTCGGTGACATGCATTTTAATCTCATTATTAAGCTTATTATTAAGATCATTAATGAGTACTGCAAATGAACGTTGTCTCTCTGGGCTCCTGATTCACCGTCTTATATTATTACGTCTTTGTCAACCGGGAAGTATGTCGTTTCCAATAGGGCTCTGTCACATGGGTTCAACAGGACACCAATGCGACACCCAAAATCCTTGGTAAGGAGCCTCAAACAGCCTCCTCGCAGGAATCTGTTTACGTGTGGTAGCGTCCCCTCAAGGTTGCGACCTGGGAAGAGTCAAACTAGGGTGCCTCCCACCAGCCATGGGGAGACATTCTATTTGCATGTCTAAGGACGGTGCGTCATTGGTCTGAATGTATTGCCAAGGGGGGTCGAACACGGATCCTAACTTTCGACTTGTAACAATTGGTTGATGAAATGAATGCTTGATTTCCGCTCGCGTTTTCTTGTCGCCTCGGTAGACCAAAAGAATCATTGCAGAAGGCTTCTCAAGCTTCCTGCATTTTCACGACGTTTCTTGTGGATGTAACGACATGTATCAACGTCGCCAGCGCAAGCCGACCTTCTTCGAGAAGAGGTTTATCGTCTCCAACCCTGGCACAATCGATGTCTCTTGTAAGGCGGCAAGAAGGATCCGTGTGGCAGAAAAGAACTACCATCCATCCATCCATCCATCCATCCATCCATCCATCCATCCATCCATCCATCCATCCATCCATCCATCCATCCATCCATCCATCCATCCATCCATCCATCCATCCATCCATCCATCCATCCATCCATCCATCCATCCATCCATCCATCCATCCATCCATCCGATCCATCCATCCATTAATCCATCCATCCAATCACTATCCAGGTGGCCATCCATCACTAGTCAACTTATTCTTTAACATCGTGTGCGTATCCATCACCACTCCATGCCATGTTTCCGTCTTTGCAAATACCAGAATCACATTCCCCAAGTGATCGAATATCGAATGGACTTCAGCGATCTGCATCCAGGTTTTGACTGACAGATCCACTCCATTTCCTTATCAGATAGCGTAGGTATTGCAATGCTTCACCGGATCGCAACAGATCATATCGATCGGAACTCATAACTGAGGTTTGCGAAACGGGCCTTCCCTTGAATATCACTTTCACCATTTCTTCTTGTTTCCTATTGAATAAATCCGATAATATTTATGGTGTGCTGGACTCGAAACTACAATTATGCGGATGGCACCATCTGCGCATGATTAATGTAACGTGTATATTCCATGTCAGCCTCGTTTTCGCGTAGATTGAAGTATGCACCCACGCCAGCATGTCAACTGTATTTTAATGCCTTTTACGAAATGCGTAGTGCCGAGATTCCGAAAAGCTGGCTCTCTAGACGGCGGGATTTGTTTCGGCAGGATTCCTGAAATACCGACTGGCCGGACAGTGGATCGAGTGGCAATGGAGTGGAGTGGAGTGGCGGTCGAGTGGGTAGTGCTTCCTACACCTCCGGCCATAGAATGGACCGACATTTTCACGGAAGTCTCAGATTGCAATGTCTTGCTGCATGGGAATTGTGTGACGGTAGATACATTTCCACGGAGGGCCTTTAGACAATTTTACAGGTGAAGTCCACAGCACCAACACATCAACAAATTAATCATTCCTCAAGTGGACGCCGTCTCTGTTTCTTAGATCGCCCTTTCAGACAACTTGGGGTGACTATAAACCGTAGTAGTAGTATTCAGCAGTAGCATTGGTTTTGGTCCTCGTGACTAGAATATGGCAATTAATAAAATAATAATAATAATTATTATTTCCTCAGGATGGGAGAACACGGAATCGCAACAACATAACTAGGCTGCTACTGCGACTACCGCCAAACCAGACAAACAATCGACACCAGTGGAACAATAAATGGACGTTCTCCGGTAATGGAAATGTATAGTGTTCACAGACAAAATCTGGGGCATAAACACACAACCGCCGGTATCTTGACGGCATCGATAATCCTGGAGATCTTAGTGTGGTATTTCACATAAATATTTGTGCCTGTCCTAAACTCGTTTCAACCCACATTGTGGTCGTGAGAATGATGGCTGCCGTAACTGGTTACTTTCGAAAAGAAACGACAACGACTTTGTTTATGTCCTCTACTTATCATACAAGTGAGATCTTTCGTCCAATCAGCGACGTCTGGTTGAGTTATTCACCGTGCCAACCAAGTACTTCTCCCTAGGTCAATGGCTTTAATTATTATTTCTCACCCAAAACCCAGTTCCTTGTTTCAGATGGGCGACAATGCGAATACTTATACTACTACTACTACTACTACTACTACTACTACTACTACTACTACTACTACTACTACTACTACTACTACTACTACTACTACTACTACTACTACTTAAAATATTGTAACTGTAAATGCTGTTGATTGTCGTGGTGGGGGTGTCGCGATTAGAGCGGGAATGTGTGATGAACGGCAAAGGATTTGGGCTCCAAGATCTACGACTCGAACCCCCAAAAAATTTCCGAATCCGCCAACCTGCATTTGCCAGTCTTTGCCAGTTGCAAATCGCTGTAAATGTAATTGTACTACGCTTCAACTTCATGTATACCATTCCCCAAAACACTGTCCTATTTCCACTACCATTACGTGCTTCATTCTACTTGCCCCAACTTTATAGACCCGTTGACCGTTGGGCATATTGGAGCGATGTGGCAAGCAGCATCATCTCCTCTCCCCCAACTGACACGCGACCACCCCCACCCCCCGAACACCCACAAACCAATTGACAATTGGCGGGGTCAACAACTGATGATGGAATCAATCAATGCAACAATTATCATGAATTCCTTTTTTAATTATTAACCCTTAATAGATATCTCGATTTAGCCAAAAGTTTATCGCGACCATTAAATAAGTGATAATTCAAATTTTGAGAAACCAATTTAGAATTCTGGTGGATGCCAACTCTGTTATTAAGGTCAAATTTTTAAAGTTCACAGAATCCAAGACTCGGAGGTAGATTTCGCTAGAATGCCGAAAGAGACGCGCTTTCTGGTGGGCTTTGATCGCCTTAGTCGGTTCAATGTGTCGCTGCTAATTCGAGAGGGATTCGAGAGAACCGACCATTTCAACAAAACCGTTTCGCCGTGGTACGAGCGGAGCGAACGAGTCTGTGCGTTTTCTACACCACGGGACCTGGCGAAGATCTCCGTGTTGGGTTTGTCCGGTGGGTTGCATCTTTCACACGAATCATGAGCCCAGGACAGGAGGGGAAGCTGAGTTTCTTTCTCTTTAATTTTTCATTTTCCTTATGCTTCAATTTCCACGGTGATTCTGCCAATCTGACCTTATCTCTTAATTAGCCCCGAAAACTCTTGTTTGGCGAAACCAGAAATTAAGATGAATAAAAGAGTTCGTCTCTTCATCTGCGCGATTAACATGTTTTACAGACGCGACAAAAGTGTTCTACCCAAAGAATCGCGATTGAGTTGACTAATAGGCGTTCTATTCTCAACACGGTTAACGACTTTCATTCCCTAAAAATAGCAGCATCGGATAACCAGAATTGTGCTACGCTTTAGTGGTGTTGCAATGGTTTCTCCCGCGATCTCAACGTGATCAGGTAGACATCCTTTCAACACATCGGCAGGCCGAAACAATCTCTGATTAGTTCAGCTTTGCTATCAGACCATAATTGGACCTTTTGAAGAAACATAAAAGACCTCCGGAGACATGTTTTAGCTGAAAAATGGTGGTCGTTTTGTAGAGTTGCACGAGACAAGTTCCTGTTCGAACCGGATTTGTTCGAGACAAGAACAATTCCACCGAATAAAAAGTGAAACGCGTGTACGCTGTTTGACTGCCAAAAGCACACAAAATCGGTTGTGATTTTTTTAAATCGAGAAACCCACATAACCGTATTAAATTCTAATTTCCTCTCAACACAGGAAGCCTCCCACTGGATAACACAAGGACACAGCTGCCGATTGGTAGTCCGCCAATTGGCTTTTCTGATGCCCATGTTTAAACTGATCGGTCGTTTGGCATCTGGATACGCATATACGTGGTTAGTTTTAGCGTCTTCGCCTGTTGTCACAGACGTCATCATCAAGGTGGCCGGTGGGTCATTGGAGAAATGCCGCTTTAAGTGGACTTTATCCAGGCTCGGGGGGGGGATTTACATTTTTATTTAAATGAATCATCCAAGTGTATTCTCTAACTATGTTAAATTTATCTCCTCTTCTCAAACGGTAGTGGAGAGGTCAAACACCCAAACATCCGTTTGTGTGGCAACCAAACTAACTGGCGCATCAACGCCGCTAACTGACACTTCTTGGCAGAACAGATTCTCAGGTTCACCTAAAATGTGGAGGTCTGTTCGAAAGAAAATTAACTTTTCTGCAGCAGATTGCTAAAAAATTAGCAAAATCCAATTTCACACCGAGCCAAGTGGTGTAATTCACCAGAGTGGTGTCACGTGATGCCGTTTTTTTAAATAACAACAATCGCAACAGAATCGTAAGATAATATTCGACCTCTAGAAAGGAGGCTGTTTCTCAAACCTATGCGCACCTATTTTGCGCTTCCATCTGAGCTCGCGAGCAAAATAGTAGTGAGCCTGGAAACGTAATTCCCGCCAATAGGCAACCGCACAACCCATTCTTCGTGGCCACCTCCATCCTCCGGTTTGACGGGCTTTTAAGCAGCCCCGCCGTAACGACGACGTCTCGGTCTGCTTGCTTCGGTTGACCATGGAACAGGATGGCGCATGCTGAGAAAACCTTGGTTTTCGGGGGCCTTCGTATAGTCGTCTAAATAAAAACAAGAACAGCTCACATTGTTTCGCCTGACAATCTAGAGAATGATCAACTTCGTGGATGAAATTTCCATGAGTTCCTCGCAATATTTACAGCTGGTGGCGTCCCTGCGGTGTCCCCCACCCGAAGATGAGGAGGAGGATGTGCCGCTGCCGTTTCCATGACGACCACCACCACAGCAGCAGCAGCAACAGTCTCTCTCCGGCTGATTGCAGGCGCACGCCGCTTCGAATATCAGAGAACATCTGAAAAATGCTTCTTATCACCCACTCATTATCACAACTGGCATGAAGATCAACTGAAAACTTGCGTAAATTCGCAAGACAACAATAAAAGCATAAAATAACCCACATTTACAGAACATTCTGGTAGCTCGATGCACAATGACCGTAGATGACTTGATTCCGCTAAAAATAAATTGCTATATTGGTGTTAACCAGCTTTAGTTGGTTCATCTCGAAATGACCAGTTGTACGTCTTTGGGCATTTAAATCGCCGAATAGAATTTTGAAATGCTTTAATGACAGCCTCCACGGCAGAAGAGTTTGTGGTATCACAAATCCAGCAATCTTTCGCTAGGACTCGTTGCCATCAAGTAGTCCATCAAGTAGTTCGTGCCAATAAACCTTATAGGTGCTTAGAGACCGTGACTGTTATTAATTTGGACCTGGGTGGTGTCTTTCTCACCAGTCTCCCCATTGTGCCGCCTAATTTGACACCGCACACAAGTCAATCTACACTGGCAGCCTGACCAGTCTGAATAACGCCATGCCACGCCTTGTGAAAACCACTCGGTTATCCATTGTTTAAGTACAAACATGTTTTGACAAAATTAGCGTAAATGACACACCAAAACGCGAAATTACACACACGTTGTTTAGAACAATTACTTTTTAGAGGATGACTGTACATTCGTACCGGATAATGCCAATCGATACTTGTGGGAATTAATGAACCAACAGTCTCAATAAACTACTCTCGTGAGCCTCTGTAAAACTGCGTTCGTGATTATCTGCATCAAAATTGTGCGAGCCTCCGAGCAGTTATTGATTGCAGATGCATTAACCGAATTGCTAATTACACAAATAATGACAAAAACCCAGGCTCATGGGTGATTGAACTTGAAGCGCTTAATACTGGCGGAATTGGCATAATTTTCACCTATTTAATTCAATGAAACGTTCAAACAACAACAAATAAAATGGTAGCATAACGGCATCGCCTTTCGTCTTGATAAGGGAGGGTTTGACCTCCAAAGAGCGGTTGACCTCCTGGCTACTCGCATCAGCCGCCAGACGATCTGTCAAACTCGATCCAGAGGTGCGAAATGATTTCAGGGTTGAACCGGGGAGAACAGGAAATCGTCACATGAGAGACACAACGACCAAGAGACTGGCAACTCTCTGGCAACCGATCATCATCATCATAATCTAGTGAAACATTCGGATTTGCAACCCCAAAGAGATAACAGTCAACGCACCAAGCAAACGAGTCACTTCAGACATTTCAGACATTTCGGCAACCCTAAAACCTTTTGAAAAACCTTTTTGGCAGATAAATTTATGTATAGTTCTCCCCCAACCTATATTTTTCATAAAATGACGATTTTACGATTTTGGGTGCCATGAAAATTACCACACGAGTTGCTGAGTCTGTTAATGCAAGAAGGTGTTGAAGATCCCCGATCAATTTGAGCAGAAACACTATGCAAAAAAGAAATATTTTTAGAAAAACAATTATATCCCTTTGAAAAACATGTTTTTAGGCCATTGCAAGACTTAAATGAACGCGAAGATGTCACTTTTCATCTTGAATCTGTACCAGATGGGTTGGTAAGAGTCCTGAACCCAGTTATCATGGATCCGGCAAGGATCCCAATGGTGCAATGCACAAACCGAGAGCGTTCATGCCTTAACTGATAGAAACCATCGCGTAAGGAGCTGGCACCGGTATACACAAAAAACATTTTTCTCTTTCACTTGGAAAGAGGTTTTGGATACTTTTGGCAGCTGAAAATCCAGCCACAGACATACCAGCTTAAAGACGGGACACATGACCTTTTGTTTAAAAAGGTTGTTTGACAGTCATGGGGAAGATTCGGACTGCTGATTACTCCAACACCACATGTCGCAAACACGACATCTGGTTTGGGCGTCCGACAACTTTAAGTTATCATTTTAGAATAATGTCTTCTGTCGCGTCTGTAAAACATGTTAATCGCGGAGATGAAGAGACGAACTCTTTTATTCATCTTAATTTCTGGTTTCGCCAAACAAGAGTTTTCGGGGCTAATTAAGAGATAAGGTCAGATTGGCAGAATCACCGTGGAAATTGAAGCATAAGGAAAATGAAAAATTAAAGAGAAACAAGCTCAGCTTCGCCTCCTGTCCTCCTGGGCTCATGATTCGTGTGAAAGATGCAACCCACCGGACAAACCCAACACGGAGATCTTCGCCAGGTCCCGTGGTGTAGAAAACGCACAGACTCGTTCGCTCCGCTCGTACCACGGCGAAACGGTTTTGTTGAAATGGTCGGTTCTCTCGAATCCCTCTCGAATTAGCAGCGACACATTGAACCGACTAAGGCGATCAAAGCCCACCAGAAAGCGCGTCTCTTTCGGCATTCTAGCGAAATCTACCTCCGAGTCTTGGATTCTGTGAACTTTACACAATTTGACCTTAATAACAGAGTTGACATCCGCCAGAATTCTAAATTGGTTTCTCAAAATTTGAATTATCACTTATTTAATGGTCACGATAAACTTTTGGCTAAATCGAGATACCTATTAAGGGTTAATAATTAAAAAAGGAATTCGGGATAATTGTTGCATTGATTGATTCCATCATCAGTTGTTGACCCCGCCAATTGTCAATTGGTTTGTGGGTGTTCGGGGGGTGGGGGTGGTCGCGTGTCAGTTGGGGGAGAGGAGATGATGCTGCTTGCCACATCGCCCCAATATGCCCAACGGTCAACGGGTCTATAAAGTTGGGGCAAGTAGAATGAAACACGTAATGGTAGTGGAAATACGACAGTGTTTTGGGGAATGGTATACATGAAGTTGAAGCGTAGTACAATTACATTTACAGCGATTTGCAACTGGCAAAGACTGGCAAATGCAGGTTGGCGGATTGGGAAATTTTTTGGGGGTTCGAGTCATGGATCTTGGAGCCCAAATCCTTTGCCGTTCATCACACATTCCCGCTCTAATCGCGACACCCCCACCACGACAATCAACAGCATTTACAGTTACAATATTTTAAGTAGTAGTAGTAGTAGTAATAGTAGTATAGTATTAAGCATTGTCGCCCATCCGAAACAGTTTATTGTTATCGAGGTCATCGCCAGTAATCTCCATTGGTTTGCCAATATCTTGTACAATGTCACGAGGTCTCTTGCAAGAGAGCCACTAGTTTTTTGAAATTTGAAATAGTTTTATCCAAAATGGCATGAAGTCTCGTTTGGGTATTACAGATTCGTGATTAATTAAACTCGAACAAGTTGCCCGGGTTTGTGTCGAACTTGTGACTCAACATTGTGGCTGTAATTTATGGTTTTACGAGTCCAATATTTGATCAGCTGAAGCTGCAATGCACTTTACCTGACATGTGTTCATGAAACTAGACACCAAGTATTCCATCTTCTCTGTGGGGATCTGTGGTCGTCGGCAATGTAATTTTCTTGCTGCTTGGCCACCGTGGCAGAGGAAACGCAATTCCGATTTAAAAGACGCGCGTTTTCTAATTTACCGGCTGTGCATTATCTGGATTGGACTCGTGGTGACGGACATCACGCGTTTGTCAAACATTTTTTCGGAGTCTGGGAAAGCGAGGCTGCTATTTCATATTTTTAATATTACAGACTGACCACAACAAAACACTTGTCTTAAACAATCGAAAAGATGAAATCTTTGCTCGAAGAACGATCCCCCACCTCTTTTGGTCTTCAAAATGTTCGAATTTTAACACTGAAGCAAGAAAATCCGGAGAATTTAATCGAATGTACAGTTATTTTAATTAAAGTTCCACCTGCGAACACAAAATAGAGAAAAACGTGGAATCCAATTCGTTCAATTTGGGTTCAAAAGGTCGAGGCGATGGACTAATTATTGTGATGGATTCCTCAATTTTCCACATCCTTTATCAATAAATTGGGAGGGATGGTAATTACGGTCCAGTTGGCTTGATGAGTGGTCATTTATTCTAGGCATGAAGCATGGGTTTATTTGATAGTATTTAAGGCCAGACGGTCTAACGTGTAATCTAAGTGGGGGTTCCCGGTTGAAGTTCCCAGTAACTTCAAAATCGGTAAAAGGATTGTGCAAGTCAGAATTGAGGATCAATTATGTTCATTTAATGTACACTTTTGAAAGAGCCACCTTGAAGAACGTCGAGAGTCCTTCACATGCAACCACAACGAGCGATCTGAGTAGATATTTCTTGACCTGGAAGACCTAATCCACATCGAGTAGTGGTGTCTTGGATGATGTACTTAGATAATTCCCCAGAAAACGCACACGGAGGTAATGATAGGGGCATTCACATAACACATACCCAACACGTAATGGCTGATTTCGTAGGAATTAACCACTCTGTGTTTGATATTTAACCCATGGATACTTAAACTTGATTTATTGAGAGCGACTGATGCTGGAACGGAAACTATTTCATCTCTTCTCTCTCATCGTTTACTTAAACACAACGAAACCCTTTTTCGTCGCAATCCGAAAAGTCCGCTATCGAAATATGGTCAGGCGCTTTCTCGATCTCGAAGGGGTGTTCAAATTGACAGATTTCGGGGAAATTTATATTTATTGACGAGTGGGTCTATCGAACCTACTTAGAGCTAGGCGGGGGTGATGACAACTGCCAATATCTCCGTTGGGCACGAGGGGGAATTTGACCGAGTAAACGCCTTTGTGTTCTTTTTCGGATCGGGCACTCGCCTCAATCACATCTCCGAAGACTAAATGCTCTTCGGGCATTGTGTGACCATTTAGATCTTTAAATCAGCATCAATTGTACAAAGACAGCACATTCTTTGTCATGCACACAATACCACTAATTCTCCTCTGCTCAATTTCACTGTTTTAATCTTAATGTGTCGAAATTGATTCACAGCTCATTTGTTTGAAAAGCAAATAATCAATAAAGCAGCTGGGATTTCGCTGCTCGTTTCTTCTTTGCGAAATGTCCTCCTAAGTGGTGTAAGTTTTGTGTAATTTTAATATTCGGTGCTTGATAAAACGAGGCTATGATTGTTTTCGTTGGTTGAGATTCATGAAAAATATCGACTGAACGCGAATTTTCCACTGAGAGCGTCTTTGAGGGCGTTGCATGACGCATACATCCACACACCCAGGTTTAATGTATTTTATTACGCGAAAAATGTAAGATATCACGTTTTCTATTCACCTTTTTTCTGAAATTAAGTGTTTTTTCACACAGAATGCCTGGCTTAATCAACGTGAAAAAATATAACTATTATTTGAGAATACTTTCTGGGGGTTTAGCGAAAAAACATAGGGATCCGATAGTTCTTTCAGAGCGATGCAGTTCTTATTAACAGTCTTAAAACTACCGATCATTATTACTATCTGCTGTTGCTGCTACTACTGATATTAGCAATACTACTTATGCTGCTACTTCTACTTCCTCAGAAAATAAATTCGGCTCACGCCTACATCTTATCAGAATAAGACGGAGCATCGTTGTGTTACTCTATTTTTTGCGGCATTTTACATTTGGCGACTCGTGTGAAACAGGCTGGAAAACCACGGCTTTATAATTGCAGCGTTTAAAATAACCCCAAAACGAGGTTATTGAGACTTAATTTAACCCAACCCATTTTTTCTCAATTGAAATAAAATGACAAGTTAAATAATTCATCCGTTTGGTATCCGCAATCCAACATATCCCCATATTTGCAACTGATCAAGTGAGTTGGCCGTTTACTAACGCTCGGGTTCATAATCTAACAACTGTTGTAAATGAATATATGTTTGTCTCCGGGGTCTTTACGACCTGATCCCATTTTAGAAGACTTTAGGGGGGGGGTGGATTTACTAAGTTGCGCAACCGTTACTATGGCGGATAATTGTGGTTAACGCAATTCCGCCGTCCAGTGAACAGCTGCGCTAAATTCCCCGCTCTCCCGGCTTCCACACCGATTGGTCAATTTACCGGATAGCACGCGCGCACTCCCACCGCATGGATTGCGCTTTTGTGCGCGCGTGTGCACGTATGCCGGAATGCGCACGTGCGCGTCACACACGTTTTTATCAAATATTGTTACCACAACTTGCGTCAAAAAACGTGCCATCTGTTCACGGGGAGCACGACACACACTCTCTCTCTCTCTCCGTCTGCCTGCCTGCCTCTGTCTCAATCCCTTGGCGTCGAACAACCACCACCACCACCACCACCAATAACCAAAACAACAGCAACAATTGCCTCTGTGTTTATTTTGTAATTGGAGATCAGTATCACTAACAAAGGTGAAGAATGAGCGAAGTGCTTGACCTGAGCATCAACACGACGTCGACAAATGCCACAAAAAAGGCATCGCAAAACGCCACCACCACTGTCACCGCCCATCCCGGTGATGACGAAGTAGACTGCGCCACTGCGTCGCGAATCCTCCTTCAGCGCGCCATGAGCGCCGACATCCTTCAAAGATCCCTCGCATCAGCCTCGGCTTGCCACCAGTGTGAGTCTCTATTCGATGTTTATGGCTAATTAATGTCATAAACCAGCTTCACACGATCCCAATTTATCACGCCGTAAAAAACGTTGGGTCCGATTGTGGGGGTGTGGTGAATTTTGATAAATCTGTTATGCGGGCATCACTGTTATACTTTGGCCATCACGGCATGTCTGAGTCCTCTGTTCACGCCATTTAACATCTGCGTCGGCCCGAGATTTTTTCAGACCTGGAAGGGGGAGGGAACTGAGTGGGGCCATGATGGGCCATGGGAGTCCATTTCAGATGGCGGTGGTTGGGGGACCCGCAATTTGCGGGTGGAGAACGCAGAACCATGAACTAGCGGGCTGTCTAATTCAATTTGATATATGAGAAAAACCCGGATTCCGGCTGGGGTCGCGCCGACCTGCATATAATAAAAGGACAAATATATTAACTTATGTTAATTAATAATTTCTATGGTCAAATAAACTTGTGAGGAGGAGGAGGAGGAGGAGGAGGAGAAGGAAGGGTGATGATGATTGCGAAACGACGAATTAGCATTTTTCATCTTAGTCATTTATGTGAATGAATCAGATGTTTGTTACGATGACAAACATTGCGTCGCGAGGGCCTCTAATAATAATAACAACAACCTCCATCTACCAACAAACCCGACGCCGACAGCCTTCTTGGCGTCAATTCCCCAATAGTGATGTTAATTTGACAGGCTCACCAAGTGAGAAGACTTTGAAGTGAGACGCCGACGTTTCACAGCCTCTCCTTAAAATCTCCCGCTGGTTTCACGTCGTCGTAGAGCCTTTTCACGCATGTTCGTCTTGCCGTCATCTTACCTTCAATCGTAGACCACTCGGTGGCCGGAATACACCACAAAGGGGATGAGAGTCGCAATTTGACAAATAGTCTCAGCCGTCCACTGGCGACCGGAAGTTTTGCTAACGGCTGATTCATGTTTCTCTCCACACCAACCATACAAGTTGTGCGTGTGCGTGTGTGTATTTATGAAGGAGACTTCCGGAAGCCAGCCAGTTTTTTCTCAATTCCATTCCAATTACGAAGGCGGTTGTCAAAATTAACGTTTCCCTCAATTATAACGCTTCACCGCAGAGGTTAGCGCACAAGGTCTCAAATTATTGTCAGTCTGTGCTGAGGCGTTCTGGGCGATTGGAGGATTTGGAGCTGGGACAGCCTAAGTTGTGTTTATGGACGTGGAGAGTTGTCTTTATAACTTCCGGTCACGGTAAATTCTATGGCATATTGATTTAAAAAGTAGGCTAGGCTTCACGGAAACTCCTAACAAGAGCTGACAGGGCTCTCTTACTGGAAAAGCAAGTCACGAATGGAACGAAAAGCCCACGAGTGTGAACAGAATGGAGCATGAACTAATTGATCCTTTTTTTCGTCCATCGGAACAACATGAAGCCACTTTTAACCGTGCAGCCGCCGTTTACAAGTACATTGTGCAATGCACTTGGCTCGGCTGGAATGTTTATGACTTGGTGGTGCTCTTTTTTGAAATATATTCTTGGAAACCCACATAAATCGGTTTTGTGTGACGACGAAAACAACGATGATGATGGTTAACTGCTGATTTACATTCATCGAAGGTGCAACGATGTGCAATTAGCAGAAAACAGGCGTAAACCTGTTCACCGCGGCTGCTGCTGCTGCATCGGCTACGTTAAGCTGACCCATAACAAAATTATGTCGGTCAATCATTCAACAAACGCCGGGTTTCTGCGTTCACATGGTCTCTGATTTTTCTTTTTATGCTTCCACTCCCACCGGCGTTTTCTGGCTGGCTAGCTGGCAGAGGGTGATGATTCTCGCTTCACCAAACTTTTCACCCTTGAACCCCCTAGCAAGAAGGAGCCTCGAAGACTCCGTAAGGGCTACACCGTAAGGGCTGTGGCTCGTGTTTCAGATGGATCTTTCTCGGGACGGTTGATCTCAGAGAGGTGGGGTTATAGCGCTTGAATCGGCTTTCGCGACGTTAATTACACGAGTCTGGGAATAGGGCGTCATGGTTGATCTTGCTCTCTTCAGTTCACAGTAGTTGAAAACGAAATGCCAATCGTTGGATTAAGAAGGGGTTGCACATGTTTGCTCGTCGATTTTACCATTGTTGCCGGGGTCTTTCAAGTTTGGCGATTTTACGGATCCGTCCGAAACCAACCAACCAATCCAACCCCCGTTAGTTCGTGCAACCAACCCCGAAACCCAAACGCTCCTCTTGTGAGTCTTCCTCCTCAATGGGACTTGCGGATTTCCCGTCTAATTTGTCATCGAATGACGTGCCAGCCCGCACGCCCGCCTTTCTGGTAAATTATTAAATAAAGCACAATTGTCAAAGTCGTCGCTATGGTAATAGTTATCTGGTCTCCATTCAAAATCGCGTGTACGACAGATTTGTAAGTTGGCAGCGGGCGGTAAGCTGACGGGTGGGGGTGGGTTTGGTCTCTCCTGAATAATTCACACATTTTCCTATTATTATTATGCGTGTGAAATGGACGCAAAAATAAATGTCTCAATGGTTGGGGTGGGGGGAGAGGCGGTAAGGGATAAAAGTGGGTAGAGAGAGAGAGTGAAAGGGAGCTCGCCAACGAGCGTGAGCACTGTTCACGCCATTAGGACTGGTCGTGACACGCAATTTTACAATCAGCATTTTAAATTAAGAGACCATAAATATCTCTCTTGGCATTTCTTCTTAATGGCAAAATGACGCTAATCTTTCAACACAGCCCATTTGGGATTACGCCCCTAAGGTTTTGTTCGTGACATTCAATCTATCGGAACAATGACCGGTGGTATTTTGTAGTCGCGGTATCGACACAGGGTTGCCTGGAATACTGAGTCCAGGTCCCCTAAAGTGGGAGTACCAATCGGGGGACAGGTGAAATGATAGGCATAGGAATAAGACGAAGTGTTGACGGCTGGATTGATGGTTGTGGTTCCTTTGAAGTTGTCGCAGGTGCCTCCATACCGGCAGACGTCTTCCCTTTCCTCTTCCCGCCACCATGCAATGGCGGACATCCGGACATGCCGAACGGTGGAAGTCAGCATCGCGTGGGGCCGCAGGGTGATGCTATCGACCTGTCAATGCCCTCGAGATCGAGTCCCGCCATTTTTGGCAGTGTTGCACCAAACTTCCAGATTCCTCTGAATGGTTCCCCGAGTACGTCATTTATTGGTCTTGCGTTTTATTACGTGCGATAACAGCAGCGATTACTCCTCCTCCTCCTCCTCCTCCTCCTCCTCCTCCTCCTCCTCCTCCTCCTCCTCCTCCTCCTCCTCCTCCTCCTCCTCCTCCTCCTCCTCCTCCTCCTCCTCCTATTGGGTGGCACAGAAGAAGCCGCCACCGGTACACTACTACTATTCCCAAGAGTAGTCATCATAGGGGATAGAAAAGGGGGAGGATGAAAGGAGGAGACGTCTTTGGAGTGACTGAATATTTTTTTAAACTTTAGGGAATGCAGCTTTGCTGGAATTCTACGCCAGAAGCATCGGGCAAACGCCGAATTCCACTCCCACAAGCCAGGTTCCCAGAGACCTCCTAACGAAGTTCTCCTCCTTCCAAGAATGCGGCGTGACGCATTGCATGATAGCTGGCTACCGCGAACACTACCACTGCACCCTGTGTGAAAAGGTTAGTAAATAGTTTAACCTGGTCGTTGTTGGGAATAAGATGCCTACTTGCACAGCCCGACCACAGAACGGCTTTTCGCACCATTGAAGGGAAAGCACTCACAGAACGGCCTTCCTTCCCGACCTTTCAAGCATCTCCTCGCCCACCTCCACACAGTCTCCTCTTCCGGGTCTGTGTGCTCACCGAGAGAGTGCTCTGTGTACCTTGTTTGGCCTGTCTGACAATCGATTTACCGACGCGTGTCCTATTTCGCCGCAGGGTAATCGATTCCATTTTGTGGACCCGTCCTTTCAAGGTTAAGTCAAGGATCCCCGGTAGGACAAAGATCTTGGAGAGGTGGTTTTAGATAGACAGGCGATCGATGTTAACACCTTCAACGCCTGATGCTGTTTCTGGGTGAAAAACTGCCCATTTGAATTACTTTGGCAATAAGTAATGGCCTTAAAGAGGTTGCTGATTAAATACAACCACGCGTTGGGGTCACGCTGTTGGTTGCTGTTCCAACGACGAAGCAAAATTAGTATGAGGAGGGTTGGGGTGAAATCCCTTAGGCTTATATGACCCCAGGTCAGAAATATCAAAAGTCAACATGCGTGCGTGGCCATGTTTGTCCTTTCTTGTAAGTGGCCGGACACTGTTGACCGCGGAGGTAACAGAGGTCAACTGGCACGAAACTAAAAGTACCGGAACTTAGCAGAACTGGTAATAAAATAAAGAAATAGGCTATCATTATTATTATTATTATTATTATGAAAAATACCTTCCACGCTTACTCTTTCAACAATTGTGCGTCATTTTGTGGGTTGTGCTGGGTGATATATTCCGTTGTTAGGCGCATCCATGGACGGCGACCTCCGGGATACTCGGTATCCCGAAAAGGAGGAGGAAAGTCTTGGAGCAAGATGGAAACCTCCTCCTCCTCCTCCTCCTCCTCCTCCTCCTCCTCCTCCTCCTCCTCCTCCTCCTCCTCCTCATCCTCCTCCTCATCGTCTTCCTCCTCCTCCTTGTCTTCCTCCTTCTCCTCTTCTTCTTCTTCTTCCTCCTCCTCCTCCTCCTCCTCCTCCTCCTCCTCCTCCTCCCAGTAAGCCGAAGAGGAGGTGGGAGAGGTGGATCTCGGGATGACTCATGTCGAGAAGTGATCCCAGGACGATGGACGACTAGAGGACGCCGAGTTCTCCGGCGCTGATTATTCCCTCCAATTTCCTGCCTTACAGATAATAAGTCGGCGGGAGGAGACGATTCGACACACCAAGTGGCACAAGAAGCGACACGAGAGCCTTCAATACGGCTTCATGCGTTACAGCCCCAGCGACGACTGTGGCCACGTCAACTGCCTCCACAACACCAAGCAGACACACTACCACTGCCTCAAACCAAACTGCTCAAAGGTGAGTTTTTGCACATGGCACAAAAGATTTACCAATGACGCTGCTGTTGTAAAATGAACAACCCCGTTTTGGAAATTGTGATTATTGACTGTCCGCTTTTATTTTCGAAAGCCTCGACGATCCATTTTGCGTTTCCTTCGAACAATTTGGAATTCACGAAGTGATAATTGTCCCATTCATATTTTTACTAGATGATGATAATTATTAATTTTCAACAAATGTTATAAAATGCACTAATAAGCGATTTTTACGACACAGTTAAGCCCACCTCCACTACAATCGGGTAACCCAATCACCCGTCGGGTTAAAATTAATTAAAATTTCCACGGAACCCCCGTATTTTATGTTGATATGAAAATGAGTAAATTCATCGAAGGTGCACCGAGACTGTACTTTGAAGTGATTGGGCGTGTACGCCTGTGTGTGTGTGTGTGCAGTGACGCTAATGAGGTGAGTTTTTTGATAAATTTGTGCATGCTTTGTGTGCTTTTGTGTGAATTCTCGCATTAAGTGCAGCCTTCATGATGGCGATGATCTTCTGTCAAGTTTGTTTTTTAAAGTTTCGCGCTACTCCAACGTCGACGGGAAACGGCGCTGTCACTACTACTACTACTACTACTACTACTACTACCACCACTACTACTACTACTACTACTACTACTACTACTACTACTACTACTACTACTACTACTACTACTACTACATACTACTACTACTACTACTACCACGTCTACTATTACTACTACTACTACTACTACTACTACTACTACTACTACTACTACCACGTCTACTACTACTACTACTACTACTACTACTACTACTACTACTACTACTACTACTACTACTACTAATACTACTACTACTACGAATACGACTACTACTACTAATACTACTACTACTACTACCACGTCTACTATTACTACTACTACTACTACTACTACTACTACCACGTCTACTACTACTACTACTACTACTACTACTACTACTACTACTACTACTACTACTACTAATACTACTACTACTACGAATACGACTACTACTACTACTACTACTACTACTACTACTACTACGTCTACTACTACTACTACTACTACTACTACTACTACTACTACTACTACTACTACTACTACTACTACTACTACCTACTGCCGTTCTTTGCTCCGCTGCGTTGTGCAAAATAAACACTTTGGTCACCTTGCAGGTCTACATAAGTACTTCGGACGTCCAAATGCACTCCAATTATCACCGAAAGGAGACACTTATCATGCAAGAGGGTTTCCAGCGTTTTCGGGCGTCTGAGGACTGCGGGGGGCGGGATTGCCCATTCATCCACGAACGCACCACCCACTTCCACTGCCGGCGACCCGGCTGCAAATACACCTTCAAGAACAAATCTGACATGGGTATGTATTTTCTAATGATGATGATGATAATCGCTAAAGGCCAAATCTGTCAGCATAAAGTAACAATAGTCCAGACGAAGGCCGTCCCTGAGTAACCGAAATGCAACGATATGCCGCCGCTGTATTGGTTGTCTTCGCATTGGTTGAAGCGATTTTCATCGTGACCGGCTAGAATCGAGGAGCTGACAGGTCTTCTGCGTTATTGTTCGACGAGATTGCTTATAATTTCGTTGACATTTTTTTAGAAAAACACAAGAAAAATCACCAGAAGAATGACTTAATGGCCAAGGACGGCTTTAGAAAGTTCACCAAGTACGAGTACTGCCATATCGCGGGGTGTAAATACTCCTGCACAACCAATCACATTCACTGCACTCGACCGGGTAAGTTTTCTTGATTGGTTGTTCTTTTACTTGTGCCTGTGAAACCGAAATAATCAAAAATCATTTTTTTTGTGTATGTGTTTGAAGGCTGCGATTATGTCGTACACACTGCGAGTCAGATTTCGTCTCATAAACGAAAACACGAGCGTCGTCAAATACTTCCTTTCAATACACCACCGGTTTCCGTGACTGTTCCACCCCTACCCGCCATCTTTCCGCAAGAAGTCTCCTGCGAGGCCTCCCAGGACATCACGACAACCCCCAGCAGTTCACAGACCTCACCCAGCCCAGTCGAACCCAAGATCCTTGCCACAACCTCCCATATTCTAAAACAAGCCGCCAAAATCACAGAATTGTGCTGGCAACTATACCGCAACCCTTTCAACGACCAGACCACCGTCGTGGACCAGCAAGAAGAAGAAAAACACGAGGAAAACACGAAAATCGCCAAAGAGGTGCTTCAAGAGGTGCTGCCTTCAATGGAAATTTTCAGCAACGGTGAATTATGCGAAAATGAGCAGTGTTCACTCTTCGGAATGAACACGGATCATTTTCATTGTTTCCGAACGGGGTGTATGGATTTCACTGAAGTAGCGAATTGTCCAACGACTATGCCCACACGAGAGTGCTCGGGACAATTAACGATTTCGGGTGGGGATGTCGAGTCGTGGCGGGACCACTGGATATCGCACGCCTGGCAGTCCACCCTGGTGCACCTCGGATTCAAGCGGTGTCGCGGGGATACATGCGGAGGAGGAGGAGGAGGAGGAGGAGGAGAGGTCAGCGGCGGGGACCACCTTCATTGCTACCTCTGGCCATCGTGCGACCTTCTTGTTGGAGCGACCGAATCCAACAAGAAGGTGCCAGACCTCTTCCGCCACCTTATTCGCCACGACGTGCATTTCACCTCACTCCCGGGAAACGAGCAGATGAGTTTGCCGGTCGATGATGACGGCCGAACGCCAAGGAAGCGCGGTCGACCGCCGAAGCACTCCAGAGACATCCACGTACCCCGAATCGATGTGCCCCCCGAAGTCGCCATTGACGAGTATCCCAACGTCGACCTAACCATGGATTCCTTTGCGTCAAGCAGGCATGAAATGATCGCAGGAGGAGCCAAATACTATCCGGCAGATGGTGCGCGTTGTGTCGACCGACACTGCCTCTTCCACGGAAATCAGCAAGCTCATTTTCACTGCGTCCGCCCCCGATGCTACATGGCCACCAACAGTCTGGGCATTTTAAACGCTCATCGACGAGAGTTCCACGGACAGGTGACCATCGATGCCGGCTACGAGTACTTTGACCGATCCATGGACTGCCGCAGACCAACCTGCTATGCCAAGAAAGACGCCAACCACTTCCACTGTTTAAAACCACGATGTGGCTACTCATTTGTTCGGGTATGCAAAATGGCGCAGCACACTGTACTCCACGATGGGGTTGGAGAATCTGACGCCGTGGACAGTCAATCACCTTTGATGGCTCCGCTGGGATTCGGAAAGTACGGGCGGATTCCCGACATTATGCCCCTGATCATGAAGCTTTTGGGCGAACAGATAAAACCGGTGTGTTTTCCCGAAAATGCTGCCAATCAAAACAAAGGGGATGACCAGGTGGAGGAGGAGGATGAGGAGGGGGAGGTTGGCGGTCAGGGTGATGAAGAGGAGGAGGGGGAGGAATGTGAAAAGATGGATTGGTCCGAAGACGAAAAGGTATCTGACGCCGTCAATTCTTCAGGCAATGAGAAGATGTCCTTGCATTGCGCTCAATCGAGTGGGCCAATGAACGGGGAGTGCTGGAACCCCCCCACATCTCTGCGTAAGTTCCACTTGAATCATATCAAATGGCTTAAACCTTCCGGCTTAACCGTAGCCCAGCCATGTAGCAACGCATGTGTCCATTTGGTCGTGAAGTTGAAATGAGAACACGTGTTTATTTAAGAGAGTTTTAGGTAGGTAGAGTTGTATTAAGTGGATGACTGGCCGAGGCACATTTAACGTGTGTGTTTTTCATTTATTTCTTTGTAGACTGAAAATACGTGTGCGGATGAAGCGTAGAAGATGATGAAGTCTTTCAACAATGATCAATGACATACCCCACTGCTCAACATCGCCATTGGCAGTTTTAAATCAAAAATGAGAGGGAATTTCGATTTCGACTGGTTGTTTGTAGCCTAATCCTGTAAATTCTTTATTTCCAACACTCGAAATCTTATAAACATATGCTAAAACCCGCAATTACTAGAGACTATTCTCTGAAATCGCTTTGCTTTTGTTTTATTAGGTGCTAGCATCAGGAATGTGTGTGTGTGTTTGTCCTCAGTAGATTGCAACAAAAATAATAACGGGATTTTACGAATTTCAATTTATTCCGCTTCTGTGGCAATTATTTGTTGAGGCATATCTTCCTAGAGTATGCGCTAGATTCATTGATATCAGGATTTTTTGTACATTTTATGAGTATTTTTCATGGGGAATTCTTATGCCTCGAGAGGATCTGGTTCTAAAGGACATCAACTTCGTGGATGACATTCCATGATTGCGCTTGGCCAGGGAGTCGAACCCATGACGGGCGACTCGCCAAGAGAGTGACGATGGCAGACGCAACAACTTCGCCCACGATGCAGCCTCTTGCCTCTGTGTCTACCTTCCAGGTAACGGAATCCAGTTGGTTGAAGAAGTGCCCCGTCTACTTTCGGACCGGTGCAGTCTGTCAGGATCTCCCAACAACCGCTTAGTTGAAATGGCGACTCTGGTGCTGCAAACCTCACCTGGCTTTGTCCAACTGTCACGAAGAGGGCTGAAACTCTGTCATCGGCCGAGTGAGGAACGACAACAGCAGCAGAAGAAGAAGAAGAGGAGTCCGTTGAAGCCGAAGTATTTGCTGATGTGTCAGATGTATGGAAGATTATGGGCTGATCCGTTCGTGGATCAAGATCCCCGATGACCCGAAAGGATGCGATTTTCATTGGTCCCTTGGCGACCCCTGATTTGTAATGCTGTGTAATAGCTGCTGCTGCCGATTCTGAATGTCGTGTGCATTCCATTATAAAAAATGTCTGCGCCGTTCAATTCCTACATTGATGATTTCGCGACTTCGACTTCCACAGAATGTTACTTCCTCGTTGGAAGACGTCGCTGACCACCGAACTGTTTGCCGAGGAAGTGATTTAATTTTCTCGACTTCGATACATTCAAACTGGAGGTTATCGAGAACATGTTTTCGTTCGGATTTACTGATTTATCAAAAGGCCCAACTTGCGGCGTTATCCCCACAGCAGTAGCTTGGTAGATTCAAAAATCGTTTGAAGAAGACCTGCCACGGCTGCAGACACCCAGACACCTCGGCACTTAAGAGGCCTGAGACTCTCGATTAAATTGCGACATCTGGACGTCTACATATTTTAATGTGGACTCGAAACAGAGTCGGCTTTTTCAGTCCTGATGCCAACACGGGCAATTAGTCCAATTAATTCTACACGAACATCCCCCCTACTATCAGAGTTCTTAATTACCCAACTTTCTCTGCAACAGCCTGCCGGTTAAAAGCCCGCGGGTTTCTGACTAAATAACGCCTATTTGCATAGATTATTTCGGTCAGGTCAATTAGAACCTTTAGTCTTGCTCTATTAGACTATTGTTGCATGCATTAATTGAAGTGGTGTGTCCTTAAAACGTGCGGCTTTTGTTCAGAAAAACCCGCACGCTAATTATTCAAATAACTCAGACTCTTAACACTCCGAAAAAACAGCGGCAACAGCAATTTCGCTTTGATGTAATCATTTCGTACTTTGGCTGCAAATTTGTTTGTTGTTGTGGCATCTACAAAATCTACACCAGACGTCTGCGGGCATCGAATCGCCGGTCTCACCACCGAGGTCGTATTTCCCACTCGAATTTCCCCTGTTTTCCCGTTTCCGTGAGAGCTCCAACCAACTAAAGGTGGACTTCAATATGCAAGGTCAGAAGCTGCAATCCTTGACAGACATTAAGCAGCCGGTTAATCAGTTGGCAGTTGATGACTGTCACAAAAGGTAGGCGTGCAATTAGTCATCTCGATTCTGTGTCATTGATTCTCTGGCTGGCGTGACCTTGGGGTTGTGGATCCGATTGCGGTGTACTCGGGAGATGGAATGATAACATGGTATGAGTTGCAATCGCAGCAAAGCGAGTGGGTGACTCGACTGCCAACTACCTACGATACTATTTAGGGCCCCAGTTCATTGTTGAAGCTGAGATCTTCATGCGAGCTCCCTCTGGTCGAGCAGTTGATCAAAGGTGGTGCCAGGAGCCGCCATCCAGGTCCATCCAGGTCCATCCAGGCATTTCCGAGGAGTATTCTCACTTCCATTACGCGTTTTAGTCTTTTTTTCAATTTTCGCCAAGTTATAGGCCCCGTTGACCTGGGTATATTTGGAACGATGTTGGAAGAACAATTATTTCACCAAGACAGACACGCGACGACAGCGTTGACCTCTGTTCCCCCCCCCCAGACCCCCACAAACCAATTGACAACTTGCGGGGTCAAGGGCTGATAGAGAGTCAATCAATTGACCATTTATTGAAAATCCATTTTTTAATCACTCACCCATCATCAGTCCTTAATTTTTCCAAACGTTTAAGGGAACTCGAAACATGTCACCATTCTAAAACGCAATAATTTTATGGGAATAATCTTGAATTCGGGCGGATGTAAACCTCGTTGTTGACTTTAGGTAAAATGGAAAAAAACTGCATTAATTGGCCCAAAATCAGGGAAGAATTTGTTTAATCTTCGTATGTTGCCGTTCTTTTTGAATTCAACAATCGTGATCAGTGGACTTCAAACTGGGTAGTTCAAAAATGAAGAAATGAACACCTCCATGTGGGTCCACGGACTCCTAAGAATTCGATAAGTAGAAAAACAGACCTGGTTTGTTTAAAATTACAGGGACATGAACAATGATTAATGTAATAAACATCTCACAATCGAGGACCTTACGATAAGCGCACAATTGTGCGTCTAAATACACTTTCTACTTCATAGACATAAGTAACCGTTTGAGTCCTGTTGCTGTTCAAAGAAAAAGGCGATTTTAGTCGGCGGTTTAGCGAAAGACGTTTTGGTGCAACCAGAAGCTTAATCTTACGATGTCAATACGAAGGAACCTTGATGAAATGACTACCGCTATCATTAGTACCACTAAAACTGGTATCTAATACCACGACTGATATGACTACTTTTGATATACTACTTCTGCAGCTATTCCTACCGGAGTAGAGATTTTCCTTCAATCCCATTGGTGTCGGCTGGTGTGGAGAGGATTTTTGCTGGTTTGCTCTTGCGTGAAAAATTATTACATTCACAATTAAATCCAGAACAAACGAAATAGTATCTCCAGTATAATCTTAAAATGTTCCAACCCGTGTTTTACGTTTTGGGTTACAATTAATAGACCTGTGCCGAATTCTTATAAATATAGTAGGTCTATGTAAGGCGTGATTAATGAATACACACACGCAAACCGTGTTAGGATTGGCTGATAAAATAGCATGAAGAGATCTCAGGTGATCTCAGGTTCGTCGATAGAGGCGACGACAGCAAAAGACGGAGAGTTTCTATAGGCTCCGCCATTATGTAACGCCTCGGCAAAATGCGGTCTCTTGTATTTGGCGAAAAATCGATTTGCAGGAGGGTATGTTGTGGTATCGCCTTTGATAATCCCTAAACAGTCTTTAGTTTTAAACTAATTCGATTAAATTTGTTTTCAAATGGTCACGTTGAGTATGGTTGTTAATAATGGTATTTTAATGCCAATTCCTTCATAGTATTTTTAATATAAAAAAAGCAAGATCGATGCAAGTCGAACTTCCAGGAGCAATGACTATTATCCTATTTACTGCTTGTGAAGAGTATCTGGCCGACTATGGGTTTCTATTTTCGTGGAATCTTCGAACACCCCAAGTGCTAGGGAGAAGTGGGAGCCTTTTTTGAAATTTGATTAACATTTAAACTACGTAATCCCTATAGCTGCATTTGGGCATAGAATTCTAGCGGTTTGTAGCTATTCTATAAGGATTTTAATTTCAAGGTCACACATACCCAATGCCTCTGACCAAAACGATCTATGAATTCCTGTATTAGCTGATTTATTTTAGCCGATTTTCAGCTCTCGAATTGCACCGTCGCCATACCTGAGTTTCTGACCGACCATTGTATCCATTTGGTTTTGAATTTCGCCTGATTTTCCCTCCATTTTTTACTTAAGCTAGTCGGTGTGTTTCGATACAATGTCAATCTTAATTCTCCAATACCGCCCGATTCCCTGCAAATGTTTATCTTTGTCGCAAGTGTACCCACGACAGAATTTAAACACAAATCTATTTACCATCGCATATTCTGCACGAAAACAGACGTTTACCAGGCGGTGTGCATTAATGAGACTGCACCTGTAACCGATTGTCGTCATGTAGTTAATTGAATTTATTTCGACAACGCAACCTGCAACCAACCTCCCCCCTCTCTATATTTAAGCGGACAAAAATCAGACTCCAAGCTGGATTGATTAGCGCGATTCGTTAGTGCTCTACCCAAAGAATCGCGATTGAGTCGACGAATAGGCGTTCTATTCTCAGCACGGTTAACGACTTTCATTCTCAACTCGCCAACCAGTTCAAACTGGTCACAGCTTTCTGCCCAAAAGAGACAGGGGAACGCGTTTACGCTGCACTATGCTGAAGTAGTGTCAGGAATGCCTGTCTCTCTGCTGCCGCTAAGGATGAGATTGAAACCGAATTCACCATCATCATTAGTAATGGCTGAAAGCTCGCACTCCACACGAGACCGACGCACCATTGACTGTTATCGATGCGATGGCTCGCCTAAAAATAGCCGCATCGGGTAGCCATAATTGTGTTACGCTTAAGGGGTGTTGCAATGGTGTCTGCCACGATCTCAAAGTGATCAGGTAGACATGTTTTCAACGCATCGGCAGGTCGAAACAATCTCTGATTAGTTCAACTTTACTATAAGACCAAATTTAATTAGCAAATAAATTCCTAAAATGCAAACGCATGTCCATCAGCTTGGCAGTTCCAGAGTCTTAGACAATGGTACTACATGAATTCTCCCGCAATTTCAGAAGAATGGAAGTAAGTCGTTCGGCTAACGTCCAGATCGTCCAAAGACCGAGCAACATTAAATCCGATGTCTATGTCTATGCTCATGCAATGTACGACTTCGCAGCAACGCAATCAGACGAGCTTGCCTTCCTGGCGGGCGATCTGCTAAAGGTAAGTCGTTAAGCCGCCTACTTAAGTGAAATAGATAGTAATATATATATATTAAACACACATTTTGTTGTCTGAGTTTTAGTTGGTACAACCACTTCCAGTAGGTAGCGAGGCTGTCTGGATCATGGCGGAAAACCCACGCAGTGGCAAGAAAGGTGACATTCCTAGCAACTACTTGACGTGTTCCCATGGCTACTCAGCGTCCCTGGATGCATTCGTCAACATGGACCGTGTCTCCGCAGAGACGTTCCTGGGTTCGGCTTCGTGCAACAAGTTAAAGTATATGATTCGGCCATGTTCAGGTAGCATTTTAGATAAAATTCATGGTTCTTTTTAACTTGGAAAGTAAAACACAAGTCCTCCAGAAGGACCAGATTGATGGAGGAATTGAGTGGGTTGACGACTGCTAATTTGACTAGCACAATCAATTCGGCCCAAATATAATGGCCGCTTGATATTTACTACTAAATCAGAATTCATCAACGCGTGGCATACATGAGATAGTGGACATTGCCAGTCGGCGTTCGTTGTCTCGTTGACGTTCGTCAGTCGTGCTTAATCGGTGTGTTTCTTTATACTTAGATGGTGATGCAATGGCACTATCAGTAAAACTGCCCACAGGGGGATTGAAACATTTCAAAATATTTTTCAATATCGAGACGGAAACCTGCTACGTTTTCAACACACAACAGTTCGATACAATAGAAAAACTGATCATTTTCTATCAGAGTAAGTATTTCCATTGTTTTTATGTTTAAAAGATTTCTGCTGATAATTTTCGGAAGCAAATACTAGACACATAGGTTTCCTCACCAAGTTCTAAATTTGCAAATTTTGTGTAGCCATGGCGTTGCAGTGGATTCTTACAATATTTCGCCTATCAGACTACCAACTTGACGCCCGATTTACCCACTGATCTTTTATCATTGCAGAAAACGAACTCTCTCCTGGTGTTATTCTTTGGGCGTAGGGTTTTCCCATGAATCCGCTAAATGGGCACATTGACGTTTTAATACTGGCATATCAAATTTCACACACTTCTTCAGTTTTCTCTTTCTATCTATCTGATGTAAATATAACAAATATCAATGACTAAAAATGCATTTTATCATAAATCCTGTAAAAGCCGACCCAAATGACTCCAAACGGTGTAGAAAATTACAAACGGTTTATAAAAGAAAAAGTGGCCAATTAGTCCTCCATGTTGAGCCCAAATGTCTCGTCGGATTCGAACCAGGAGGCACTGGTCGCCGCGCCTAAAGAAGAGTGCGTCGTCGAAGGCTTCTTCTTTGAAGGCGTTGAGGCGGCTCGGCGCCTTATCGGCTGGTTGCTGGTGGTGGTGGTGGTGGTGGGGGGTCCGCGCTGACCCGATCCAGGTGTCTTGCGCACATTACCCGACTACAAGAAGGCAAACATTCATTGCACCCTCCAAACGATGCGGAATGCAACCCCCTGCACGCAGCAAGAGTCGACGTAACGCAGCAATACATACATGTTCCCAATTGATCATCTCAAGAACATCCATCAGACATAAATTTCGAAAGGCTGACACACGGCTAAAGGGGATAGAGAGACGATTCACCAGAACCTCTCGACAGCCAGACAAATGATTGGGTGAAGTGTGACAACATCGTCAGATCCTCTATCGTCGTTTTGCTACCCATTAAAACACCCCTCCCGCAAAAGACAACGTACTTTTGAGGATGGGGTTCCACGGATATTTGGGGTTCGTGAAATAGCAGGAGTAACAGGCGGGGCGTTGCAAGGAATACTTTCATCGCAGTCAATGTCGCGGAAAGAGATGTCACCGTTGAAGTAGGATTCAGAGGACTCCTTCTCTGGAGAGATGAGGAGAACGCGACGTCGCTTACTCTCAGAACCCGGCTGCCTTAGAATACTTTTGGGCGTCTTTTGAGGCGTCTTGAGAAGGTTCTATAGGACACAATAACCACAGTCGTTACTGTTAACGCCCCTTTACGTGTTTTAACTGCCGAAAAGGCTGCTTACCAGGTGATTGAGTTTTTCGGAAAGGAATGGCGATCGTGGCGTTTTCTTGATCTCATTTTCAATGGTCTTGGGGATTTGTGTGGATGCAGGTGGAGAATTCTCTGCGATGGAACGTTGGAATTCGGTGAATTCCGACTCGATCCGCTGAAGACGTTTAAGTTCCGCGTCACGCTTGGCCAGAGTGGATTCAAGTCGGTTGTTTTCACGACGCACATCAGCGAAATCTGCGAGCAGTTTTGACAAGGACTCTTTGCATCCTTCCAGGTTCTTTGTCTGGTGGCATAAGAAAGGAAATAAACACATTGGTAAGAGATCACCAGAAAGCTAATTCCATATGTCTGATTAAAATACAGCAATCAAACGCAATTTCTTAGAAATGACGGAGTACAACGACTCATGAAAGAGCTCACCTTTTCATCGATTTCATTCTCTAATTTTGCGATGCTCGATTTTGTCGTCGCCAGCTGCTTTGACAAGTCTTTCTAAAGATAAGCGGATTTTGTATGGTTGATAAGTTATCGGAATAAAGGAAGTACCTTTTCGCCATTAGTATCCTTTAGCAGTTCCTTGAGTTTATCCATTTGAGCGCCGTTTTCAGAAATCTTCTTTTCCTGGAAGAAAATATCAATAGTACATAGAGTTGTATATTCTCAACCTACCATCTTCTTTGAGTTCTTGTCCGATTGATTCTTCGAGGAATTTAAGGAGTCTCGGAGAGTCTCGATTTCTTTTTCCTTCAGTCGAACCAACTTGTCCGCCTCCTGTTGTTGCTGTTCCACGGCATAGAGTAGTTCAGCGCGAACTTCATCACACCTCTTGACGGCAGCCATGCGCTCCGATTCCAGAGACTGAAAGGATTCTTCCAGCTTCGCGAATTCGGCATCCCTCTGGACGATGTGCGACGAGTTATCGCGCGCCTCCTGACCAGCCCGCGCAGCCATGGTTTCGAGGTCACGGATCTGTCGTTCGGCCTGCTGGAGGCGTTCCTCGAGAGACACGATTTGATCGTTCTTTAGCTAAAATGCCCATTTATTAACTGCAGTTACAACACGCGAAGCGATGGTTAGTTGAGAATCAACTATGTATAGGCGGTACTTTAAGAACCAACCGCGATGGAATATACTTGATGAGAAGTCCCATGAAAGTTTCTAACGAAAATATTTGCCAAACCTCAATATTGACTCAAATTCAGCTGATACGATTTGAGCAACAACTGCTATGACAGCTATGAAATTTAATCATATTTCACAAAGAAAACCGTTCCTGAAGGGCCCATTAACGAGATGCCGTTTTAACACAGTGACCAAATGAACAGCAAACAAATGAATGAGATAAATAGATAGGCTACTGAGGAGATCGGTTTAATCTACACGACGACCACAAATGATAACAGGGATAAACGGGTGATGTTGGCAAGGGTGCCGACTTGCCTCAATGCAACGTCCCATGTCCTGGTGTTTGGTGTTTACGAGTTTCCGCTCGAACTCCAAATTCCTGACTTTGGCAGAAAGGCCACAGATTTCCTCTTGTCGCTTTGTCGCCTCTTTCCTTAAAAAAAACAACAGGTATTCCTCGTCAGATCATGTACTAAGGCGGATGCGTTTTTGTTTAGCAATTCGATCCTCAAAACCCGACTTACTGCATTTCGGAGATATGCTGGTCACCCATTTGTTGAAGGGCGGCCAGTTTTTCTTCTGTTTCGGCACGAAGTTTCTAAGGGATTTTTCGTGACACTAGCCCACCTACCTTTTCGTTATCTAGCGATTCTGACATCGATTTCTGGGCACATTCAATATCTTCAATAGTCCTTTCTCGGTCGCTCAACTGAACTGATAAGTGTTGGTTTTGTTTCTATGAATAAAGAGGAAAATAATACGGCCGTTTGTGAAATAACGATTTGATAATAGATTATGATAGATGGTGCTTTCAAAAATTACAAACTTACAAGACTCTTGTCAACACTGCTTTTGAGGGTTTCGATATTCTGTTCTTTTTCCGACAAACGTCCCTGTTGCTCTCCAAGAACCATAGACAAGTTCTTTTCTCGAGATTTCAAACGATCCTACAAGATTGGAACAACAATTAGTTACCCGGCGTTATGCTACTAGTGATAAATCCCATCAAGCTAGTCATACCAGATCTTCTCTGTGTTGCGCAAGGGTTTCGGAAAGCTGTTCTAAAGCCACGTTTTAATTTAAAGTCACTTTACCTTGTTCAGACTCCATTTCGTGGATAAGACTATCTTTTTCGTTTATTCTGAAGTTTAATGATTTGAAAATAGAAAAGATGATCATCCAATTTTAAGCAATATATGTTGCAAAAGGATATAAAATATAATTTCATACGTGTCAGCCAAGGATGTAGACACCTCATTTAGTTTGGTTGTAACACGCTGGAGATCTTTCTTTATTTCGTGAAGTTCTTTTCCGTGATCGGTCTTCATCTGGCAATAATAAATAGACGGCATCCAGATGGTAATGAAATCAAGCAAATCCATCGAAATAAGGGATTTAGTCCAACCTTAATTCCTTCATCCTGAAGCTGCAGCCTTTCTAATCGCAGTTGTTTAATTTCTTCCTCGAGAGCAGTACTCGTTTTTGCTTTCTCGAGACAGCTGTTTATTGGCATTTTGGAGCGTTGTATAGACCTTGGCGAGATCTTCGGAAAGCTGCTGGCACTTGCTTACAGATTCGTTCAGTCGACACGTCCTCTCTTCATTGGTTAACTCCGCCTGCTGTAAAGCAATCTTTAAAAGAAACGTATGGGGGCGAGTTCAGAAAAAGGAACACCAAACGCTTTAATCATCGCGAAAGAAACATACAGCTGCTTGCCTAGTCTGTGTCTCAAGACAAACATTTACATCCGCTGTGCATTGAAGTAGTGTTTCCATATTTGCGAAAGTAACACGCAAATTGACTAGCTGGTTATCGAGAATTAAAACACGCGAGTCCACGTTTGAAGTGTAGTCAATCTGCTGTTTCCGAAGATTACCCAACTCCTCCATGAGCCCTGTCTTTTCAGATAAAAGCGCCTCTGATTCCACACGCCGATTTTGACTCATCTGTTCTTGTTTTTCAACTAAACGTGTTTCAAATAGTCAAGGAAATAAGAAATACCCAACGCATTATACTTCTCCTCGTTAGCTTCAAGCTGGTGGCTTAAGCAATTGAAGTCAGCAAATGTCCTCTCGAGAAGCATTTCCATGGCCTTCTGGACCGTCTTCGTTTTAAAACATGTCTGTATGGCTGTCGAAATGAAAATGATTTAATTGGAATCCACACTAGATGCATCTATGCTTATTTATATGACTGCAGGTACTAATTGACGCGCATCCATGACGTAGTCGTTGTATACATGAGTGAATAAAATGTGCATACTTGATGTGCAAGTAGATCGAGTCAATTCGATTTGGGTCTTGATAACTTCGCAGATGTTTCTTGTACCAACGATCCTGGTAATTTATTGCGGTATTAAAACGAAATAGAACGTACTTCTTCTCAATCCCTTCACGCTGCTCCACTTCATCTTTTAGTTTAAGGCTGGCGTTCTCTCTGTCCATTTGAAGTTCTAAATTCGATTTTCGGAGACTCTCGACCAAGGCATTTGCTTCTGAGAGTTTTGTTTCCTAAACACGGTCGAGTTACTACGAAGACAATTGACAGTACTTACGTTTTTTTGTAGATTTTCTGTCATTTGATTCTGCCAGGTCTCTAATTTAATTGCCTCGTTTTTAAACTTCAATTGAAGCAACTGAAGTCTGCAATATAAGAGTAAATAAATACATTTAGTTATCGACATGCTTTTGCATTGTAATGGGTAATTTAATCATATGGGGAGATGATACAATTTTGTATCGAAAATATCTTATTATTTACTTTCACATTCATCCATCTCCCAATATTAAATGATAACAAACTAGCGGGTTCATAAAAAATGAGCAACATCCAAATCGTTTAGTCACAAACTGAAAAAAAATAAAAGAGGGCCTTTACTTGTCAATTCCACTGCCTTGAATTTCGTTGTCTTCACGAAGACTGTGATGTGATGGCGGTCTTTTTTCACTGAGTTTAGGGGTTTGGAGCGATATTGGCGATTTTGTGGGCTGATATAAAGGAAGTTCCACCTCGTGGTCTTCCCTTGTTTCTTCAGTGCCATCATTTTCGTCAATTTCTTTTGATGGAATATCAAAAGACTCTTCCGTATCACAGAAACTGTCCCTACTGTCGTTCAGTTCCTCCGCTATACGGCGATTCTTTGGTGACCTAAACGTGTTGCTATTATTATTATCGTGTTGCATCTCCCGATCTGTAAGTCCTAGACTGACATTCTTTTGAGCTGGAGACTTGGTAAACGTTGATTGAAAACGATTGATTATTGGCGCATTCAACTTTGTTGTTCCCCCAGCAAGTGTGGACGATGCATTAATCGGTTGGAAACGTGAAAATGAAGGTGACTGATAAAGTGTTTTTGGTTCATCGTGAGAATTCGCGGGGGATTTTTTCGTCTGAGGGGAACTATCTTGCGTAAAAAAACGAGACTTCCAGCGCTGTACTCCAGTGGAAGTAGAAGAGGGGATAGATTTCGATATTGAAGAAGCGACTGGGACGATATTCGGTTTTTCAGTCTTGTTGGTAAATACATTAGATCGAGAATAGAAGAAATCCATGGAATCATCCAGGTCAGACGATGTGTTCAAATCAGCATCACAAATTGTATCCCACAAGGCGCTTTTAGAAGCAGATGGACTACGTCCAATCTGTTCCACGCCTAGATTTGAAGAGCCTCTGCCAAAATTGCCAATGACCTGTGGACTACGGGTGGAGGCTTCAGAATTCGATTTCTTAAACACATTTGATCCGAAAAACATTTGAATGTACTACAAGCATAAAAAAATTATAATTCGTTGGTGTACGCAAAACAAGAACGCTGAAAACCTTTGATATAATCAAAAACGACAGATTACGCGCACAACAGTGCCCATAAAAATACTTGTACTTTAAAATCGACACGAGCGAAAACATACAACTTATTTAACTATGCACCTATATATTAGTAATAATCGCAGTTAAACAAAGTGTATGTTTTAAGCTGGCAATTCGTGATGCAATTTTATGATGAATATAAGAGACGGAGACAATAAACGTATTATCTAAGAAAAATAATAAAAATGAGGCTCCTGTGTGTGTCTTTCATTCTAAAAATAATTTGGTTTAACTGTTTTTTAAACACCAGACACTGATCCCGTAAAACACCCATGAACTAAATACATGATAAGAAATCGAGAACGATGAAGCGTAATAAAAAGGCACGTGAAATCAGGCTTTCGCAATTGAGTGGCTATCATTGTTCAACGTTACTTCAATAGTTGTTCACATATCGATGATCGTATTTTTAGTGACCCCTCCCGTCCCCTCTATTCTAGTTTATCCAAGTGTAAATCTCTTCGACAAATGAATAGGCTATACCGTTCAATATCCACAAGAACAGCGGCATATCGCAATTCGGTAATTCCTTATTTGTCCCGATTTTTGGTTTCACCAGAGCAGGTGAAGCAGGAACTAGTACTTGTCATACTGTCTTGTTCTATGCTGAACGTTTTGGTCCTCGTGACCTCAATGAAGCCGCTACAATTATTATTATTATTAATATTATTATTATATTATTACAAGAATAACTGAACTTATTCCTGAGAACGTCTAAATGTGTTTTCTGCGAGACACAGAAATATTAATAATTTAAGGACTTATTATGACTGTAACTCTTGTAATATATTTATTAAGTTTGCAGTTTGCACATTGAAATCTCTCTTTGACTGTAATGGCGACTGTGTAGTGACTATAAACACATGGTTCATGCGCGTTACACAAAAAACATCACGTCTGTTGGCCCACCATTGGTTGATACGGACAGCCACGCATGCGATACCCTATACATCTATAAATTAAAGCAACACGGACGAATATCCGGCGCGCATTACCAGGACATGGCCCACGTTTCCCCTCGGAGAACGTGATGCGTCGCAATTGCAGGAATTACTCCTAATCGTCATCTTTGGTCCAGGCTAGACTGTTACAACTGTACGAACTTTTGATTATCGACCCATTCTGTTTTTTGTATTCCCTAAACTTGTTTAAAAGAAATTCAGGTAATTCTCAAAACTGCACATCCTTCATAGGATATCTGGGATTTCGATAAACTATTGCAAAACAAAACGAAGATGCTTGCGCCATACAAAATTGTAACTGAAACTCCAAACACTCTGAAGTGTTGGTTTATTTTACAACACAAAACAATTTTAGGGTTTTTTTCATATAATATGAAATATATATTTCAATTAATTGTATATATGCTACCATAAATTGTTTAAACTTTCGGAATAGCAAGCGGTCTTCCAATATTACGCGGAAACATAATACATATTCCGTTGGGTTGCCCGATATTTTAATTATACTTATAAATCTATTTAACTTATCCAACATTTTAAATTATTTGGTTTTTTATAGAAATGAAACATACCAAAGGTCCGACGCACCATAATGCCTTCGAGGAGCAGCCCAATACTACAAATGGCATGTATGGGTTCGATGTTATGCGCGAGATGCGATTGAAACAGGCTAGAGAAGCTGGTCGCGTGCTAGCTTGTTGTAAACCTGAACCTATGCGTCAGCGCGTTCCCTGTAGACGGCGAATCTTGGCTAATTATGTTGGCATGAATCCGAAACTTGAATTTCATATCGCTCCAAAAATTTCTACTACTCATGATGGGCCATATACTCCCAAACCGAATTTAAGGTTTGTTTAATTTTTCAAAAAATTGTTTGATTGTATCCAACAGCTTCAAACCACGATATTTGCATAGATATTAAACACTAGCCTGAACGCGAATGCACGTAATGTGTTACCAAGAACACTATGATTGAATCTGTAACACGGTTGTCTGTTATAGTGGAAAACACATTACTTGGCCATTTTTTAGCGGCCAATTTCTATATGAATGTCACAACTTATAAGAATATGTCAAGTGACATCCCAAGTCCTTTTACATCGAGCCATAACATGCGACGTGGTAAAATGCTCTCTGTTGCGACAGATTAAACGTAGTAATTAATTTATGACTATGAAAATAAAATTGCCCTTAAACAGGTCATAATTTGGAAATATTATCCTCTTACAGGGATATTTACGTTGGTAAACGTTGCTATGACGTGAAACCCCGACTTGTACAATGCAAACAGCGTTCGTTGACAGGAACCATTACGGAACTGAATAATCGTCAGGAATTCTTTGTGGCCCCGCATCTAAAGAGTTCTCTTCAGGCCCCATGGGTCATGCGATGCAATTGCAACTGAATTTAGAAGAATTCGCCACAATTGTCTTCTTCAGTTTGAAGTCATGCAATAAACTACCACTGCTACCTTCACTGGCCTTACTCTTTAATGGTGTACCTCTATCTTCAACTGAAAGAGTGGCAGTCTAGAGCCGAAAGACGAGTCCATTTTCGTTTCAGGAAAGGCGATCTCTATCGGAATTTAAGAATTGTGGGTAGCGTAGACGCTTTCGAACAGAAAACCGAGTCGTTCTAATAGACGAACCAGTGTGCGGAGGCAGCGGTTAAAGCAGGAGAGAAAATTAATCTTTTTCACTTATCATCTATCATAATAATTATGATAATCTATTTATCGAGGTCACGAGGACCAACAAAAATAATATAATTAACTATGTGCTTTACGAACACTGCCTTTGAGTACAACTTGGATGAAGAGCAAACAACTTGGCAAACCATTTTACAAAGTCTGTGGAGGGACACTGTCTGGTCCATGGACCTCTCGAGGCTCAGTCAATGGAGGCCAGCCAAAAACTTGAGGCTAGGTCTGGGTGAAGATCTGAGAAATCTCGCGGTGAACGATTTTCAGGACCGCGGTTGGGAGATTGTCTGGTCCATGGAGCAATTTTAGCCAGCCAAAACTTTGGAGATAGCAGATTCGTGGGTTGGTAAATTTGATTAAGCCGAATTACTTCACCAGTGATTATGATTGAAATTTGCTTAATTTCCCTGGCAGATTAGCTGTTCTTTCCTTCGCCTCATTTTTTTGGGAAATGAAGATGACACTCCTTATGGGGCGATGGATAGTTCCGTAAAGAGGCAACAACAGTCCATGATCCAACATAAATTGTTCAATTTTATTAAAATGAGTTATATTGCAGACCTGTGGATTGATCCTTTCACAAAAGCAAAGAGTCATTGGCTCGGGAACCGTATCCGGCTTAAGAGTAAATCGATTTCCTCCCATTTGCATGCTATTTACACGGTTCGTAGCGCCTACTAGTCCTTCGCAAGTATTCATGTTATTTTAAACATTGCGGAGAATGCTCCTTTCTTTCGGAATGGAGAGATGTCGCTATAACACCTATTACGAAAGCAGCCAATGGTTCCACTGGACCTGTGAAGTATAGATCTATCGCCAACCCATCTGTCCGGTTGAAAGTGATTGAGAAGCACCTCATCTCTAAATTATAGGGCACGCTTAAAACTGCCGATGACCCGTACCAGTTTGTTTATAAATCAAATAGAAGCACTCTGGACAACGTGGCCACGTTTTCACACACCCTAACTCTTTACATGATGCCGTCAAGGGAGTATTCTTGGACTTCACCCCTGCTTTCAACACTATATCACGCTCCCGCATTATTTCTCAACTATGTGAAGATGGCGTTGAACAATGGTTGATTAATTTCTCAACAGCTCGGGCAGACAGTCATTGAGGTACTCGAGTGGTCTTCGGAGAATGGTCTTCTGTTGAATGCATCAAAATTAATCTCCATTACTTTTTCCTGAGAGCCGATCTGGACACTCCTCAAATCTCTTCACTCCATAATTTCGCCTCGAGCTCAAAATCGACATTCCTCGGCGTTATTTTTGACAGCCGGTTATCATAGAGTGATCACGTGGATGCCGTCTTCGGTGAATTTCATCGACTTTGGTTCTAAATTCGTCGGTTCATGAGACTTGGTTTGAGCTCTAGCCGTATAAAAAACTGTGTTCCATGCCTGTATAATTCCCATTATTGTATATCGTTCCCCGGTATTTTAAGTGACTCCTCTTTTCAAGTTTATTGAAGCGTAAATCGGCGGCATATCGCAATTCGGTCATTCCTTATTCGTCCCGATTTTTAGTTTCACCGGAGCAGGTGTCTATTGCGCCGCTATCCAATCCACCATAACCGACGGCCGTGAAACCAGGCCACTGGAGATTGGAAGTATTCGATCACTGATGTCTGCGCGTGGGCGGCTACGATCCGCGACATCCATGAAGCTGCCGGTTGCTCATCCTCTGACAGAAGCAGAAGAAAACGTGATGGAGACATATTTTGAAACCCGTTATCAGAGGACCTCCTCCTCCTCCTTCGTCTTGCGGTGATGAAGCAGGAAGGAGTCGTTTGGCTGCCGATTTTACTGCTGCCGCAGTTTGAGATTGCATTTTTCGTCTTCCCAGGACATTTTGGATCTGTTGGAGTGCGCTTGGATTGCGTGTTGTCTTCAGTCCATCGACTTCTCTACTCCGAGAAACACTGGTATCGGATTGGCCAAGACTGTTCCAAAACATCAAAGAGCGTGAGGTTGCACAAGCGACGACGACGACGAATGGAAGGGGAATTTGGAGACGTGTTGGCTTTCGCAGATGAGTTAGAGAGATTAGTGCTGAGAATAGTGCCGCCCTGTGAGTCTCTTGTCGTCAAGGGTTACCTCTTCGCTCAATTTTCTCACCTCCGCATTCTCCTCGCAGCTTAAAAATGTGGCCACGGCCAAACGGTGTTTTGTTCATTTTCAATAAACGCAAATTAAAATCCAGTTTGAGCGTTATAGATGGCGCTATCGTGGAGCTGTTTAATAATTCAAACGCGAAACTGATGATGCGGGAACGTCATTTCACAGGCTTTATTATCACCATGGGGATGCCTCACTGTGGCATCTGCGTTAATTTTTAAAGCAACCTGAGATTGTCTGGTGTCTCCGGCGCTCAAATGCGCAGAAATTGTTGCCTTTTTGCATTCGTCGTCGGCGTTTGGGCGAGTCGGCCACCTCCCACAAATGGCAGTTGACACCTCAACACCTCACACCACAACTAGCACACACTCCAACTCCTGGATGCCTTCCACCACGCTTGCCGTTTGCAGCACTCCAAAACATTCCACTAAGAGACATTAAAAAGAACGTCGTCAACTTTATTGCCACTTAAATATTAATTCTACACTTCCCGAAGTTCGCAAAGGCCCCCCCTGAACAGAAATTGGAGGGTGGGGGGGGGGAGTGTTGGTAGTTCACTTAGTGGAACTCGAGGGAGGCTGGATGTGATGATTAATAATTGATTTGCCATTAGAGAGCTCAAATAGGGAACTGGGCTCGTGCATAGCGCGTTTTTATCATACATTTGGGACACACACACACACACACCAATTGAATTACTAATTGTTCAAAATATAACCACGGCAATCAGCGATGGTCCTCGGTCGATTGGTGGATTTTTCGCACTTACCGCATTCTTCTGCTAAATGGATGTTTCCATGGAGATTCATGGGTGCATTTTACCGTCTTGTGGAACCGCGTGTGGATTGGTTATTAAATATTACCGGGTGGTGCAGCATCATCGGTTACCAGGATGTTGATTGGTCCGTCGTCGGGGTCCAACGAAAGGGATACCTTTTAACAAAATGCAGTCGCTTGATTTTAAACTTCAATTCGTACACTCAACACGGAAACAGGTCTGTGAAGTTTGAAATCATTCGTTGCGGGATCATATTTTTTCGCTCATTTTGGGCAATAAAACTCTCTCTCTATCTCCAAATTGTTTTCTTGCCAAAATTCTTTCAACCAAGAGAGGAGTCCAAACAACAGCAACAGAAAACTAATCAAAATTGTCTTACTAGTCCTCGCCAAATTGCGTTTTTTAACTCCATTTAATTAAATTCCTTTCCTCACGCAATCATCCATGCATATTTATAATCATCAGTTAGTAGTGTTCCCCCACACCCCACCCATTCCACTACCCGGTTCCTCTCTCCCTAAACCCCCTTTGAAAATAACTAGGAGGCGCAATGTTTGAATATTTAAGCGGCGATCGCACGCGCGCACTTAGCGTTTACCGTCGTAATTGCAAATCGCATCACGGCAATGTTCCGGCTGCACCGACCAATCACAGCGTTCGTACTGGCGCGCGCCTAAATTGAGACGTGTTGTCCGTCGAATGAGAGCGCGGGTGGGCCTTGGTATGGTGCCGTGATGACGAAATATTCGAGGCAACCTTTTTGTGTCTGCTTTTTTAGAGGGATCCGAGTCGGATTAAATGAGTGAAAATGTACCTGACATCTCATTTGAGTTTGCATCATGATTTGAAATTCGACAAACCTTCAAATGTTAATTTCTTTATTATAGCCACAAGGGTCGAAACATGCTCATGGGATTGGTCGGCACTGCAGGTACAAATGTAGTCTCCCAATCTCCTTTTCGGACAGGCTCTTTAGAAAGGCGAGGGTGGCTAAACTCAGCATTACTTTGACCAATCCAATTAGGGTGAGACGCCCTCATGAATATCAAAATTTAGTCAAGCGTGTCCACGAGAAGGGGGGCGGGCAGTGGTTGTTCAAGAGGGTTCAAGGGGGTTGTCCAAACTACTAATTAGCGGTAAGTCCCTGCTAATATGGAGAACCGTTACGGAGGCAAAAAATGGATTTGTTAAAATTTAAAAGTTTGGTTTTTGCAAGAGGACAAATAACGGGACGTTGTGATTAGAAAATCGGGGAAACGCATGACATCTTTGTGGTCATTTATACCGGAGGCATTTGATGACCATCGTTCCTAGTCGTGTTTTAACAAAGAAAAATAGAAAAAAAATAAATAAATGGACCACCAAGGAGGTGGGGTTCCCAGAAAATGTTTGCCAGTTCAACATCCATAACGATGACTAGGCCGTGTGAATCACGAGAGGCATTGTCTGGGTAAATGGTTGGATAGAATCGCGGTGAATATGCTCATTCCCTCGGGCTCCTAGACATCCAAGTTGAAGAGCCAAAGTTAGAGAAAACTCCCCCCCTTATCTTCGCCGCGACATCTTCAATCCTTCTGTTCAATGGGTAAATCGGGCAGTTGGTTACCCGCATTAATAACCCGGCAAAGGTTTGCTAGATAAGCCGTTTCGTGATGCAGTAAGACAGGCTAAAAATAAAACTACTCCAATTTAGATTCAAGAGAAGTCACTGGCGACTCTTCCGCGCAACGGCGTTAGTCAATGCAACGGTCTTTCACCGTCTGCGGAAGCTGATCACTCATCATCAGCCACGGCGGCCCAGACGAAGTTGCGTTGGGTACTTTGCACGAATCTGGAGGCGGCACCCACGAGCCCCGTTTACCAGATTTTCCGCGACGGCTACCCCTCGGACGAGAGTTTGGCCCGTCTCAAGGCCGTCAGAAACCTCCACCCCGATGACAAGGACTACCTCGACTCTACGGTGAGTCGCGAGTAGTAGTAGTAGTAGTAGTAGTAGTAGTAGTGGGAGATGTCGGACATGCCCCTTCAGGTTTAAACGTCGTCGTACAATGCCTACACAAAAGAGATGGGTCGAGAAGGTGTTTGCTCCGTGTGTAACAGTGCGTAGACCAAAGCCCTCAACAATTGATGCAAGGGGGAGGGGTTTACAAAACGATTGACACTTTGGGTGTTTTTTATGCTCTTATTTTCTCCTCCTCTAGTCTCTCATCGACCTACTCTGGCACGCCTTTCAGCACCCCTGTGCAGATGTTCAAAGTTGCTATGACGCTGTTTTGGTGAGTGTCTCCGTATATCACGTTTGCGTTGGCACTGGAGGAGACGTCGCCACCTGTTCACCACTACTAATACTACTACTATTCCCAAGAGTATTCTTCATGGTAGTCTTTATCCCGAGGAGGAGGAGGGGGAGGGGGAGGAGGAGGAGGAGGAGGAGGAGGAGGAGGAGGAGGAGGAGGAGGAGGAGGAGGGAGGAGGAGGAGGAGGAGGAGGAGGAGGAGGAGGAGGAGGAGGAGGAGGAGGAGGAGGAGGAGGAGGAGGAGGAGATAACCTGGGGACGAAAAAAAGGCAGGCGACCGCTCGAGTACGGCCGCCTGCTGTTGTGGATGTGCGAGACCAACACCTTAAGAGACTTCAATTCACCTTAAGTAATTGCCTACAGTTCCAATGCAGCCGCATGTAACATTTTAGCTGCGTTGTCAACCCATAAATTGTTAAACAAACCTGCAAACACTCGCGGGCACATCAGACAGTCATAAATTTGGGGACACCCCCCCCCGCCAATTTAATGTTCATTTTGAGCACCAATTATCGGGCCTTATTTACCCTGCTGTCAACGACGAGTTTGCCTCTCAACTGGGCCACGTCAGTCGACGGCTTCAGACCATTTTCACCCACCCACCTAAACCCACCCACGTTCCCTCCGGCGTCGAATGAGAAAGACGCCTATCAATGTGTAGTAATGCCACCGATAAAAGATGGTGATTTGCGCGTGAGATGATTCGATTTATTTGGAAGTGAATTTGTTGCAATGTTGTTAATGTTTGACCCCGGTTTGTCCTTTCGTAGACAGTAAAACAAGTACTAGATATGAAAATTGTCTCTAAGTTCCAGCTTCGCCTGCTAAAAAAACAAAATATCGGGAAAACATAACTGGGGAAATAATACAGGCATGGAACAAAGGTTTTTATACGACTCGAGATTAAACTGAGTCTCCTGAACCGACGAACTTAGAAGCGAAGTAGATGAAATTTACCGAAAACTGCATCCACATGATCACTCCATGATAACCGACTGTCAAAAATAACGCCGAGGAATTTCGATTTTGAGCTCGAGGCGAAATTATGGAGTGAAGAGATTTCAGGAGTGTCTACATCGGCTCTCAGGAAAAAGTAATTGAGATGCATTTGGATGCGTCCAACAGAAGACCATTCTCCGAAGACCACTCGAGTACCTCAGTGACTGTCTGCCCGAGCTGTTGAGAATCACCATTCGTCTTGTAAGTCAAGTCATCCGTGTCACGTTGTTAGGGGACCGAAGGCGTGTAATAGTTAAAAAGGAAAGGAGATAGCACTGCGCCTTAACACAACAATTATCTGGCAAGGAGGACGAGGCTTCATTTCCGACTCTTACGAGTTGGCGTCGATTATAAAAAAATATTTTGAAGCCAATTAATCAACCATCCTTCAACGCCATCTTCAAATAGTTGAGAAATAATGCGGGAGCGTGATATAGTTTTGAAAGCAGGGGTGAAGTCCAAGAATACTCCTTTGACGGCATCAAGTAAAGAGTGGAGTGTGCGCGCAAACGTAGCCACGGCGTCCAGAGTGCTTCTATTTGATTTACAAGCAAACTGGAACTGAAGTCATCGGCAGAGCCGTTCCTTCTATCGTCTCTTTTTTTTTAAGAAATGATACGAGGGTGTGTGGGCAGTGCGTATCGTACAGAAATCGGAGATAGCTATTTATATGTCCATTTCCTTAGTGAAGTCGGAGCAGAATAAAAATCGACACACAGTAAAATAAAAGAACCATCCACAATTGAAGAAATAAAAAGTATCAGGCAATCATAGAACTTAGCTATGTCTGCTCTGGTAGAAGATGGAGACATATACAAGTTAAAGACTGCCACAGACTTCACATTCAATAAACTACCTGTTGTTTTAGTTGTTGTGAAAGTTCGGTGTGGTCGCTGAATGTTTCAAACCCGAGCAGGATTTTGACCTCATGTTCACTTATTTAATGCTTAATGACCCACAACATCATAATAAGTTTCATTTGTGAAATACTTCCCCCAAAAAAAGAAAAAAAAGACAAGGATAAAGTCTATCAGCCAAAATGGAAGCCGTGTGTCGTGTTTTTTACGTGAAAATCGATCGCTTATTTTGAATGACGGCAAAGAATGTTCCTGGCGGCCTCGTGTAAGCCACGACCTCCGAACAAGGTAGCGCAGTCGAAAATCGACAATGAGCAGGATGACATAGCACTCCCGGTGGACTTCTCCTTCTCACAAGTCAAAACGCCGCTCGAACTGTTGAAATTCCCGCCAAGAATCGACGCGCCGTTGTCTCTCACAAGCCACAAGGACAACGACGGCAAATGGCTCTCGAAATCGCTCAAAATAAACAAGAATATTCTCGAAGACCTCGACTTCTTCCCGCGGGTCATCACTTCTCTATTTCCAGATTCCAATTGGCTCACGTGGCTCGACCTGTCGTGCAACATCCTGCAAAAGGTTCCCCCCGAGCTTGTCACGTGTACCAACCTCAAGATACTCTATCTCCATGGAAACAAGATCAAGACGACTCGGGAGTTATCCAGACTGATGCCTCTTGCCAACTTCTCGAAGCTCACGGCACACGGGAATCCCGCCGAGCTGGAACCCGGCTATTTTATCACAATGCTCACCATGTTCCCGAATTTGATTAAGCTGGATTTTACGGGAGTCTCGCTGAACGAACGGATACTGGTGGACTCCATCGGACAATGAGTGGCCAGAAATGGTCCCAGCCACAGCAATGAGTGGCCTGCTCTTAAAGTGTCTGATTGGCGGCATTCTCCTGATATACATGCGCATAGTGCCTTTTTAACCCCAAGCAGGAGGTATTTTTGGCTTCTGTTCTGTGTCATTGAGGTGGATAGGCTGAGGTCGTGTTTAAGGGTCTTTAATGGCTGCAACAGCTGAACGTTACGCTGGGTCATTTTTGTGTTGACTAACGGAAACACCTTTCAACCTTTCACACCGAAAACACGAGCGGTCTGCGGTGGACAATTTGGGGAATTCTCTCTCCCGTCTAACAGGTTACGCCGTCTGCCTTTTTTATAACCGCGACAAAAAGCAGGCAGTCTGCTTATTATCGCGACCATCGTTGCCCATCGCGTCGAAAGAAAACCACCGAAACGGCTTTCGCGAACGATGACGATGATCGGTCGGTCTTAAATTAAAAGGCGCTTACATTTACCGAATCGGTGATTAGTTTACGAACCATCAATTCGATGTCCAAGGAGTGCTCCAACATTAAGTAGACGGTGAAACCGATTACGAATGATTACCTATACAAGTTGATTTGTTTAATTGGGAGGAAAACCACCGCCACACCGGTAAATAAAAGCCCTAGTCCGCTGCGATTAATAAGTCGTCTTGTATTTGCCACCAATCATAATCATCAATTGACTGGAGTGTAGCCTCTGGTAAACATTTCAAAAGCCTTCAAGCTGGCGATTTCCGGTAAACTGGACATCCCAGAACTGTTCTGCACCAGACATTTCAGCAAATCCATATTCATTGTTACGCCGCTCGGCATGACCGAAAACGCCGCGCCGTGGTTGGTGGACGTCAGGAGAGACAGGAGGTTAGGCGGGTTGAGAGTGGAGTGGCCAGGGGTGGGGAGATCCGAGGGGCTCCATGAGCATTGGGAGGCTGGATGATCGCGTGGACGACCAACGTCCGCCAATTGTCGGTCCGTTGGTGGAGGTGGTGTTCGTCGCTGCTGCTGCCGCCGCCGCCGCTACCGTGGATTCCGCGAGAATCTCCATGCCAACGGTTGTTTGGCGTTTCCATTTGGTCCTGCAGACACCAACAGTAGCCATCGGTAGGGCAAAACTACTTATCTCAAACCCCCCTTACCCCCACACACACACACACACAGATCTCAGTCGACCGAGGCCGTGCAGGAACCCAGGAGGACAATAGATTGGTGATTTCTGAAGGACAGACACCCTCTCATATTTGATTACCGCAAATATGCACATTTATGCATTGTGGATGTTGTTTTACTAATTGACCCAAATGTGAGAGTCGTAAAACGCGTTTCATTATGCGGGTCCAACTACTACCCTTATGGGGGCATGCTCGAAGGAGAGGTTAATTCTACTCTGCGTGCCTCCATGTTTAGAAGCCTGGTCAACTTCTAGCCAGGTATCGCACATGCAGCGGCCAAGTGATTACGTCACGTTTAAATGCCTTGATTAATGAGAATACGCTAGCCAATAAGGAAGTTGTGGAGTTCACCACGTCCCATTTTCGGTTACTCTTCGAATTCGATGAAGTCGATGACTACGAACTGGACGATACTGTTGCACCACTCAGGTGCTGACCAGAATCATTGGATAGTCGAAAGGGCCATCACCAAATCTGCCGGGTTTATTTACCAACTAGTCGTCTATTTGTGGTCCGTCTTTTTCTCAGAAGCTCGAGCAACTAATTTGCGACAGACACTCCATCTAATCGATCGAATTTACCGGTGGTGTTTCAAAAAGATGCAGCTCTACTTCCACACCCCAACCCCCCACGTGCATGTGGGAACCAATGGCCGCCTCTCATGCTTCCTTCAGAGTGATTCCACTCATTCGTTTTTCCGAGAAAGACAGCCTCCACAGACGAGCAACCCCAAATCACCAGGAGTTTCAGCCACACCCAGTTAGATGCTCCGAATCATGTTCATAATTCGTTTGAATTACTTGATTGGTCCCATGTTTAAACCCCCCTATCTCTTATTCCGGTAACGATTGCTGGTAATTGCGGGCTGCAAACCCACTTGGACGATTTGAAAATACAAGTTTATAGTCACTTCACTATTAATCGACCCGCTATTTGTCCAATTAGCGCGAGGGATTGTGTATTGGCCCATAAATGAGCCGTTTCCTTCTGAAATACCTCAATCATCTAAAAAGCATGTCTGATGGATTTCGAAGAGCTGTCAATTGATTCCGTCGACTTAATTGTCATATTCCATCATACAACTACAACAACTACAGCCTAAATAAATTCTGTATTATTTTTAGTGGCGTATATCTAGCAATGTCCGTACAATGTCGAAGCTTCTACTGTTTGGTATTTTGCCAGTTCCATTTTAGGAATGCCCACTTTTAAAATAATAATAATAATTGTAATCGCTTTATTAATGTCACGAGGAACACCAATGTCTGCATAAAACTAATATAACGAAAGGCGTCCTGCTCTGATGATACTAAAACTCGGGACAAATAATGAATGAACTAATTGCCATAAATCTTCGTTCTCGTAAGTATTAAACGGTATTGCCTATGCATGAGCTGAAGAGATTTACATTTTGATAAACGTGAATATAGGGGATGGGAGGCGTCACTTAAAATACGAGCAGCGATTGCGTTGAATTGTGGTTTCTTCGATAGGTAAGCCACTGGAAAACTAAATTATTGTAAAAAGGTGAAAACATTTGAGGCCAGGTAAAATCACGGGGAAACAATATACAGTTTGGACAACGGTTTTTCTGTGGTTTGAACCGGGGAAACTTAGAAACAGAGGCGACGACATTTACCGAAGACGGCATCTCCATGATCACTCCAAGATAGATAACGACTGTTGAAAATAACGCCGAGGAATTGTTGAGTTCGAGGCGAAATTATGGAGTGAAGCCATTACGGTACCAAACGTTAGACTGTAATAGCTGAAAAGAAATGGAGAAAACAATGAGTCTTGTAGCAAACCGCAGTTGTTGGGCAAGGAGGAAGAGGCTTCGTTCCGAACTCTTATGTGTTGGTATCGGTTAAAGAAAAACCTTATCAACCATCCTTCAACGCTATCTTTACACAGTTGATTTAGGATGCGGGAGCGTGAAATAGTGTTGAAAGCTGAGGTTGATTCCAAAAATACTGCCTTTCGCTACGGCGTCAATTGAAGAGTGGAGGATGTGCTTCTGTTGTGTAGCGGGTCGGAATAGGTGTTACATCAACATTCCCCTAACGAGAATTCCGTGCAATTACATTTTAATCTAATAACAGCTCTCCAGCAAGGTTAAACGGAGGAGGAGGAGGAGGAGGAGGAGGAGGAGGAGGAGGAGGAGGAGGAGGAGGAGGAGGAGGAGGAGGAGGAGGAGGAGGAGGAGGAGGAGGAGGAGGAGGAGGAGGAGGAGGAGGAGGAGGAGGAGGAGGGAGGAGGAGGAGGAGGAGGAGGAGGAGGAGGAGGAGGAGGAGGAGGAGGAGGAGGAGGAGGAGGAGGAGGAGGAGGAGGAGGAGGAGGAGGAGGACGTCTTAAGCAGCAGTCACCTCAAGTGACCACTAAATACGACACATTTTCTCACCATGTAATTACAGTTATGGTGGTGCGGGTTTGTGCAGGGACTAGCAAACAAATAGCCCGTGGGAACAAATAATTTAGCGCAGAGAAAATGTTTGCAGGAGCACGTTTGGCCCATCAAAGAGATCCTCCGTCTGACTAAAATATAATACGACTTTCCACGTTTGACGAATTTTATGTTCGCTTCGAGGGTTTAATCTGCATTTCTTGCTAATTTATCTCGTCGTTATTTCGAACCTTCCATGTATAATCGCCACTTCCCGTATCAATTATGTTTGTTGTAAATTTTAATGCTGAACGTTTTGGTCCACGTGACCTTCATAAAACGATGGCATTATTACAATAATTGAACCATTTTTGAAGGGGCCGCCGGTTATTTGTCGGCCGGCACATAAACTTTAAAGACCTCCCAACCCCTTAATTTGTATTTTATTTAAGCCATTTTCGTCAGGCTATTAGCGCAGACATTCTTCGCTTCAGGGAACCAATGTGATTCGGGTTTAATGCACACACAAATATTATAGGCCAGTTCCCTACCAATAGGCGAACAGGCGCGCGCGTCCAACGAACCAATCTCCACCATCCTAGTTACCGTTCTCGCCGTATAAAAACATTATTATTGAATGCCTTCTTCAACAATAGAATGCCGTCGTTTATGATTGGGGACATTCTTCAGTCGCAGAAAATAGAGGAGGAGGAGGTGGAGGTCGACGAAGAACATCTAAACATCACGGCAACATCGTGGAATATCTGCATGCAAAAGAATGGCTCCACACCAATTGACCTGTGCACACGTCTTCCGTTCACCTTTCCGCCAATTGGGCGCCGGTGGCTCCCTAACCCTCTGGAGCACCAAAATCGCCTCTTTCCCGGGAGCATCAGAAACATCAGCTATTCACGGGACAGTGGTAAGTCATACCGGCAATCGGTGTCTTCTGTTTCCGCTGCACCGAACCGCAACCGAACCGGCCGGCGTCAACCTAAATAAATGTTGTTTTCATGTGCGTGTTTGTATGCTGATACCCACGTTTTGTATTCTCCAATCGTAGCGGTGGACGTGCACGGACCTGCAAGAAAGGACCTGTCTAGGGAAGATGTAAACAATTTTTTGTCATGCGTCATAACATGTTTGTGGGGAGGGCGGCCTTTTACCGTACGATTAACAAAATAACCCCCAAAAAGGCGCAACAGTGGACAGATAGGTGTTGTGTTGTGTTGTGGTCGTCAATTGAGCGAAGACGACTGGTCCATGTGGAGGCTGCGAAAGCCACCGTCTCCTCCTCCTCCTCCTCCTCCTCCTCCTCCTCCTCCTCCTCCTCCTCCTCCTCCTCCTCCTCCTCCTCCTCCTCCTCCTCCTCCTCTTCGAATCCCTAAGAATCTATCAAGAAACGTCATCCATGACGTCGGTTTATCCTCTAGTTTGCTGAAAGTTTTGGTCCTCGTGACCTCAATAAAGCCACTTTAATTATTATTATTATTATTATTATTATTAAATAAGAAGAATGATGATCTCATTCATTACGAGCGCCAGGGTAGAAAAGAGTTGTCCAGGTTTGTGGTGCTCGAGCACAGAATAATCTAACAGAACATTCATTATTTGTTGCACAAATATCGGGCCATTCTCGTGCGTGGAACAATTTTGCGCATTTCAAAATGTTAATGCCCATCCCCATTAAATAGACCGAAATATGAATTAAATGAGGTCATTATCAGTGGAATTATGTGACACAATTGTGCCTCTATCAGACAATTGGCAATAAGTCCACTTTTCCGTGTTAATGTGCAGTTTTAAATGTCCCCATCACCTTAAGCGCACAACGGCACCCAATTATCTCAATTATCTCATAGACCCCATGGGGTGGGGCTCCAACTAGGCGACGTTGACGGCAATGACTCGCTTTGGCTCTAAATGTCTCCAACATCAATCAACCCTAATTGTTTGTCGCCCCGGAACAGCGAAAAGGGAATTTTGCGCGTCTTCTTCGTCTTCTTCAAAGGTCAGACGACGGTTCGGTTTCGCCAAGCGAAGGAAACGCGCGCACCGTGCGTGCGTGCGCGTGCGTGCCAGGTGATTTATTAGTTGAATCTTTTAATTGGCTGGCGGGGCTTATTCCTTCGAGGTCACCCGAAAGCTGTCTGGACTTCCGCCCCCCCCCAATCCTCGTTGACTCGGCCTCGCCCTCATCCACTCATCGTTGCATGTAGATTAGTTCCCCAAAAGCCGTTTCCCGAACCCAGCTGGGAGGCAGCTTTTGAGACGCCGGCTGTTCTGCCTGGACCGTTCAAGCGTTCGGGTAGAAGACCCAAAGGTAATGAAACAGAATTCGCAAGTGCTCCTTTTGGGACGACTTTGTGGAAATTGACCTGTTGACGACGTTCGCAAGTGGGCGAGAGAGTTCATCGTCGCGCCTGTGCCTCGGGTAACTGGTAGAGACGACGTAGCCGTGATACGTTTGACCGATTCCGTCTCCGCACCGTAGCGTCACCCCTTAATGGCTCTTAGGAGAGGAGCAAATAGCGCTGGCTTGTCATATAAACTGACACTCGCTTTTCCAATCCGTAGATATCCATCTGATACCTACGCCGGCGCCACACTCCAGTGGTGGTGGTGCTGTTCGCCTCAAACACGCCAAGAAGGCTCGCAAGGCGCGCACCGCCTTCTCGGACCATCAGCTGAACGAGTTGGAGAGGACCTTCGAGCGGCAGAAGTACCTCTCGGTGCAGGATCGCATGCAATTGGCCGAGAGGTTGCATCTCTCCGACATGCAAGTGAAGACGTGGTACCAGAATCGAAGGTGGGCAAAGGGGAAATCGAGACTTCATAACACAAAGCACTCCATGATCGGATGCCTCTTAAACGTTCGTGGCATCTAACTGGGTGCGGTTGAAACTCCTGGTGATTTGGGGTTGCTCGTCTGTGGAGGCTGTCTTTCTCGGAAAAACGAATGAGTGGAATCACTCTAAAGGAAGCATGAGAGGCGGCCATTGGTTCCCACATGCACGTGGGGGGTTGGGGTGTGGAAGTAGAGCTGCATCTTTTTGAAACACCACCGGCAAATCCGATCGATTAGATGGAGTGTCTGTCGCAAATTTGTTGCTCGAGCTTCTGAGAAAAATACGGACCACAAATAGACGACTAGTTGGTAAATATACCCGGCAGATTTGGTGATGGCCCTTTCGACTATCCAATGATTCTGGTCAGCACCTGAGTGGTGCAACAGTATCGTCCAGTTCGTAGTCATCGACTTCGAAGAGTAACCGAAAATGGGACGTGGTGAACTCCACAACTTCCTTATTGGCTAGCGTATTCTCATTAATCAAGGCATTTAAACGTGACGTAAACACTTGGTCGCTGCATGTGCGATACCTGGCTAGAAGTTGACCAGGCTTCTAAACATGGAGGCACGCAGAATAGAATTAACCTCTCCTTCGAGCATGCCCCCATAAGGGTAGTAGTTGGACCCGCATAATGAAACGCGTTTTACGACTCTCACATTTGGGTCAATTAGTAAAACAACATCCACAATGCATAAATGTGCATATTTGCGGTAATAAAATATGAGAGGGTGTCTGTCCTTCAGAAATCACCAATCTATTGTCCTCCTGGGTTCCTGCACGGCCTCGGTCGACTGAGATCTGTGTGTGTGTGTGTGAGGGTAAGGGGGGTTTGAGATAAGTAGTTTTGCCCTACCGATGGCTACTGTTGGTGTCTGCAGGACCAAATGGAAACGCCAAACAACCGTTGGCATGGAGATTCTCGCGGAATCCACGGTTGCGGCGGCGGCGGCAGCAGCAGCGACGAACGCCACCTCCACCAACGGACCGACAATTGGCGGACGTTGGTCGTCCACGCGATCATCCAGCCTCCCAATGCTCATGGAGCCCCCTCGGATCTCCCCCACCCCTGGCCACTCCACTCTCAACCCGCCTAACCTCCTGTCTCTCCTGGCGTCCACCAACCACGGCGCGGCGTTTTCGGTCATGCCGAGCGGCGTAACAATGAATATGGATTTGCTGAAATGTCTGGTGCAGAACAGTTCTGGGATGTCCAGTTTACCGGAAATCGCCAGCTTGAAGGCTTTTGAAATGTTTACCAGAGGCTACACTCCAGTCAATTGATGATTATGATTGGTGGCAAATACAAGACGGCTTATTAATCGCAGCGGACTAGGGCTTTTATTTACCGGTGTGGCGGTGGTTTTCCTCCCAATTAAACAAATGAACTTGTATAGGTAATCATTCGTAATCGGTTTCACCGTCCACACACCTTGGACATCAAATTGATGGTTCGCAAACGCCTTCGAATTTAAGACAGACAGTCAGATCATCATCAGTGCACAAGAAGTCGGCAATGCGCTATTGGGTACTGAGGATCGTGTTCTCTTGCCTCTCCTTTGGGCCAGTCGACAGAGACTCTTCAACAACCAACTAGAAAGCATTACCATTTGCGAGAAGGCATCATCATGTTTGGTGGCCATTGAAAGTCCTTTCCATTAACGCTCTCGTGTTAACGAGCATTATTAAGCAATCCGAGTAGGCTCGGCTTTATCGTAGAATGCGCAATGGTACCACAAATATATTCGTTCACCTCACATACAACGGCTCAAGACATGTTAAAATGGGCGAGTTTTACAGCAATGCTCCTAAATACTTTACTACTCACATCCCCAAAGTAACAACGTGAAAAAAGTGTACATGCGGTATTTCGACGTGACCAATACCCACCTAGCCCACTTCAAACCCAACAACTCGCAAGAAGCTGTTTATCAGAATCGTCAATTTTATTTGGCATTTAAAAATGATATAAAATGCTTCGCAAATGGCAAAAAACAACAAATAATACACACATGGACAGCCAACTGTTGTCACTCTGGCCTGTAAATAAACGTATCCCAGGCAAATGAATGTTTTCAACCGGCATAGAAATGAGCGTTCAACAACTACGTGTATTTTTGGTAGGAGTGTCCACAAAGGTCTGAAAAAAACCTGGGTTCGGCCAGTGTCATTACAATAACACCATCAGAAGAAATAACATTAAACTGCTTTAAATGACCACGTAATAAATTAAAATTTAACGTAAAAGCATTCAGATATATATGAATATGACTTATTTAAATACATTACATCCGTAACGCACGAATATATCGGGTTTATCAGGCATTATTATAACAGGCGCCAAAAAGGTCCATGATACCCAGATACAACAAAAACAAAATGAACGCATCAATGGTAATTAAGTACTCAGAAAGAGGCATTTGTAATATAACACACAGAGACAAATGGGTGATTTATATGGAGATGAGATGAAGCTGTCATGATAATTCAATAGACATGAGTTAGTAGCGATAAAAATGCATAATTTTTTTAAACGTACACTACCAAACACACTATTCGTCGTCTCCCTCCTCACCTGAAGACGACTCGGACGGTGGCGTCGCAGGAGGTTGGTGAACCACATTTCTAGCTAGTTGAGGTGTCTCAAATGAGGAACATTCCCGGCGGAAAGTCGGACTTGAAGTGCGTGACGATGATGATAGCAGCTCAATGTGCTGCTGCACGCATCGCTCTTCTTCTTCACCATCGTTCCCCTCTTCTTCATTATCATTTCGTGGACTAATCGATGGAGCCTGGCTTTCTCCTGTAATCGCTTCGTCTCCATCCTCTTCTTCGGGAGTTTTGGGAGGTTGGGGATAATGATGGCCGGGAGAAGACAAGGCCTTCTCAGAAACATTACCAGTCAAATGGTTTTCCAGGTATGCCGCCTCCTCCGCTTCAACAGCTCGAACATCAAAAGGACGTTTATCAGTTTCAACGTCTCGGACGACACTTCCATCATTACGTTCTTTGTCTTCTGGGGAGCTAGACTTGGTCATTGGTGGTTGCTCCTCTACAGCCTCTAGTTCCTGCTGGGCGGTAGAACCATCGGAGGCGGATACAGTGGTGTTAGTGACAGGAGACGAATCGGAGAACGGCGGGCGTGAACTGTTGCCACCACTCGGGTTCAGATGTGGTGCACGAGTAATTTGCATGGGGGGTGCCGGGTAGTTAATCATTGTCTGGCCCGCACGGTCGTCGGATATTGGTTTTGGACTAAATGCCAATTTCAGATGGAATGGGTGGGCAAAACCGACAATGTGAACTGGACGGTGATTGGCCAGCGCCAGAGCATCTAGAGATTCACCCAAGGTGTCCCATTCCGCAAGACCTACAAACCAATAGAGGGGATATTCGATTGTAACTCAACGGGTCTTTGTTTGGTAGAACAGGTTTTACCTAGAGACGTCTTTTGTCCCAGCTTTGCTGTAAATACAACAATCCGAGGGGGTCTTTTGACACCACAGTCCGAGAAAACACGACACATATCCTCCGGAGTGAAGTTGAGCGGTGCATTAAAAAAATGTAGAGTTCGTGTAGGTGCAAGGATACGACTTTTCGCAGCGACAACGGCGTTTCGGAACCGATTATTGGCGTCAGCTGAAAAATAAGGAAAAATAATCATTCCACCGAGTACATTATATCTGACCGCACACATGAAAATTGAATATACTCACCCATATAGTTTTTCATGACAGGAGACCCATCTTTCAGTGTTCCCAGATCAGCATGCTCTTGGACTTCGGGCTGCTCACTGAAGTGAAAGCTGATAACGCGGCCGAAAATGGTAGCACCGTCCAGGTGTTGAAATACAAGATCAGCAGACTCTCTAGACCCCATCTGTACAATAGCACATCCAACTCGGCTTTTTAAAAATTTGATGCGCGCAATATTGCCGTAAAGACAAAGTACGTTGAATAGGTTGTCACAGTCTAGATTCTCTGGGAGATTGCTAACCATTAACACCGCCCCACGCTCAGCATGAAAAATTGACATGTCGGTGTTTCGGGCTGCAGCCACCGAGGTGGAGTTTAGATTAGAAGTTGAGTGACCGATTCCAATACCTGCAGGAGTAACGTGGTGAACAGGTGACGGAGTTGGAAGGATCTGAGGGGTTGTGCGCACAGTCGTCTGCTGCAACTGTGGATGCATTTGCGACGGTGCCTGCTGCTGTTGATTTGGCTGGGGATAGTACTGATATCCTGTATGTTGATAATACGGCGAAGGAATTGGGGGCTGCATTCCATAGGGACCTGCTGGATTTGGGTAATTTGCCATTGGTTGGCCTGGTACCATAGGAGGGTAACCCCATGACGGCTGCATATACTGACCGGATGGGGGGCAATAGCCATAGAAGGCTTTCTGGTACCCCATCGGCGGAACTGGTGGCTGTGGAAGTTGACCACTTGCCGAAGGGACTGCGTTGGCACCTGCAACTGGTGGTGGGTGCTCGCTATATCCATTGGCATTGGGCAAAAGCGTACGTTGGCCAGATGGGGCGCTCGGCAAAAGGCCAATCCTTGCGTCAATGAAATCCCACTGTTTTGTGTCATTTTTGGTGACGTGAACCTTTTTCATTTTGGAGAAAGTAACGGATAAGCTGCAACACCCAGAATAGATGTCCGCACCATCCAAGTGCTCTTTTGCCTGCTGGGCTTCTTCGATGGTGGCGAACTCGACTAACGCCTCAAGAGACTTGTCCAGATTCACTTTCCCAATGAAAATACGCTGCAATGACCCATGACGAGAGCAAATGGCTTTCAGCACATCAACCGTAATGGGGTACTCAGCACTAGTTACGTCAAGATGAAGGACGTTGTTAGGGGTTGTATCTGTGGCCATAATATTCTCCGTTAACGAATGCTTGGAAAAATTGGCTGGGGCTGTCACGGTCTGCGAAGAGAATTCAAGACGAACTGGGAATGCGCCAACAAAAAAAGGATTTATCTTTGCCCAGTGTACCAGACGAGTTGGAGTCGAAATCTCTGGAAACTCGATAAGTGCAGCCCTACCATTACATACTTTTTGTAGACATTTAACCGGACCATATCTAGCAAACGCTTCCTGTATATCTGGTTCGGAACATTCTGGTGGTATTTCAAATGCAGCAATGGTGCAATTTGGTTGAGTCGTTATTAGGTAGGACAAATCGGCAGATAACTGAAAATTAGACGGTACCGTGCCTGTTGTATTGTAATACTGAGCCGTAGCAACAGCAGCCGTATCTACACGGACCCTCTTGCTGGGATGGGCCATGACAAATGCGAAACTGATAATCGCGGAACTTATTAAAACACATTTTGAAAACAAAAAATAATTAAATTGTAATGTAATTTAATATTAGTATTTTGTCTATTTTATCTACAGAAATATTTCTTAATTTTTTTGTCAATTAATATAGTTAAAAGGTATTCTCTGGTTTGTGTTTTTTTTCAATAAAAACGCAACGACGGTCCTCAAGTGACTCCAACCATGTATCAACCTCACAAATTCGTTTATTTGACGTAATTTTTTTATGTGAACGCTTGCTTCCTCTTACCGCACCCAGAAAGTTTATTTGGTTAAGGTAACATTATGAAGGGGTGCTATTGTGGTCTTGAACCAATATCAAGATGGCACGATTGCTAAAGACCAGGGTCCTGTCACCTGTACAAATACTACCACGAAGGACTATCGTGCAAATCATACATCCTTGTCGGTTCTCAGCGCTAATCTGCACGCTGGTTGGATGACTTTCAAGATAATTTATTATGCCTATATATACCCATAGTCTATTCGCTCATTTAATTAAAATTAGCTTAGTCATCGAATCGCATAGTCTTTTATTCGCATTCCCTGGCACGCTGTGACTTTGTGGGAGGACCGAATATGACTCCGTTTCTTATAATCTGCTGGATAGAAAATCTCGACAGGTTTGTAACTTACTGGAAGTACCGACTATAACTCGGCTTCCTTCCATGAACCGTTCGGTTACTTCCCGTTTCGATTATCTTAAAAAGGAATATCCCGAACACGTGTGTTACTCCACTTTAGGGTTGGGAGATTCTATAAAGAGTGCTGCCCCGAAAAATCTGGATAACGGAAAAAGCCTACAAATAGCGAAATAAGGAGAGCAAGTGACCGTTGAGGATTGATAAATTTCCACAATACCATCATCCTTTACAAGGAGTCTAGAGTAGCATACTCACTCCTTCCGAGTCAATTTATGTGTCGGGTGGTTGTAAGAACCCATTTTCTATACCAAGTCTTTTGAATATCACAGTTACAATTTGCATGCTTGCCAATTTCAAAATCTCATGATGATCAAAAACGAAGGTCTGCCTATTTTGTATTGTGGGAGTATTTGTGAGAACATTTTGAGCGACGTTGATTGCACGCAAATGTACACGCCATTAATAAGTATGAGTGTTTTCTTTAAAAATCGGAAATATAGAGGATGCGAGAGTGTCCTGATAAAACTGATTCGATTTGCAACAAAATTCATCGTAAGATACCTAGTTGAGGACAATGGTGGAGTCGGTCCACGGAACGACACTGGCAAAGGTCTCGTGAATTTTTCTGAGAAGTTTCATCATGAGTTTGACGGAAAGAACCGCCGCTTGCAGCTCTAGGCGGTTTCGGAGTCATCTGGGAATAAGTGGAGCAATCCTCTTTAGCCACTCATAACGGTAGGATTAAGATCGCGAGAGAGTTGCAAGGTGAAATATCTATTTTCCACCGCTCCCAAACTTCAGCCAATGATGGGTCCAACCACAACTTCTACGACAGCTTTAACGTAAAATCCGGTTAGGTTTAAGGGTCTAGCCACGTGTCCACAGCGATGCCGCTCATTAAAGAATGCCTCTCAAAGTGATGGGTCGGGATTACTAATCTAAATTGAACGGTACACCAGTATAATCCAAGCGTCTTCTGCACACCTGCAAGCACGCGTTCGTCATCAGAGACCCATTTTGGCAGACGAAAGCCTCCCCTGCCGATCAGCACTCGCGATTATTGGACTATCTTAACGGCTTCCGCGATCGGTTCCACCGCTGCAAGGCAATCATCATCGCACTATCTGCAAGGTCGCTTCGTCAAAGTATTCGGCGTAGTCTACTCTAGTCTGCCTCGAAGCGGCGGTCGCGTTTAATTAAGAGGATTTCGTCCTAAAGGGATGCACATCCAGTCAAAAGATCGTTGGTTCCGAGTTCAAACAATCTTTGGGGTACCACAGGAAGCATAATGCTGGTTTGACCTTAGGCAACAATCGTAGGAACATCTCCTTCGGATCCGCGGCAATAACTGTGGGGTGCTGGCGGAATCTTAACTCGTTTATTTGTCAGGGATGGGACGGAATAGAGAACCCAACGGATTTTGCTGCGAATTTGAACACGATTCGTTATTTCTGTGTCGCTCTCTTGCTAGTGGGAGTCGAGGGTGCAGATCCTGACGACGGCCATACATCCACTTAATCTAAGGGGGCAACGATGCGAATGACCGAGTCTTGGACCCAAACGCTGGTCCAACACCCAATGTGCCTCCGGTGAATCGGCTCCCAGCAGAAAGCCAACCTGGAGATTTGCAATCCGCGTCCGGTGAAGTTCTCGCAGGTCCTGCCAATACTCGAGCGACGTCTTAATGTAGACAGTGGTGTGCGGGTTTGGAGTCTTTCAGGCAGCAGTTGACGGCGGTAGTAGACCTCAAAGAAGCACCCTGTAGGGATGTCATTTCAGGCTGTAGCTGCTCGCCCGTCAATACTAGATGGTTAGCTACTTTCCGTAAAATTAATGTCCATTCGGATCCAGTGTCCAATACGGCGTACACGTTCATCGAAACACGAGGTTCCGTTAGCCAAAAGGGCGCAGACCGAGTTCGTTCTCGTCGAATTCACATCGGCAGAAACAGTTTGGCTAATGTGTTGTAAAGTGTGATGCTTCCAGTCACATGCAGCCATGGAGCACTGCTGCGAAAGTCAGCAAACAGAGGCGGTGTGATGTTGTTTAAGCAGGCCCTCGCAGATCTGACTGTGGCTGACCTCATTTCAGAATTCATTGACTTGAAGGACGAACATTCGGGCAGTATGTGCGCCTCGGATCATTTCGGGCACCGATCACGGGAAAGAGATATTGCGTTCACCGGCGTCTGGACAAAGGAGCCTAAACCTTGCCTTCAAGAGTTTGATTCTGCGAATCGCCCATAGCAGTTGCTGATAATGGCGATCCTCTTCTCGATGAAGATTTTCAACTGACTGAATTCAGGTTTATGGCCGGTTTCTGTTACATCCTCCACCAGTTCAACGCGACGATGTTACATGCTGTGGGGGAGACGGGCTACTATCCGCTTCAGGTTTAGCAGTTACAATCATCATTTAAGTTAATTTGATATAAGGCCAACTCGCAATCGACCATCGACCGATGGAACTTTCTTAAGTCGTCGACGTCATTCGTGGTTGTATGCGCTTTACTCAGAAATTCGTCTAGAAATAACTCAGAAACAACGCCGGGCCGCCCATACTATGCTCGTAGGATCGCCATAGTCCTCCGAAAGACCTCTTCTTCGTCGAAATAGGCACAATGTTGGATAGCAGCCTTGGTGTCTCCGGAACTACCGAATAAGAGCCTAGGGCCTGTCGCTGTGAGTGCACTCTAGACAAACTTGGTGCGTGTCGTTGTAATTCAGGCCAGTCAGGTGTCGTCAGTGTTGTCTCAATTTATACACGTTAATGTCATAACATGAGCGATGGTGTGCGTTAACCAATTGGGTGTCAGTGGAATAAATGAATGACCCAATTGAACACAGTGTTTGTTCAACTTATTCAGCGAATGATAGACAATCTTTGAGTTACCTTGGGTAAAACCTCGAACTTAGTACTTTAACTGAGTGACTGTGGCCCTGTTAAATTAATAGCAAACTAATTTGGAGAAAAATAAAAAGGAAGCGAATGATAGACAATCTTTGAGTTACCTTGGGTAAAACCTCGAACTTAGTACTTTAACTGAGTGACTGTGGCCCTGTTAAATTAAGGTATAGAATTCGTGACAATAATTAAGCGAATATCATTATTTAAAAATATTAACTGACTACAACAATAAACATGACTTCATAAGAATTGTAGAAATTGTGAATGCTTTGTAAACTAGCTCAGATAAAGTAAATACTCAAATGTATGATACTGTGCATGGTAAAATTAATATTCAATTCTGATTGGCAAACATTTATTTATAAATATAAATTGTACATTTACCGCCTAGATTCTTTCTTGCACGCAGTCCCGCGCTTTCGTCTAAACTAACTTGGATTTTACCGAGCGTACATTTATTATGGTGAAGCCTGATGGTGTTCAGCGTGGACTCGTTGGAGAAGTTATTAGACGTTTCGAACAACGCGGATTTAAATTAATCGCTATGAAATTCATGCAAGCCGACAAGGCGCTACTGAACCAGCACTATACTGACCTCTCTTCAAAACCCTTCTTCCCTAAACTGATTAACTACATGTCTTCTGGACCAGTTGTTCCTATGGTGTTCGAAGGTTGCCAGGTATAACGTGTTCGTCTTTAAACGTTAATCCCCTGTTGATGTTCTTTAAGTCTCCATTTTGTTCCTACAGGCCGTCAAACTTGGTCGCATGATCCTCGGAGCAACTAATCCAGCTGACAGCCTTCCAGGCACTCTTCGCGGTGACTTTGGTCAATGTGTTGGTGCGAATATTGTCCACGGATCTGATGCCATTGAAACTGCAAAAAGGGAAATTGGTCTCTGGTTCAAACGCGAAGAGCTGGTCAACTGGAAATCTCACGTCTCCGAGTTTGTTCACTCTCTCTAACTGGTATAATCATGCGAAGTACCCGATTTTAAATTGAATAGTGCTCTTTAGAAAGAAAAAAATGCTCTTGTATTTCATTTTCTGGGTTGGTCCCACTTTACGGGATCATGCTTTATACGTTTTCGTTTGACTGCCTGTTGCATCCGCCACATGCTCTGGCGCTGATTAGGGGCGTTTGATCAAACGATGTCTTCGTTTATGAGGACAGGCGTTTAATTTCAAGTTATTACAGCTCAACCCGTTGAGATAAGTAGTGTTAGGAGCTTTATTTGAGGAAGGAACGACCAGTATGGTGGGGGTGTGTTGCTTATACGATCATCAATAGCTCGATACATAAATGTTCTCTTAAGGTGGAGTCACATTTTCTCTGTTGGCTACACCACGATAGGAGTCGTTCCGTGTCACCCATGCACTTTGTAACAACGCACCATCTAACTTAAATTGCGTTGTGCCGAATAATCCATGTTATTGTAAGTACGGGACTTCCCAGGGTGCCTAACAGATAATGTGATGCCTGACTTGGCCGAGATGCCAATCGATATTACGTGTTAGACATATATTTAATCAGAAAGCCGTTAAAACCAACGGCTAGATTAAGATGAATGGTTCCGATTCGTGATACTGCGAAGTTTGGAGAGTTGGACGCCGATTTTAGCGTTTTCAATTAATAATGAGTACTGCATTACAACCGTCAGTTGCCGACGAGATTTACGACGATTTCCTTCAACAGGCGATACTCGGAGCCATGCTTATTACTTAGCCGTCAACCCCCTATGTTTCATTGTTTGTGTCATATTTGTTGTCTTGTACTGGCTCTTTCAAGTTCGAATTTGTTACGTTCATTCAACTACAACCTGCGGGTTTTGCTGTAAAACTACTCTTCTCAGACATTTACAATTTATCATTCAAAAATTGCCGACCTCTACTCCATTCCAAACCGAGAATAAGTTGGCGGCTAGTTTAAATCGCTGCCTATTCGGAATGCCTGGTAACCTGCACGTACACACAAACCAGGTTAACTATAACGTAAAAACTGCAAACCATTCCGCGGTGCCTCGTGTCCGATCTCTAAATCCCAGCGATTTCCTTCCCGCTCACGAATCCTCTATCTCCTCACGTTCTCCACAGCGACTTGTCGGGACAGGGTCCCTCCTGCGATCCTTAAAATCGGTCACCGCGAGATTTCTCTGATTGTCACTCAGCTCGTCAATTATTCGTTAGGAGAATGCTCCTTTCTTTTGGAATGGAGAGATTTCGCTATAACACCTATTACGAAACCGGCCAATGGTTCCACCGGACCAGTGAAGTATAGATCTATCGCCAACTCATCTGTCAGGTTGAAATTGATTGAGAAGCACCTTCTCTCGAAATTGGATGACACGCTTAAAACTGCCGATGACCCGTTCCAGTTTGTTCATAAATCAAATAGAAGCACTCTGGACAACGTGGCCACTTTTTCACACACCCTAACTCTTTACATGATGCCGTCAAGGGAGTATTCTTAGACTTCACCCCTGCTTTCAAAACTATATCACGCTCCCGCATTATTTCTCAACTATTTGAAGATGGCGTTGAAGGATGGTTGATTAATTGGCTTCAAAATATTTTTTCTAATCGACGCCAACACGTAATAGTCGGAAATGAAGTCTCGTCCTCCTTGCCAGATAATTGTTGTGTTAAGGCGCAGTGCTATCTCCTTTCCCTTTTAACTATTACACGCCTTCGGTCCCCTAACGACGTGACACTAATAAAATACGCGGATGACCTGACTTTATGCCATGCCTGCAAGACGAATGGAGATTGTGAACAGCTCGGGCAGGCAGTCACTGAGGTACTCGAGTGGTCTTCGGAGAATGGTCTTCTGTTGGACGCATCCAAATGCATCTCAATTACATTTTCCCTGACAGCCGCTGTAGACACTCCTGAAATCCCTTCACTCACTTCATTTCGCTTCGCATCGAAATTCCTCGGCGTTGTTTTTAACAGTCGGTTATCATGGAGTGATCATGTGGATGCCGTCTTTGGTAAATGCCGTCGCCTTTGCTTCCTAGTACGCCGGTTCAGGAGAGTTGGT